>JAOPSE010000032.1:25318910-25466564 GCA_029449295.1 Zea luxurians | reverse complement strand
GCCGCATACACCGAGCCCCATTGACGGCACAACGGCTAAGCGGACTACACCCCGGTTCCTCCAATTATTCAGCTAAGGGCGTCCCATTCCACCCTCATGTTGCACTGTTTTCCCGGGCGGTCATCCATTGAACAGGTCCTTACGGAGAGGCACTCGAGAAACCGCTCGAGTCCCCTTAAGGTCACAAATATAATCATAAATAGAAGGGGAAAACACGTATCATAGATAATCACATCATGTTCATTGATTAGAGTTGAGCAATAGCATCAAACTAAGCAGTAATAATCTGACCCAAATAGGTAAACAAGGACATGGATAACAAAAAGCTAGTCAATCCTTAGGTATAAATGTGTAATGCGGGAGGTGAATTGAAGAATGAATAGGAAAAGATAGGTCAAAGGACACTTGCCTCCACCAACCGACTGCTGCTCAGGGGCTTCTCCTGCGAATTCCTCGGCTCTTCGACCGGATCGTTCTCTATGCGAGCGCAAACATACATACATCCACATACTTAATACAAAAGAACAGTACACCATACAAGGGAACAAATAAAGTGAGTATGCATCAGTATGACATTCCATATCGCATTTGTTATGGTTAAAGAAATGGGAAAAGGTCTCGCAGGGGGTTAAAGTTTATGCACTAATGATTAGTTACAATTGATTCTTAGCAAAAGAATTCTGTTATATATATACTAATGGGAACCTAATCATTTTTAGTTGATCAACATTGCACGGGATAAACAATTAACTACGTGAATCACTGGCATAACGAAATTTTAAATTAAACTTCCTATTTTCCATAGCATAAAACAATGATTAGTCTACCTAACATAAAGTAATTATGATCACAGAAAGTAAATAAAATAAAATAAAAAATAAAAAAAAAAGAAAAAAAGAAAAACAGAGGGGGGGGGGGCGGTTGAACCGGCCCTAGGGGCGGTTGAACCGGCCCTGGGCGGGGGCGGCCGAGCTGGGGCGGGGCGGCTGAGCCGGTCGGCCGAGGCCGGCTGAACCGGCCCGGGACAGGGGGCGCGGCCAGGGGCGCGGCCAGGGGCCAGGCGGCCGAGGGCGCGGGCTGGGAGCGGCTGGCGGCCGGGCGGGGGCGGCCAGGGGCCAGGCGCGGGCGGCCAGAGGCCAGCTGGGGCGGCAGCGGCCGGCCGGGGCGAGGGGGGGCCGGGGCGCGGGCTGGGCGGCTGGGCGGCGGGCGGCGCGGCCAGGCGGCCGGGCGCGGCCAAGGGGCCAGCGGCCAAGGGGAGAGGAGGGAGGGGGGGAAGGAGAGAGGAGGGAGAAGGGGGGGGGGGGGGCTCACCGGCGGGGGGGGGGTTGGCCGACGGCGAGGGGCGGCGGCGGCGGCCTAGGGCAGGGGTGGGTAGGGGCGGCGGCTTGGGTGGGGAGGGAGAGAGGAGAGAATGAGGGAGAGGGAGAGGGGATTTGGGAAAAAAGAAGGGGGGGTGGGGGGGGGGCGGCTGGGCCTTCTTTGGGCCCCAAGAGGGGGCGCCAGGGGCCTGGGCCGGCCGGGGTCGGCCCACGGCGCGGGAGAGAGAGAAAAAAGAGGAGAGAGAAAGAGAGAGAAAGAAAAGAAAAGATTATTTCCCTGTTTTCGAAATCCGATCTTTTAGATGAATGCGTTGGCACTTTCAACAATCAAAAATGCAAGGGTCGGCATGGTGCATCAAACAACACAAAGTATCTTTAGAGTTTTTCTTACACGGGAAATCCAAACCGAATCCCGCTAAAACTTTGGAAAAGGTCAAGGTTTAGCGAGGGAAAAAGAAAAGGAAAAGGTAACGCCCGAATTTTGGCGAGTAAAGAAAAGAAAAAATTCAACTGCAAAAATTCGGGGCGTTACAAACCTATCCCCCTTAAAAGAATCTCGCCCTCGAGATTCAGGGCTGGCTAGCTGTCGGCGTTCCGAGACCGGGGGGTCCCCGAGCCGACGAGTGAGAGTGCCGCGTGCCCCAGCCCAGATGGGTCGAGCGCGTGGAGCGAGCGCGAAGGGGGGGAACAGAGAGAGAGAGAGAGTCGGTGGGCCGGAGCCGGGTCCGTGAGGGAGTCGGAGAAATTCCCGCGGCCTTCGTGTTCGTCCCGCGCCCAGGTCGGGTGCGCTTGCAGTAGGGGGTTACAAGCGTCCGCACGAGGTGAAGGGAGAGAGCGGCCCCGAGAGAGCGCCTGCCCCTGCCTTTCGTCCCCGTGAGGCCAACCTTCTCTAAGAAGGCCCTGGCCCTTCCTTTTATAGTCGTAAGGAGAGGGTCCAGGTGTACAAGATGGGGGTGTAGCAAGGTGCTACGTGTCTAGCGAGGGAGAGCTAACGCCCTATGTACATGCCCAGGTGGCAGCCGGAGAGATCTTGGCACCCTGTTGGTGTGGCGTCGTGGCTGTTGGAGGAGTAACGGAGCCGGACGGGAGGACAGCTGTCGAGGTGGCTGGGTCCTTGCTGACGTTCTCCTGCTTTCGTAAGGGAGCTGGGAGCCGCCGTCGTCATGATCTGGCGGGGCGCCATCATGGCCTATCTGGCATAGCTGGCCAGATGGGACGCCGGTCTTGTTCTCTGCGACCCAAGTCGGCTCAGGGCAGGGTGATGATGACGCTTCCTGTTGACGTGGCGGTCTCGTATCCTAGGTCGGGCGTCGTGGAGGCTCCTCCGAGGCCGAGGCCGAGTCCGTCCTGCAAGACAGAGACAGAGTCCGAGCCCTGGGTCGGGCGAGGCGGAGATTACTCGGCAGAGGCCGAGACGGAGTCCGAGCCCTGGGTCGGGCGAGGCGGAGGTCGCCGTCTTCCGGGGTCTTAGCCCGAGTCCGAGCCCTGGGTCGGGCGGAGCGGAGTTCGCCGTCTTCCGAGGCCTTAGCCTGAGTCCGAGCCCTGGGTCGGGCGGAGCGGAGTTCGCCGTCTTCCGGGGCCTTAGCCCGAGTCCGAGCCCTGGGTCGGGCGGAGCGGAGTTCGCCGTCTTCCGAGGCCTTAGCCTGAGTCCGAGCCCTGGGTCGGGCGGAGCGGAGTTCGCCGTCTTCCGGGGCCTTAGCCCGAGTCCGAGCCCTGGGTCGGGCGGAGCGGAGTTCGCCGTCTTCCGGGGCCTTGGCCCGAGTCCGAGCCCTGGGTCGGGCGGAGCGGAGTTCGCCGTCTTCCGGGGCCTTAGCCCGAGTCCGAGCCCTGGGTCGGGCGGAGTCTCCTATGGCACCTCTGGCGAAGTCTGGTCGCCCGTTGGTCTTACCTTTTGCGTTAAACGCCCCGGTGACTCGGTCGGTTGGTGCGGTGATTTAGTCAGGGTTTCTCCTTATCGGAGGCGGGGCCTAGGGCGAGCCGGAGATGCGCCTGCCGTGAAAGAGGAGACCTCAGGCGAGACGGAGTCATCTTAGGGTCGGCTGCCCTCGCCCGAGGCTAGGCTCGGGCGTGGCGTGGTCAAGTCACTCGTATGGACTGATCCCTGACTTAATCAAACCCATCAGGCCTTTGCAGCTTTATGCTGATGGGGGTTACCAGCTGAGAATTAGGCGTCTTGAGGGTACCCCTAATTATGGTCCCCGACAGTAGCCCCCGAGCCTCGAAGAGAGTGTTAACACTCGCTTGGAGGCTTGCATCGCACTTTTTTGCAAGGGGACCAGCCTTTCTCGGAGGTACTTTGTTCCGGTGGGTGCGCGCGAGCGCACCCGCCGGGTGTAGCCCCCGAGGCCTCGGAGGAGTGGTTTCACTCCTTCGAGGTCTTAATGCCTTGCGCAATGCTTCGGCTGGTCTGGCGGTTCCCTCATGCGAGCAGGGCGTAACCCAGGTGCACTGTCGGGGCCCAAGTTCTCGGGCTGGTATGTTGACGCTGTCAACAGTTCGGCCGGAGCCGGGTTTGCGAGAGCAGCCCCCGAGCCCTCGCACGGAGCGAGAGGACGATCAGGGACAGACTCGACTTTTTATATACGCCCCTACGTCGCCTTTCCGCAAGGAGGAGGGGGGGAGTGCGCCATGTTACCCTCGATGGGCACCGAACATGGTGTCTCCGGTGAGCTGCGATCGGGTAATCCGAGTGGACGTCCGTGCCCCGTTCGTTAGGGGTCGGCTAGGGGCCCGGAGGCACGCCCAAAAGTACCTGCGGGTGATCTGCCGGACCCGGTCCCCTAGCGACGGGGTCCGAGGGCTCGTTGCCTCCCTCCGATGGGATTCCGTTACAGAGTCGTTCCCGCTGGTCTCGGAAATGTCCTAGGGTACCTCGGGAGCGCAGCCCGAGCCTTGGTTATGTATCGAACGTACCCCTGGTCATCCCTCGCTCGGCGTCTGAGGCGACTGTGAACCCTTCGATGGGCCAGCCTTCGAACCCCTGATCAGTAGGGGGCACGGAGCCCGAGTAGCCTGAGGCGGTCGTGGAACCTTTCGGGGGCCGACCTTCGAACCCCTGACCAGTAGTGGGTGTCGGGCCCACGCGATCTGAGGCGGCTGTTGAACCCTTCGGGGGGCCAGCCTTCGAACCCCTGATCAGTAGGGAGGCTCGGAGCCTAGTTCCTTCACGGGGAAGGATCCCTTTGGGGTTATCCCCCTTCTCGTTCCCTGTTGCAAGAGATAGAGAAAGAAGGAAAAGGGAAAAAGGATTCGAAATTGAACTTCGTGGCGTACCTTTTTCGGCGTGGCCGTTTTGGCGGAGGCGAAGCGTCGCCAGCTGCCCCTGCCGGAAACGTCACCTATTTCGCCGCGGAGTTAATGCGCCGGGGTAAGCGGTCGGCGAGGCTGCCGTTGCGTGCGCGAGCCGTTCGAGGAACAGCTGTTTCGCTTCGCGTTTTTTGAACCCCGCGTCCGGTTCGGGCGATGCGTTGGAACCGTCTCGTCCTTGGTCCTTTATGTACCCCTGAGAGGGTCCAGTGACGATTCTCGACTCCACTTCTCGCCTCCTTCTCAGGTTTTTTTGCAACCTGAGAGATCTAGCTAGGAAAAGGAAACCGCCTTCCCCTGTTCTTCGCGCCGCCATCCCTTCTGCCTTGGCGATGGCCGACCGGGTGACCATCCTCTCGCCGCGCGATCCGTGGCCCTTCTCCACGGTGACGGCGGGTGACCTGGAGGACCTCGTCGACGAGGGTTTGCTCCGCCCCCTCACCGATAAGGAGCGGCCGGAATGGATCCCTCCCGCGGGCGAAGTCGCTCCATCCCCTCCGCCGGGGTATGTCGTGAGCTTCATCTCCTTCCATGAGCGGGGATTTGGAATGCCGTCGAGCCGCTTCATGCGGGCCATCCTGTTCCACTACGAGGTGGAACTACACAATCTTACCCCCAACTCCATCGCACAAGCCGCTATCTTTGTAGCGGTGTGCGAGGGGTATCTGGGGATCGCCCCCCATTGGGATTTGTGGACTCACCTCTTCTTTGCCGAGCTTTTTGCTTCGTCGACGAGGGAGAGGAAGGTCCGTGCGGCGGTGCGGGCCGGCGGCTGCACCCTTTTGCTAAGGCAGTCACGGGCGTTGCAGTATATCCCTGCCGTCCTTTCGTCCTCAAACAAGGGCTGGCAGCGCCGGTGGTTCTATCTCCGGAATGACGGAGAGTCGCTCCCGCCGTTCTCTCAGCGGGTCGTCACCGCCGCCCCTGACGCCTGGCGTCACGGGACTCCACACGAGAGGTAGAAGAAACTCGAACCTCTTCTCCAGGCTCTGAAGGTGTTGCGGGAGGAAGGGCTCACCGTCGCGGGAGTGGTTGCCGCCATCCACCGCCGGAGGGTGCTCCCCCTGGCGGAGCGGCGGTTGTCGCTTTGGGAGATGACCCAGGAGGTCGACTGGGAGGGGTCACGGATGTCCCCTGATCCTCTTCCCCACGACGCCCTCTATCAGCGGGTGTCGGTCGCGATGGGGAAGCCGGACCCCCATGCCCTCTCCCAGCCTCGAATGCGCCCCGACCAGGGGTGCGTCGCTCTGGTGAGTGTTCGTCCTTTCCTTCTTCATATACCGGGTCGCTCCCGATTCTCACTATCGATTTTCTTTCTCCCCCCTTTTTAGGAGGTGGGGCGGCACAAACCCTCCCTGCCGCCGGTCCCGGAGGACGCGATGGGTCAGGCGGCGAGGCGGGTCGCCGCGGAGGAGGAGAAGAAGAAGAAGGACGCGGAGAAGGCTCGGGCCCGCAGGCGGAGGCGGGCTCGAGACGCCCTGGAGAAACGTCGTCGTCAGCAGGAGAGGGAAGGGCTTCCCAGGGAGCTGTCGCCGGAGACGTCCGATGATGACGACGACATCGACGATGAAGAGGAGGAGGACGACATGGCCGCACGTCTCGGCCTCAGCCCCGGCTTGGGATGTGGCCGGGGGTCGTCGAGCCAGCCCCCGAGCGGGCCTACATCGTCGGTCCCTGGTGCCGAGGTGCCGGATCCCCGACCTGAGGAGCAGGGGCAACCCGAGAGGGTTCTCGTCTCCCCGGCTGGGGGAGCTGACGCCACTCCAAGGAGCCGAGCCGAGGGGTCCGTTCCTCGGGAACCGTCGCCCGCGCCGGCGGCATGCGGGAGCGGTCCTCAGGTTGCCATGGCGGCGCCTGGGCAGTCCGCCTCCCGGGCCTCAGGGGCGTCCGAGGCGAGGGCGGCGCCGGGGCTGTTGGTGAAGCGGACCACGGCGGTGGTTCCAGGAAGCGGGAGCCAAGAGACCTCCCCCCAGACACCGTGGATCATGATCCGGAGCGGGTAGGTACCTTGGAATCTTTCCGTCCCGGCGCTTCATTCATATGTCCGGGCCGTAATCTTCCCTTTCTCGTTTTCTTCAGCAAACGGAGCCATGGCCCTACCGACCTGGCGCCTCGGAAGGCCCTCAAGACGGCGTTTGTCCAGGCAGCTGGCGCCACCTCGGGCCCTGCCGCTCAGCCGACCCTTTCGCAGGGTGCTCCGCCGCACGGGGCTCAGGCGTCGCATGTTTCGGGGGAGCAGGTCCCCGAGGTGGGCTCCTCTGCCGAGGTGGCCATCGTGACCGGGGAGGCGGCCAGCGCCGATGCGGTCCCGAGCTCGCCAGCCATGTTGGCCATGCCGGCGTCTGCCGCTACCGCAGCTGGCACCGTTCCGGTCGGAGAGCGCCCGGTCGCCGCCGACGTCGGGACGGCCGCGGCGTCGGCGCCCGAAGCCTCGGAAGAGGTGGGCGCGGACGCGCAGCGTTCCCAGGCGGGCGGCAGCCTTGTCGTTGTGGGGCGGAGCCCCGAGGCCCGGGGCCAGTTGCTCCGATTCCGGACCCGTGAGGCTTCGGGCCCTATCTTCGTTCTTGACGACGAAGAAGAGGACCAGTCCTGGGACGAGCTCCGCAAGCGTGCGGAGGCGACAGTGGGGTTGCTCCGATCGTCGCTGGAGGTTCTCTGCGGGGACGTCCCCAAAATCCTTCAGGTAATGGTTTCAGACATACCTTCTTGCTTCCGCGAGCGAGGCGTTCGTCGTGAAATCTTGTTTTCCTTTCCAGGACCTGACGGACCGGAGCGCTGCCAAGTCGTCGTTCATTCGCCGCGAGGCCGTCGTCTGGGGCTCGCTGCGGTCCCTGAGGACTTCGCTCGCCGGGGCTACCGCGCGCCTCTCTCAGCAAGACGCTAAGATAGCGGACCTCCAGTTGCTCTGTGCTGACCTGAAGGCCGAGGCGGCGGCAGCGCGCACGGAGCTTGCCCAGGTTGCCGAGGAGCGGGACCAAACTCGGGGCCAAGCTGCCGAAGCTGAGAGCCGGGCCCAGATCCTTGCGGCCGATCTGGCCACAGCCCAAGTCGCAGCCTCGGAGCAGCACGTCCGAGCCAGAGGTATGGCTCGACCGTCCTCGGTTCTCAATCTTGTCCGTTTCTTCCGCTTGGGTTTGAGATCTTTCTTCTGGTTGTTCGCAGAGCTCGAGTCTGCCCTCGACGAGTCTGCCAAGGCGCTTGCCGAGGCGCTCGACGGGGCTGCTGAGCAAAGGGAGGCCGATCTTGCGGCTATGTCCGAAGCCGTCTCGGAGGTCTATCGGAAACTCGGTCCCGGCGACGTCCCTTCAGGGAGCTCTCCCCAAAGCCGTCTTCAAGCCCTTGGCGATTACGCGCGTGGTAAAGTCCGCGGGGCGCTGCACCACGGCGTCAGGCGGGCCTTCGCCGTGCTCGCTTCCCACTACGTCGTGGACTTGGAGCGGGTCAGCGAGGGGTACTGTCTGCCTGACGAAGACGAGGCAGCCCTGGCGGAGATTCAGCGGCTCGACGCGGTCGCTGCGGGTCCGAGCGCGTCGCTGGCGACCGTCTTCGAAGCGGAGATTCTTCCTCCTGCGCCGCCGCCGGAAGCGGAGGTGGACTTTACCGACGGCGGGGGCGGAGTTGAGGGCGCGGCTCCTGCCCGAGGCGACGCCTGATTTTAGTTGGGACAATTTCTGATGGGTGTGTGATTCGCCGTGGCCACTGGGGCCTGAACATTTTACTTCTTCTTCCGTGAAGTCATGCTTCTTTTCGTTTCGATTTTCGCGCCTGGCTCGTAGTGTCGACAACAGGGTGATTTCCCGAGCTGGGTCCTTTTTCGCGGCAGGCGACGAGCGAGGTGTCCCTAGCCCGGAAGCATAGGTGTTCCCCAGCTCAGTCGGTCTCGCCACTTTACTCGTACCCAAGTTCGCTCCTCAGGACTCTGTTTCTGACGCATCCGGGAGAACGCAGAAAACCCTTCTTGACCGAAAAAAGAGTTTTTCTGACGCGGAACGGTACGTCCGAACTCGATGAGAGGGGTTCCCCTTTTTTAGCCCCCGAGGGAGGGTCGGGCTCTGCCGGGGCGAGGCCGACCCTTCCTTGATAATTGATTCGTATGTATGAGTGGGGAAAGGGCGCAGCCCCCGGGCGTCGTTCGCGCAGAGGCCGTTTGGCGAGTCAGGCTCCTGCCCAGATATGCGGCGAGTGTTTGGTGACATCCCCCGGCATGGCAGGCATGCCCGAGGGACCCTACGCAAGAATGTCGACGTTTGCGCGAGGGAAGTCGCCGAGCACTGCTTCCTATCTGGGGCCGAGCCCAGAGCCGATCCGGACACGCTTGGAGGCGTCGCCACTAGGGTCGAGAGGGGCGGCCTTAACCGTCCCCGCTGGCTCGAAGTTGCCGGTATGCCGCTTCACGTCCGGCACCTCTCGGGAGAGGCTTTCCAGGTCGGCAATGAGGGCCTCGGACTCGGCGAGGGCCTCGGCGTACTACACGCACTCCACATCGCATTCGAAGGCGTGTTTGTGCGTGGGGCCGACGGTGATGACCCCGTTGGGGCCCGGCATCTTGAGCTTTAGGTAGGTGTAGTTGGGGATGGCCATGAACTTCGCGTAGCATGGCCTTCCCAACACTGCGTGGTAGGTTCCTCGGAACCCGACCACCTCGAACGTTAAAGTCTCCCTTCGGAAGTTGGAGGGTGTTCCGAAGCAGACAGGGAGGTCGAGCTGTCCGAGGGGCTGGACGCGCTTCCCGGGGATGATCCCGTGGAAGGGCGCAGCGCCTGCTCGGACAGATGACAGGTCGACGCGCAGGAGCCAGAGGGTCTCGGCGTAGATGATGTTGAGGCAGCTGCCTCCATCCATCAGGACCTTGGTGAGCCTGACGTCGCCGATGACGGGATCGACGACGAGCGGGTACTTCCCCGGGCTCGGCACGTGGTCGGGGTGGTCGTCTCGGTCGAAGGTGATGGGCTTGTCAGACCAGTCTAGATAGACTGGCGCCGCCACCTTCACTGAGCAGACCTCCCGACGCTCTTGCTTACGATGCCGAGCCGAGGCGTTTGCCGCATGCCCTCCATAGATCATGAAGCAATCGCGGACCTCTGGGAACTCTCCTGCTTGGCGATCCTCCCTTTTGTCGTCGTGAGCCCTGCCACCCTCTGCGGGTGGCCCGGCCCGATGGAAGTGACGCCGAAGCATGACGCACTCTTCGAGGGTGTGCTTGACGGGCCCCTGATGGTAGGGGCACGTCTCCTTGAGTGCCTTGTCGAAGAGGTTAGCACCTCCGGGGGGCTTCCGAGGGTTCTTGCGCTCGGCGGCGGCGACAAGGTCTGCATCGGGAACGTCGCGTTTCGCTTGCGACTTCCTCCTGCCTCTCTTCTTGGCGCCACGCGGAGTAGACGCCTCGGGAGCATCTTCCGACGGGCGGCCCTGGGGCTGCTTGTCCTTTCGGAAGATGGCCTCCACCGCCTCCTGGCCGGAGGCGAACTTGGTGGCGATGTCCATCAGCTCGCTTGCCCTGGTGGGGGTCTTGCGACCCAGCTTGCTCACCAGGTCGCGGCAGGTGGTGCCGGCGAGGAACGCGCCGATGACATCGGAGTCGGTGATGTTGGGCAGCTCGGTGCGCTGCTTCGAGAACCGCTGGATGTAGTCCCGAAGGGACTCTCCCGGCAGTTGCCGACAGCTTCGGAGGTCCCAGGAATTCCCGGGGCGCACGTACGTGCCCTGGAAGTTCCCGGCGAAAGCCTGGACCAGATCCTCCCAGTTGGAAATCTGCCCTGGGGGCAGGTGCTCCAACCAGGCACGAGCGGTGTCGGAGAGAAACAGGGGGAGGTTTCGGATGATGAGGTTGTCATCGTCCGTCCCACCCAGCTGACAGGCCAGGCGGTAGTCCGCAAGCCACAATTCCGGTCTCGTTTCCCCCGAGTACTTCGTGATAGTAGTCGGGGGTCGGAATCGGGGCGGAAACGGCGCCCGCCGAATGGCTCGGCTAAAGACCTGCGGACCGGGTGGTTCGGGCGAGGGACTTCGATCCTCCCCGCTGTCGTAACGTCCCCCACGCCTGGGGTGGTAGCCTCGGCGCACCCTTTCGTCGAGGCGTGCCCGACGGTCGCGATGAGGGTGCTCGACGCCGAGGTGGCCCGGGGCCGCAGGCGCGGTGGTGCGCGTGCGCCCGGTGAAGGCCGAGGCTTCCCGCGTGAGTCGGGAAGTCGCGGCACGAGGTTCCGAGGGGTATCCCTGCCTGCGGGAGGCAGAGCTCTCGGCCCGCCGGGCCGCAGCGCCTTCCAGGAGATGCTTGAGTTCTCCCTGGATTCGCCGACCCTCGGTGGTTGATGACTCCGGCATCGCGCGGAGGAGCATCGCTGCAGCGACCAGGTCCTGGCCAGTCCCGCCGGATGCGGGTGGCGGTTTGTCCCTGGCATCGTTGGCGATGCGGTGCTGGAGACCTTGGGGCAGGTGACGTATTCCTCCGGCCGGGGGTTGGCTCGCCCATACCTGCCCGATGTTCTGGCGGATTGCCTCGAGCGCTCCTGCTCCTTCATCGAACCCGGCCTGCGCCCCACGGACTTGCTCGAGCTGTGGGTCGTGACCCCCCGCCGGAACGGGGACCACAGCTAGCTCCCGCGGGATGTCGGCGCGAGGCGCTGGCCTAGGGGGATCACCATCCTCCGGCATGCCGAGACAGCCGCCTCCGGAGGGATCCCCTAGCTCGATGTGGAAACATTCGCGACTCGGGCCGCAGTCCTTGTCGCCAAGGCTGCGGCTGCCGTCGGAACAATCGGAGAGGCAGTAGTCACATGCGGTCATGAAGCCCCGCATGGCACTAGGGTTGCCAGATCCGGAGAAATCCCAGCAGATGCTGGGGTCGTCATCTTCCTCGGACCCAGAGGGTCCGTAGGTCGAGACACCCGTCAATCGGTCCCAAGGCGACCGCACACGAAACCCCAGAGAGGTTGCACTCGCCTCAATGTGAGTGCCCGCCAAAGCGAGGTCGCCAGGCGGGCTGAGGCTGAGTCGAAATGACGAGAGATGGGGAGCAGTCGTTACCTTTTTGTCGACGAGGAGCGATGAAGTCGTGTCGGGGGCTGACCGCGCCGTCGTCTTGGGTACGAGGGCGACGTCCTGCAGGCCCTCCGTGAGCGTGCTGGCGTCGTCCACTTGCTCGGGGTCGACGTGTTGCGGGGGGGTGGCGCTAGCGTTTGCCTCGAACGCGAGGGCGACGCTTGGCGTGTCCTCCGCTGGGGCGCCGGGGATGTCGATTTGCTCGACAGCCGTCGGAGCGCGGCCTCCCGCTCGGCCCCGGTTGTCCCGCCTCCTCCTCCTCCGATGGCGAGGGAGAGGATGGGGCGAGCTCGAACGTTGTCCTTCCCCATCGTGGGAAAGACGTCGTCGATTCCGCCGCCGGCGGGCGGACTGTCCGCCAGCGATGTCGCCGTCGCGCGGCGGTGGAAGGAGTATCATGTCGTAGTCGCCATCGAGGGACATGAACTCGAGGTTCCCGAAACGGAGCACCGTCCCGGGTTGAAGAGGTTGTTGGAGACTGCCCATCTGGAGCTTGACGGGAAATCGAACGTCAACACGCAGCGTGCCCCTACCTGGCGCGCCAACTGTCGGCGTTCCGAGACCGGGGGGTCCCCGAGCCGACGAGTGAGAGTGTCGCGTGCCCCAGCCCAGATGGGTCGAGCGCGTGGAGCGAGCGCGAAGGGGGGAACAGAGAGAGAGAGAGAGTCGGTGGCCGGAGCCGGGTCGTGAGGGAGTCGGAGAAATTCCCGCGGCCTTCGTGTTCGTCCCGCGCCCAGGTCGGGTGCGCTTGCAGTAGGGGGTTACAAGCGTCCGCACGAGGTGAAGGGAGAGAGCGGCCCCGAGAGAGCGCCTGCCCCTGCCTTTCGTCCCCGTGAGGCCAACCTTCTCTAAGAAGGCCCTGGCCCTTCCTTTTATAGTCGTAAGGAGAGGGTCCAGGTGTACAAGATGGGGGTGTAGCAAGGTGCTACGTGTCTAGCGAGGGAGAGCTAACGCCCTATGTACATGCCCAGGTGGCAGCCGGAGAGATCTTGGCACCCTGTTGGTGTGGCGTCGTGGCTGTTGGAGGAGTAACGGAGCCGGACGGGAGGACAGCTGTCGAGGTGGCTGGGTCCTTGCTGACGTTCTCCTGCTTTCGTAAGGGAGCTGGGAGCCGCCGTCGTCATGATCTGGCGGGGCGCCATCATGGCCTATCTGGCATAGCTGGCCAGATGGGACGCCGGTCTTGTTCTCTGCGACCCAAGTCGGCTCAGGGCAAGGTGATGATGACGCTTCCTGTTGACGTGGCGGTCTCGTATCCTAGGTCGGGCGTCGTGGAGGCTCCTCCGAGGCCGAGGCCGAGTCCGTCCTGCAAGACAGAGACAGAGTCCGAGCCCTGGGTCGGGCGAGGCGGAGATTACTCGGCAGAGGCCGAGACGGAGTCCGAGCCCTGGGTCGGGCGAGGCGGAGGTCGCCGTCTTCCGGGGTCTTAGCCCGAGTCCGAGCCCTGGGTCGGGCGGAGCGGAGTTCGCCGTCTTCCGAGGCCTTAGCCTGAGTCCGAGCCCTGGGTCGGGCGGAGCGGAGTTCGCCGTCTTCCGGGGCCTTAGCCCGAGTCCGAGCCCTGGGTCGGGCGGAGCGGAGTTCGCCGTCTTCCGAGGCCTTAGCCTGAGTCCGAGCCCTGGGTCGGGCGGAGCGGAGTTCGCCGTCTTCCGGGGCCTTAGCCCGAGTCCGAGCCCTGGGTCGGGCGGAGCGGAGTTCGCCGTCTTCCGGGGCCTTGGCCCGAGTCCGAGCCCTGGGTCGGGCGGAGCGGAGTTCGCCGTCTTCCGGGGCCTTAGCCCGAGTCCGAGCCCTGGGTCGGGCGGAGTCTCCTATGGCACCTCTGGCGAAGTCTGGTCGCCCGTTGGTCTTACCTTTTGCGTTAAACGCCCCGGTGACTCGGTCGGTTGGTGCGGTGATTTAGTCAGGGTTTCTCCTTATCGGAGGCGGGGCCTAGGGCGAGCCGGAGATGCGCCTGCCATGAAAGAGGAGACCTCAGGCGAGACGGAGTCATCTTAGGGTCGGCTGCCCTCGCCCGAGGCTAGGCTCGGGCGTGGCGTGGTCAAGTCACTCGTATGGACTGATCCCTGACTTAATCAAACCCATCAGGCCTTTGCAGCTTTATGCTGATGGGGGTTACCAGCTGAGAATTAGGCGTCTTGAGGGTACCCCTAATTATGGTCCCCGACACTAGCAAAGAGCTCTGGGTACTTGGCCATCAAATCATCTTCACGCTCCCAGGTTGCTTCTTCCTCAGAGTGGTGACTCCATCTGACTTTACACATTCTGATGGTCTTCCTTCGGGTGACTCTGTCTGCAACCTCAAGAATCTGAGCTGGCTTTTCAACATAGGTCAAGTCCTCCTGGACTTCCAGACCCTCCACTGGCAACTGCTCTTCTGGCACACGCAAGCACTTCTTCAACTGAGACACATGAAAGACATCATGCACAGCTGACAAATTCTCTGGCAGACTGAGCTGATAGGCCACTTCTCCACGCTTTGAGAGGATCTGGTACGGACCGATGTAGCGGGGTGCTAGCTTGCCTTTGATTCCGAACCTTCTGACTCCTCTGATCGGTGACACTTTCAGATAGACAAAGTCTCCGACTTCAAAACTCAGCTCTCTTCTTCTTGTGTCTGCATAGCTTCGCTGCCTCGATTGCGCTATCTTCAGATTCTCTCGAACCATCTTGATGTTCTCTTCAGCTTCAAGCAGAATGTCTGGCCCAAACACTTGCTTCTCTCCAGGTTGATCCCATTGCAACGGAGTTCTACAACTCCTTCCATAGAGCGCTTGAAATGGTGACATCTTCAAACTGGCCTGATAACTGTTGTTATAGGAAAACTCTGCATAAGGCAATCGCTTGTCCCATCCGGACTGATCTTGCAACGCACAGGCTCTCAACATATCTTCAAGAATTTGATTGGTTCTTTCGGTCTGGCCATCTGTCTGCGGGTGATAAGCTGAACTGAAATTCAGATGCGTGCCCAAAGCTTCATGCAACTGCTGCCAGAAATGAGAGGTGAACTGCGTTCCTCTGTCTGACACTATCTTCTTTGGCACACCATGAAGACAAACGATCCGAGACATGTACAACTCTGCCAATACGGCACTGCTGTAGGTGGTCTTGACAGGTATGAAGTGGGCTGACTTGGTCAAACGGTCCACCACTACCCAAATGGAATCGTAGCCGGCTCGAGTGCGAGGCAATCCGACTATGAAATCCATACCGATCTCATCCCATTTCCACTGAGGAATCTGCAACGGTTGCAACAATCCAGCGGGTCTCTGGTGCTCTGCCTTAATTCTTCGACAACTATCGCACATAGCCACATGCTCTGCGATTTCCCTCTTCATTCCGTACCACCAGAATTTCTTCTTCAGGTCCTGATACATTTTCTCACTGCCAGGGTGAATCGAATAAGCTGTCTCATGAGCTTCCTTGAGAATCAACTCCCGAATGGACTGGACATTGGGAACACACAGGCGGTCTTTGAACCATATCACGCCTTCTGCATCTTCTCGAAAATCTTTGCCTCTGCCATCTAGAATCAGTCGCCGGATCTCACTGATCTTTTCATCATTCTTCTGCGCTTCTTTGATTTCTCGCTCCAAGGTAGGTTCCAATTCAACTGTGACTCCTCGTGAATTGTTCAGAAATCCGAGACTCAACCTGTCAAACTCTTTGGCTAACTCATAAGGCATCGGACGAGCGACCATCAGATTGACTTGACTCTTTCTGCTCAAAGCATCCGCCACTACGTTTGCTTTGCCTGGATGGTAATGGATCTCCAACTCATAGTCTTTGATCAACTCTAACCATCTTCGCTGCCTCATGTTCAACTCTGACTGAGTGAATATGTACTTCAGACTCTTGTGGTCTGTGTAAACATTGCATTTCTGTCCATACAGATAGTGCCTCCATGTCTTCAGTGCGTGAACCACTGCTGCCAACTCTAGATCATGGATTGGGTAATTCTTCTCATGAACCTTCAACTGTCGGGACGAGTAAGCCACAACTCTTCCCTCTTGCATCAACACGCATCCCAAACCTGTGTAACAAGCATCACAGTACACAGAGAAGGGCTTGTGCACATCAGGCAAGACTAAGACAGGCGATGTTGTCAACTTCTCTTTCAGCGCTTCAAAGGCCTCTTGACATTTCTGGGTCCACTTGAACTCAACCTTGTTGCCTAGCAACACTGTCATTGGTTTCGCAATCTTCGAAAACCCTTCAATGAATCGCCGATAATATCCGGCCATTCCAATGAAGCTCTTGATTCCTCGAGCATCCGTTGGCGCTTTCCAGTTCAGAATGTCTGCCACTTTCTTCGGATCCACAGCCAATCCTTCTTTGTTGATTATGTGACCCAAGAACAGGACTTCACTGATCCAGAACTCACACTTGCTCAACTTTGCATACAACTGGTGCTCTCGCAATCTCTGCAATACCATCCTCAAATGATCCGCATGCTCTTCTTCGCTTTGAGAATAGATCAGAATGTCATCAATGAATACCACCACAAACTTATCGAGATAATCCATGAACACACTGTTCATCAAATTCATAAAGAACGCTGGTGCATTGGTCAAACCAAAAGACATCACTGTGAACTCATATAACCCATACTTGGTAATGAATGCCGTCTTCGGAATGTCCGAAGGCCGGATCCTGAGCTGATGATAACCTGACCTCAGATCGATCTTGGAGAACACACTGGCTCCTCTCAACTGGTCAAACAGATCTTCTATTCTGGGCAAAGGATACTTGTTCTTGATCGTGACTTCATTCAAAGCTCGGTAATCGATACACATCCTCTTGGTGCCATCTTTCTTCTCCACGAACAAGACAGGGGCGGCCCAAGGCGAGGTGCTTGGCCGAATGTAACCTTTTTCCGACAGCTCATCAATCTGCTTCTTAAGCTCAACCAACTCTGGTCCAGATATTCTGTAAGCTCTCTTAAAGATAGGGGCGGTTCCAGGAAGAAGCTCTATGGCAAACTCAACTTTCCGCTCTGGTGGCATACCCGGTAAGTCCTTTGGGAACACATCTGGGAATTCAGACACAACCTTGATACTCTCAATCGGGTCTGCTTCACTGCTATCGACAGCCATCTGATAACAACTTCCTTTCTTCGGCTCAGGCGGGACTAACTCGGTCACCACTTCCTCTCCTAGTGGGGACACCAACTTGATTGTCCTCTTATCACAACTGATAACTGCCTGATACTTATCTAGCCAATTCATCCCTAGGATGACATCTATTCCCTGAGTACCCATTACTATAAGGTTAGCGGGAAACGCTATCCCCCTTATTTCCACACTTATATTCAAACATATGCTATCAGCTCGAATTCTACCACCGGCTGAGTCAATTTGAATGGGGGTTGACATGGTAGTAGTTGGAAGATTACGTGCTTCTACCCATGATGCAGTAATGAAAGAATGCGTTACTCCAGTATCAAATAACACTTCTGCAATATGGGAGTCGACTGGGAACATACCTACTGTCATGCCGGGAGTCTCCTAAACTGCTTCAGCCTCCAAGTGGTTCAATCTTCCATGATTATAGCGCTGCTGAGGGCGGTTGCCTGCTCCAGACTGAGACGCATTCTGCTTCGTTGGGGCATTAGGGCCTGACTGCTGCTGGGCTGCCTTCTTCGGACATTGCATCACCCAGTGGCCTTGCTCTCCACAGTGGAAACATGCTCTGTTTCCAACCTGAGCTGGTGCTGCCTGATTGTTCTGCTGGTTTGTTGGGGCAGGAAGACGAGGTGTCTGCTGATTCTGCCTCGGAAACTGACCTCCTGACTGATTGCTCTGACGGTTCTGGTACTGAGGCTGAGGGTACTGCCTTTGGAACTGCTGATACTGCTGACGCTGCTGATGCTGCTGAGGTGGACGCTGGTTCTGCCTGAACTGCTGAGGTTGATTGCCTGAGAAACGAGGACGACTGCTGCTTCCAGGCTGGGGTCCACTGATCTTGCGCTTACGATCCTCCATCTCCTTACGCTTCCTTTCTGTCATGATTGCTCTGTCAATCAGGTGCTGGAATGTTGGGAAGGTATGATTCATCAGTTGGTACTGCAGAGGGTCAACCAAGCCTCTCAAGAAACGGTATTGTCGCTTGGCGTCGGTGTTGACATCCTCAGGAGCATAGCGAGACAACTGCAGAAACCTGTCTCGATACTCACTGACAGATGATGACCCTTGCTTAAGGGCCAGGAACTCCTCCTTCTTCACTGTCATCAGACCTGCAGGCACATGGTACTGACGAAAGCTACCTCTGAACTCTTCCCAGGTGATGGCATCGGGGTTGGCATGGGTGGCGAGGTAAGACTCCCACCATGATTGGGCTGCTCCTCTCAACAGACGGGGACCATACAAGACTTTCTCCCTGTCATCACACTGAGCGGTATGCAACTCCCGCTCCACAGTGCGCAGCCAATCTTCAGCATCCATGGGGTCAGAAGAGTGAGCGAACGTTGGTGGATGGCCTCTCATGAATTCAGCACGCTTGTCTCTAGGCATCTGAGGCATCTGAGGCTGGGGTGGTGCTTGCTGCTGCTGCTGCTGCTGCTGCTGAATGGCGGCCAGAGTCTGACCGATGGCCTGAACTGCCTGAGTCTGCATCAGAAACATCTGCTCGATCGACATCGGGGGCGGGGGCGGCAGGTGCTGCTGCTGAGGCACCTCATCCTGCGGGGCGGCTTGCTCCTGCTGAGCACGCCTTCCTCCTCTGCGCCTGTTCTCTGACATCTGCAGAACGCAACCACACATCAGAACTGATCTGGCAAATCTTGCAGCATAAGAAAAGAGTATAGAATTCTCCCACAGCACTGAACAGATGAGCATCTTCACTGATCTCCGACACAGACCACACAGCTTCTCAGATAAAGAGGAAAGTGGAATAAAAGGATTTCCCAACTAAATGACTAACTCTATTAACATAATATGTAAGCCAAAATGCAGGGGATACCCACACTCTGGTGACAGTCATTACAAAGATCCAAACCAAACATAGTTCATCATGACAAACATAAATGCACAGGATATAGCAAACTACCCTGTCTAACTAAGACTAACTAAGACCGAGGCTAACGCTAAGACTGAAGCTTCTATGTATGTATTTCGTATTAATTACAAGATCCAACTCTAACGAGCTATGGTTCTAGATTTATCTTGGTCTTGCAGTCGGGATTGCCATAAGACTGGAGTCCACGCCGAGGTGAGCGGTACGGGTGCTGAGTCCCAACGGGGGCGGGGGAACCATCATCCAAGTGACGACGCTCCGCGCGCTCAGCCCGCAGCAGGGCGATCTCAGCACGAGCCCTACTCAGCTCGTCTAATGCATGGTCCAGCTCCGTGTTTAGCACGGCGGCTAGGTTGACTGTGCTGCTCAACCTAGGATTGTCCTCACCAGCAGGCGAAACAATCACGCCTCCTGTGCTGCCAGATGGACGGCGGGGGTAATACTTCAGGTCGAGACCGTCAGCTACCCCACCGAGAACCGAGCAGTAGTGCGAAAGCGCACGCCGTGCAGCATCCTGCATGGCTGCCTCAGCTGAGTCCCGCTCAGAGATAGAATAGTGCTCTGAGCAAGCCTCCGCGCCCTGGAGACTGTTCTCCGGACGGCGCACCAAGCAGGTCGCCTCCCAGCGGTCCGGGTAGACCCCGCGACTATGCTGGTAGACCACACAGCGATACTCGATAGACCAAGTACGCCGGTCAAGTGCCCGACGTAGCAGGGTGTCGAGCGCGTCGTGGAAGTGACACCCGCGAGCAGCGTCGCGAGTGATGGGTCGAGCAACCCATCCTTCCGGCTCATGGCTAGAGAGGTCGAGGTCGGTGTCGTGGCTCGGGCTGTCGTCGCCACCTCCGTCGTCTGGATCTCCTCCAGCAGCTACTCCAGAAGCTGGGACGCCCAGTGGTGGTGCAGGGGGCGCCTCCAGGGGAAGCACAGGGGAGCAGCTCCTCACAGACTCTATCTCCTGTTGGAGCGAGAAGGAAGAGCCCTGCTGCTCCTGTCGTCGACGTTCCTGCTCCTCATGCAGGCGGTGGTGCAGTCTCTCCAAGTGGCTGGACTGTCCGGCCACGGGACGGCGAAGCGGACGCTCAGCAAGGCGGGAGGGTAAGAAGGGGATGACGGACTTTCGTGCAGTGTGTCTAAGTCGAGCCATCTACAAAAGACATCGCAAGCAAAAGGGTGAGAACAGAATTAATATGACCAGCAAGTAATGAACCATAAATAAATGAAGGATCAGAGTAATAATGAATCATAAATAAATGAAGGATCAGAATAAAATAAAATTTTCAGCAAGGTATAATATATAGTAGAATATAGATTTGGTCAGTAGGACCAACTTTTGAAGGGGTACCAAAGTCAAGGCAGGGACAGAGGTCTATAGTCCTTAGAACGACCATTCTACTCTAGGTTAGCGGCCCTACAGTCAGCACGGCTTTGATACCACTTATGTCACACCCGGTTTTTAGAAGGTAAACCGAATGCGAACCATGTACGTGCCAGGATCAGTTATTCACGTACACAGCAGTTACATAACATGGACATCATCACACAGTGCTCAAATAGTATTAAAAAGGGGAAATAATAGTCGATTACATCATACGTCTGAGACGTCCATATAGTTCTTACAATAAATCAAAGTGCGGAAAAGAAACGTAGATAACGCGGCCTTCACAGGCAGCCGACTGGGGGTTGCCGCTAACCCACGCCTAGAACTCGTCGTAGTCTTGGAACTCCTGGAAGTCTCCTTCCACAGCTTCATCTTCTCCTGAGCAGTGGTTGCAATGCTGACAACCTGGGGGGGGGTTTGGTGTGTAGAGCAAGGGTGAGTACACATCAACATACTCAGCAAGCATCCCGTTTGGCTGTAGTGGACTAGCTTTATGTGGGGATAAGTCAAGCAGATTGCTTTTAGTTGGTCAGGTTATTACTTACTAGTAGAAAGCCAGGTTTTAACATTAACCCAAGTTATTAGCCCAATGTATCCTTTCCAAACGGAAAGAATACCACTTACCAATACCATAATCATAATCAGAATCATCAATCTCATTGCCACCTGTACCAAAGTATCTCTGATCAAGTACCACTAATCTCTGGAGCTCCCTTGGCCGCTCATAACCGCGAGCACGGCTGATATATCAGTTTCATAACACTCTGCAGAGGTTGTGCACTTTACCCACAAGCCGTGATTCCCTTTCTGCCCGGAGAGAGCGACTCCCCATTGACCACTACCTAGGTGGTCCAGCAGGGCATCACTACGTAGCCTTTACAAAGATTCCCCGAGACTGTAGCCGCCCGTTAGGTTTCCTAAATGTACCGCACTCCTCCCCAAGGGACAAATCAACCTTGGCAGAGCGAGCCGCATACACCGAGCCCCATTGACGGCACAACGGCTAAGCGGACTACACCCCGGTTCCTCCAATTATTCAGCTAAGGGCGTCCCATTCCACCCTCATGGTTGCACTGTTTTCCCGGGCGGTCATCCATTGAACAGGTCCTTACGGAGAGGCACTCGAGAAACCGCTCGAGTCCCCTTAAAGGTCACAAATATAATCATAAATAAGAAGGGGAAAATAGCGTATCATAGATAATCACATCATGTTCATTGATTAGAGTTGAGCAATAGCATCAAACTAAGCAGTAATAATCCGACCCAAATAGGTAAACAAGGACATGGATAACAAAAAGCTAGTCAATCCTTAGGTATAAATGTGTAATGCGGGAGGTGAATTGAAGAATGAATAGGACAAAGATAGGTCAAAGGACACTTGCCTCCACCAACCGACTGCTGCTCAGGGGCTTCTCCTGCGAATTCCTCGGGCTCTTCGACCGGATCGTTCTCTATGCGAGCGCAAACATACATACATCCACATACTTAATACAAAAGAACAGTACACCATACAAGGGAACAAATAAAGTGAGTATGCATCAAGTATGACATTCCATATCGCATTTGTTATGGTTAGAAAGAAATGGGAAAAGGTCTCGCAGGGGGTTAAAGTTTATGCACTAATGATTAGTTACAATTGATTCTTAGCAAAAGAATTCTGTTATATATATACTAATGGGAACCTAATCATTTTTAGTTGATCAACATTGCACGGGATAAACAATTAACTACGTGAATCAACTGGCATAACGAAATTTTAAATTAAACTTCCTATTTTCCATAGCATAAACAATGATTAGTCTACCTAACATAAAGTAATTATGATCACAGAAAGTAAATAAAATAAAAAAAATAAAAAAAAGAAAAACAGAGGGGGGGGCGGTTGAACCGGCCCTAGGGGCGGTTGAACCGGCCCTGGGCGGGGCGGCCGAGCTGGGGCGGGGCGGCTGAGCCGGTCGGCCGAGGCCGGCTGAACCGGCCCGGGACAGGGGGCGCGGCCAGGGGGCCAGGCGGCCGAGGGCGCGGGCTGGGAGCGGCTGGCGGCCGGGCGGGGGCGGCCAGGGGCCAGGCGCGGGCGGCCAGAGGCCAGCTGGGGCGGCAGCGGCCGGTCGGGGCGAGCAGGGGGCGGCCGGGGCGCGGGCTGGGGCGGCTGGGCGGCCGGGCGGCGCGGCCAGGCGGCCGGGCGCGGCCAGGGGCCAGCGGCCAAGGGGAGAGGAGGGGAGGGGGAAGGAGAGAGGAGGGAGAAGGGGGAGGGGAGGGGGCTCACCGGCGGGGGGGGTTGGCCGACGGCGAGGGGCGGCGGCGGCGGCCTAGGGCAGGGGTGGGTAGGGGGGGCGGCTTGGGTGGGGAGGGAGAGAGGGAGAGAATGAGGGAGAGGGAGAGGGGATTTGGGAAAAAAGGGGGGGTGGGGGGCGGCTGGGCCTTCTTTGGGCCCAAGAGGGGGCGCCAGGGGCCTGGGCCGGCCGGGGTCGGCCCACGGCGCGGGAGAGAGAGAAAAAGAGGAGAGAGAAAGAGAGAGAAAGAAAAAGAAAAGATTATTTCCCTGTTTTCGAAATCCGATCTTTTAGATGAATGCGTTGGCACTTTCAAACAATCAAAAATGCAAGGGTCGGCATGGTGCATCAAACAACACAAAGTATCTTTAGAGTTTTTCTTACACGGGAAATCCAAACCGAATCCCGCTAAAACTTTGGAAAAGGTCAAGGTTTAGCGAGGGAAAAAGAAAAGGAAAAGGTAACGCCCGAATTTTGGCGAGTAAAGAAAAGAAAAAATTCAACTGCAAAATTCGGGGCGTTACAATACCACACTAGAAATGGATACCGGCTTATTCAAACTTATTACCGCCGGTATTTAAGTGTGAATGATTACCATTATCATGCATTTATGTTACATTTTGTGAATCAAACGGTACCTAAATTGGCCAACTTTTTTGCAAATTGGCCCTTTTCGGGTTTTTTTTCCCACATTTATGCCCCTGGCAGTTTCATTTCAAAAAATGGACCCTTAGCTCGGCGCCGTCATCATTGGCGCCGAGCTTCTGTGTGCCGGCGCCAATATTATTGGCGCCTGTCTGGCTGACGGGGATGCCTCGCTGGACGTGACGTGTCAGTGGGTCGGCGCCAAGATCTATGGCGCCGACCCCCCTGGCGGCGGCAGTACACGTGTCAGGGGGTCGGCGCCATAGATCTTGGCGCCGACCCCCTATATTCAACATAATTCAAACCTTAATTTTGACCCGCGCCCAGGGACTTTTCGCCAGCCGCCGCGCCGCCTTGTTCGCCCCCGCGCCGCCATAGCCGACGCCGCCCGGCGCCCTCCCACCGCGCCACTGCCGCCCACGACGGCCCGGCCGCGCCGCCCCGCCACCGGCCTGCCCGCCCGCGCCGCCCTCCCGTCATGACGCGCCGCCCCGCCACCGGCCGGCCACGCCCGCGCCGCCCCGCCCCCGGACGGCCACGCCCGCGCCGCGCCGCCCCCGGACGGCCACGCCCGAGCCGCCCCTGCCCGCGTCCGGCCGACCCCGCCCGCGCCGGCCCGCCCCGCAAGCTCCGCCGCGCCGCCCAAGAAGTGCCGCCGCCAACGCCCGTCCCACGGCCGCGCCCCGTTCCGGCCAACCCCGCGAAGCCCAGTTCCCTCCCGGCGCCCCGCCCCCGGCCGTCGACACACTGCCCCGCCCAGGCGCCCGCTCCTCGCCCGCGTCGTCGTCGTCCATCCCCGACCCCGACCCCGACCGTCAAGGTAAATTTTATATGGTTTTTGTTATTATGTAAGCATTTTGTGTTAATTATGTTAGATTGTTGTGCTATAATTTGTTGTTTTTTGAATGTGATGAATGTTAGTTATTGTGATAAATGCTAATTTGATTGAATATTATGAATGTGAGTCAAATGTGCATGTTTTTTATCCTCCCCGTGCAGGGGAGGTGCTGTCAAAATTTGCAATTATTATATATGAGTATTTTATAAGGTGGTTAGTATATTAGTGGGTGGTGGTTATATTTATACTTATTTAGGTACTAATTAGTGGTTTGTGGTTAGGTAATAACCATCCACAGTTTATATTGAATTTTTAATTGGTGTTTCAAATAGATGGACAATTTTTTGAGCTTGTATCATGGAGGCAATGTGGAACAAGATCCGTATGGAAATGCCAAGTTCATTGACATGCGACACGTGCCGGTACTATTCGATGGTAGACCCTCCTTGAGAGATGTGTCAGTACATGCGACACGTGCCGGTACATGCGACACGTGCCGGCACTTGTGGACAGGTATTGTTAGGATTTTGTAAAAATATTCTTGAATCATTGAGCTCGCTTACACTAATTTTTTTTAATTATGTAGGTGGCGGCCTGAGACACATAGTTTTCATCTTCCTTTTGGTGAGATGACAGTCACATTAGAGGATACACAGAAGATACTTGGACTCGATGTTGGTGGCAGAGCAGTGACAGGCCAATGTGACTCTGACGGTTGGAGGGCTAGAGTTGAGGCCTTTCTTGGTAGAGAGCTTCCTGCTGAGGGCGTTGAAAGGACTGCTGGAGTAGGCATCACATGGCTCCGTCAGTCTTTTGGTGTGTGCCCTGCTGATGCTGATGAGGCTACAGTCCAGTTCTATTGTCGAGCTTGGATCCTGCACATGTTTGGTTGTGTCCTCTTCCCAGACGCCACAGGAGACTGTGCGTCCTGGATGTACATCCCATGTCTCACCGACTGGGATACAGCTGGACACTACAGTTGGGGCTCCGCTGTGCTTTCTTTTTTGTACCGGCAGCTTTGTGAGGCTTGTCGTCGTACGTCCTCCTCTTCGTCTATAGGCGGTTGCGTCTACCTCCTGCAGATATGGATGTGGTACGTCTTCGACCGACGTCTTCAAAATTTTATTTAATAAGGCTATATTACTTACTAACATAAATTTCATTTTGCAGGTTTCGCATACCAGTTGGTCGACCACGTGTTTTCCAGCCTAGACCCTGGCCATGGATGATTTATGGAAATGCACGTCTTCGACCGACGTATGCTTATATTTGGGACCAGGTGGCAGCTCCTTTTGCGAGAGCTAAGAGGGCATACATGGAGTATGTTAACGAGTTTGACACCCTTTCGGCCTCTAGCGTAAGTACTCAACATGTATATCTTATCATTATGAAATTTGTTTTATTATACTTAACATAGATTGCTTCATTTTTGTTTCAGGTCACATGGCAGCCATACAACGCACTTGAGTATGCTGGGATGATCTTTAGTGTAGTATGCAGCAGTGAAGATGAACTCTATATGATGCAATGTCCTTTGGTCTGTTTCTGGTGTGTTGAGTGGCACCTACCTCACAGGGTTCAGAGACAGTTTGGTAGGAACCGGCTATGGCCGGTTGAAGATGTTCCTACTTCAAAGGAGCTACACAAGTAAGTTCGCAATCTATAAATCCAGTTTGCAATTTATAACATCAATCATTCTTAACTTTGTGTTCTTTATATGATATGATTTGTGTGTAGATTTGACCGGAGGAAGCAAAAGAAGATAACAGACTTTCGTCAACATCATCTGATATTTATAAATGATTGGGAATCGGGTGCTGAGAATGTATATTCCAACGATGAGTTGCACAACAACAGTGATTACAGGCGGTACCAAGCTTGGTACCAGGGTGCGACTCGTTGTAAGCTTCGCCAGCAGTGGACAGCGGAAGACTACGCCGACATTGATTCTTCTGACGATGAAGAAACAGAGTATGACCTGTCCACTAGACTGGGAACCCAAGTGGAGGCGGCACCCATATTAGATCGAGTGGTAAGTTTAACTCGATTTTAATACTCGACATGTATAAATTGTATGTGTGATGCAAATTGTGTTGTACAGGGTAACACATTGCGACGGTCGGTAGAGGACATTGATCGCCAACTTTTGACTGTGGGCGACAGCAGCATGCGCAGCTTCTTGCAGGTAAGCCCACATGCATCGTTTATAGCCTTAAGCGTGTTATGAATATGTTGTAAACTAATATGTCTTTGGCATGCAGCGTTTATCTAGGCGCCTACGTGGAGCTGCTGCTCGCTGTGGCTGCAGGACTACTGTTGCACATGACGTCCATGTACCATCGTGTACCGACACAGCAACGCCCTCCACAGGTCTTGGTGCTGGCTTCGACTACGATCACGACGAGATAGGACCTTCATAGCTTCAGGGGGCTCCTTCGACACAACCATTACAACCACAAGATCGTAGGCGACACCGCTCTCCACAACGTTACACTCCAGGCACCGACGCTTTAGGCAAGGGTAAGACTAGGAGACGTTGAATTGGTTTGGACTCTATGGACTTGTTATGTAACGTATGAATTATATAGACTTGTAATGGACTCATTTGGCCTCTACGGGCTTGTATGACATTTTAATGGACTTGTATGAATTCTATGGACTTGTAATGCACTTGTTTAGACTTTTATGAGCTTGCTTGGAATTGTTTACAATTGTATGCACTTGTATGTTATGCTTATCTATGTGTATATGTTGGATTGACAAAAAACAGAGAAAACTCTGCCGAAATTTTGTGAAATTGTTGGTTATGTCATGTAGCCTTTACATAACTATTACATAGCCTTTTCAGAAGCATTAATTTTTGGACTAGCATCTAGACTTTTCAGATCCATTTCGTAGCCTTTTCAGGAGTGTTTATATAGCCTTTTCAGAGTGTAAAAATAGCCTTTTCAGGATTGTATATATAGCCTTTTCAGGATTGTATACATAGCCTTTTCAGAATCAACTATATCCTACATTAGCGTAGGACATGTAGCCTTTTCAGAACAAGAACATATCCTTTTCAGAGTTTTTGTACATATCTGATGTTTATAATCAATTACACTATCTATCCTTTAGCCTATATATACACGATCCTTTGTACATTTGCTTCATTGTGCAATACAATGGCTTCAGGGTCTTCTAGGGGCAAGGGTGCGGTAAATGAGAGACGAAAGGATGGAGGGAAGTTAACTCCAATGTGTTTTGATGGCCCTCTTGGTCCAGATTTTTTTGAAGAGGCGGTTTTTAACTTTCCAGTTCAAAGTAAAAAAGATTTCAACAAAGAGGTTAGACTTAGGTCCTACGATAATAGGAGAGAAGATTGGCCGAAGTGCATGCATGGCGAGGATTGCTTGGTGCAGATGTTCGTTGAGGGTGGAATTGATGGAGGCCGACGTTTCTTCAGATGTCCTTATGCATATGTACAAATTAATTTCTAGTCCTTTGTTCTAAATACTTTTGTTGTTCAGTGAAACTAACTATAAACATTTATGCAGCATTCATTGGTCAAGGAGAATTGTGGGTTCACTAGATGGGTAGATCCTCGTCCGATTTTTCCTCATGCGGAATACATATCCTACCTACAGAATAGGATATTTGATCTAGAGAGAGAAGTAAGCAACAAAAATGATGAGGAAGAAAGAGACAAAAACAATGGTGGTGCTGCACAGGTGCAAGTATGTCCAGATCCATATTGTTGCTGCCCTTGTCACAACAAGAATGTTGGTCCTCCGTCGTCTCCACCGCACCCACAGCAGACACCAACAATGGGAGGATACTATGGGGAAGGGTCAACTCAATTTGGAATGTGGGAGCACTACTAGAAAACTCTTATGTATCAATTGCTTTCAGCGTGTTGATTATCTATTTCAATTGCTTCAAGTCGCCTTCAAGAATTGCTTTAAATCTAGTTTTCATCAATTATGTATTTATGTAATTTTTCATCAATTTGAAGGTAATTCATTACGAAATATCATTGTTCAACAATACATAATACCGAATAATAAGTTCATTATTACATAACTTCAAATAAAACACCAATACTACTGAGTACAACGAGGCCATTTGCCTTTGCGAAATGCATCAGGGTTCTCCTCCATTGCTTCCTTTGCACGACGTGCACGCTCAAGCTTCTTCTCCTTATCTTCCCTGCATTCAGCAACACGCCTCATTTTCTCTTCGTCTTCACGTTGTTGCTCGGCAGCAAGCTCCTCTCGTCTTTTTTCCATCCTCTCTTTGTCCTCTGCATCCCACTTTTGAAGATTCTCCAACCACTTCTTGTCTTTCTCTGATATTTCTGTGTCAATCCACTGCTCAAAATCACATAGCGGTGGAGGAGTCTACAAAATATGCAATTATTATTACGCAAAAAAACAATTACAAATTGTAAACATATTACAAGACTATTCTCACCATTAAATTCATCCGACGTTGAACAATAGTTGGCTCAAATGCAAAGTTAGCACACATCCAATATCTCTGTCGATAAGTGTCATGATCTTCAGACTTATCGACCTTACAAGGATCACCACAAAAACACATAGGCACTGGAACACCACTTGGCAAAGGCAGCGGGTCGAAGGCAGTTCCGGTCAAAGGACCCTTCCTAAATTTCCATAAACTCTATAACAATCAGAAATATAATAGACTCACAAAATAAGAGGCGGATCCAAAACTTACCTTGATTTAGCATATTTACCACGCCTAGACATCCTATAAATCAGACGATATCTCTAGTTTAGAAGAATTGGAATGAGCACAGCAACAAGCCAGACGTAGGGTACTATTTATAGGCACGTACCTCGGCGCCATAGATCTTGGCGCCGAGGTAGGCCTCGTTGACCGGGGTTTAGGGTTAAGGCGTGGCACGTACCTCGGCGCCAAGATCTATGGCGCCGAGGTACGTGCCACGTAGATCCAGGTCACACCGCCGTCTGACGTATAAGCGCCAATAATATTGGCGCCGGCACACAGAAGCTCGGCGCCAATGATGACGGTGTCGAGCTAAGGGTCCATTTTTTTGAAATGAAACTGCCAGGGGCATAAATGTGGGAAAAAAACCCGAAAATGGCCAATTTGCAAAAAAGTTGGCCTAAATTGGTACCTGGCTTTTGAATGGAATTCCCATGTCTTTTCACACGTCTAGTCTCAAAAGATGATGCCGCGCACAGTGCATGAATCATATTTGGAAAGCTAGGTAGTAGCACACGTACGTTGTTGAGAGGTAAGCTAATATATATAGCCTGTATCACACAAGAAATGAATAAGGACGTTTCTTTTTCTTTTTTACGTGTATTCGTATGTTGCCGGACGACCCGGACTAACTAATATTATTACATGTACCAGGAGAGTATGAGCTAGTGGCGCTTGACATGGCAGTAGTTGGCAAATTACGTCGTACACGTACGTACCGCCGCGAGACATTATTCCATGTCGATCCTTTGTCCTGGACAGGTAAGCTTCATTCCAAGGTTAAGACTTAAGAGACGACGTACGGAAACCTGGTGGCTTAGCTTGCAGGTCCATTAACGTCTCCCACTGAACAATTAAGTGCTTGCGCGCGTATGCAGGTTTTTAGAGACATGCGTGTGCTCGTCATTCGTGTTTGAGCTAGCTAGCTAGCCAACCACAATCGCTACAATGCAGTGGATCGGAGAGCAGCATGGTATTGCATTGCTGTCACCGTTGATGGATGTGCCGTCACTTGAGAAACAAGCTGGCCGATCGATCATCAGCATTAAGACGCCCGGGGTTAGTTGCATATGCACACGTCAACTGCTTTCAAGTTTCAACCACCGCTACTGCAACTTGCTAATAAGCTTATATTCTTATTGATCCGATCCGATATATATGTCCACGATTAAGACGCCCGGGGTTAGTTGCATATCTAATAAACAGTGCAGAAGAGTCTTTTTATCCCCATGAATCTCTATCTACTCCAATAAAACTTTTATCGTCTCTCTGTCTTCATCCCCGTCCTTATGGCAATATCCCAGTTTACAAATTAGGCAGGATATCGTCTACACGTCAAAGACTAGTGCATGCTTAGTGGATGTACCAGGACAATCTCCATCCTATATATGACTATTGTTGTGTACTTGAAACTAATGATAGCTATTTGGACGTTTACGACCCGTAATCATCCTAATCATAGAAGGAATATTGTATCCATATATATAATGATGTTGCATGCGTTGACAGTTACAAGTTATTGGATATTGGCTTTTCTGGCCAACTATCAAATACTAAAATTTTAAGCAACCTATTAACTGAAAATATACTCGTACACTAGTCTGCTAGTATCTGCAGAAAAACAACGTACTGGTCATCAAAACATATGCTGTTTAACCAAAAAGTTGCATATAGCAACATATAGCTAGCTGCTTATAGCATGGATTGTCCACCATCTCAACGAAGACTACTACAACTACGCACACAATCATCTATAGGTTTCAGCTGACCTCTTAATTTGAAAGCTAAAGTCCAGAGAGAGATGCCTAAATCAATTTGGTTGGAAGTTGAGTATAGTTTTCTTCTAGTCATATGTCGCACCATAAACTTGGTATGCCACTTTTACGATATGATCGTCCTATTCATTTAATTGTTCCAGAATTCAGTTAGCATTGATGCCACTGGAAGGAATCAAAAACATGTTTATTGTACACATTGTGTAATGCACTGAGTTGAGTTTCACATGCACGCATCCACGATCGATTATTTAAAAAAGGCTCCGTACCATGTATATAACAGAACTTTATGTGTATGCTAAATTCCTCTCAACTAATATTGTTTGTCATATTGCGGGATATCTAATTAACTTGTACTTTGAAAGTAAAACTTAACCACTCACTCATAAGATGGAGACTCATATCTGTCCTTGCATGAATTAATTGTTATTTAATGGCATATGTCGACAGGTCTGTGTTAAAACTTAAGCAGGAAACAAAGTAAACATGTTTTCCTTTCATCACACACAAGTTATCTCGATGCGGTAACTAACCTGCTTATCCTTTCCTGGCCCATAGGGGAGCACTAATTAATATATAATAGAGATGATTGCAAGTACAAATGTGCAGCAAGAAGTACTACTATATAATGAGCAGATTAATTATAATATAGATGATTGCATGACAAACAAAGCATAGACTATCATTACTATGTCCACATTACAGCAATGAACACAGATAATTTAAAAAGGGAAAAACATTCGGATTATGCGCACACACAAGGAAAGAGGGAGGGAGGGGTGGGTGAGAGAGAGAGAGAGTGCATCATATATTGACTAGTGATCGAAGTCGAGATCAAACATAGCCTGACCGAGCTGCAAGACGTTGCTGTGTTGATGGTGCTGATGGTGGAACCCTAAGCTTGGCTCTTGCACTTGAGCTATATTTGATGTGGTGTCACTGACTGCTTGGGTCTGGGGGAAGCAAGAGCCTGCTGACGATGAATGGAAGGGGAAGCCGTGATGTTGCTGATGGATTCCGTGATGTTGCTGATGGATGCCGTGATGCTGTAGCATTGATGCCTTCCCCTTGGGATCCACTGCTTCTTTCACCACTTCTCCAAGATCCATGGCTTGATCTTGTTCTTTGGACAAGAGTGTGCTCCCCAGGATCTGTGTGCCCAACCCATCTCCAATGTGCATGTGCTTGCTGCTACTTCCTGCTTCTGTTCAGATTTTGGTTCCAAGGAAAATGGTGTCAATGTTAATAACTAAAACGAACAGTGCATGTATATATATCTAGGTCAATTAATTATAAGCATATATGTGCATGTTGTGGTAGTGCACAACCGATGAGCACACTTCATTTTGTGTGCTCAGTACGTATCTCAATAAAAGAGGAAACCTTTTGGAGACACAGCCCTACAGCAGTGATAACAGAAGGAAAATATAGTGTAGAGATGGAGTCTAGTATTATATATCGCGTACTGTCTTTAGCAGGAGCTGCTTTGTTCGCATGTGCTCTTTTCTTGTCTCCGGCATCAGCATCCGATGGCTTTGACTTCCGTCGGCGCCGGTTGTGGTCCGCTAGCCGTTTCCTACAGCTCTTCTTGGCATCGTCGAACTCATCCAGCAGATGGAATCTGAGTGACAAAGATGCATGGACGATAGAGAGAGAGAGAGAGAGAGAGAGAGAGAGAGAGAGATTAAAAGAATTAAAGCAAGGGTATATATTATGAAAACATGCATACACATGAAATACCAGCTGACCAGCAAAGTCATGCAGATCATTCATACATCACAGTAGGATTATGTGGCTAACTTAGGGGGTGTTTGGTTAGAGGGACTAAAGATTAGTCTCTAGTTTTTAGTCCCATTTAGTCCCTTTTTTACCAAACACTAGGACTAAAATATGGACTAAAATGATTTAGTCTTTAGTCCTTCACATAGGTGCTAAAAGAGACTAAAAGCTCATAATTATCATGTTGCCCTTACCTTTTTTATAGATAACTAATATTATGAGTATATTCTAAGGGTATTTAAGTCTTTGGACAATGTATTTAATGACTTTAGAATCTATTTAGTCTCTAGAACCAAACATGTAGGGACTAAAGTTTAGTTCTAGGACTAAAGTTTAGTCCTAGGACTAATTGAAACCAAACATGGCCTTAGTGTGTATATCATCAGCTACATATATATAGGAATATTAATGCATGATGAGTCTATGATTGCTCGTACATGATGGGAGACATTTCAGTGCAGGGGGGAGTCCATTTCCTCGAGTAAAAAACATCCATCTATCCAGAACTGAATAGGAAAGGTACATTCCGGGGACCAATGGCATGTTTCTAATGATGCTCCAGAACACAAGGAACATATACCTACACTGTTCTTCCCTGCATGCGGACAGCTTGGAGTTTTGCAGCTGACTCATATGGTGTGTCTCAATGTGGTGAATCATTCTGGGAGAGGCCCCTGTATACCCTTTAATGCATTGCCGGCCGGTTATTGCATCACACGTGCAGGCATTCTATCTTCAGAGACGAGAGATCTATTTGCAGGCCCGGCCGGTCCGTGGAGGATTATTGACTATGTATATACTATATACACCAGCCACTTGGAGGAGAAATAATACATGAGAGAGAGAGAGAGAGAGAGAGAGAGAGAGAGAGAGAGAGAGAGAGAGAGAGAGAGAGAGGGGAGGGCGTAGAGAGTTGGTGCTTGCATTTGCAATTTTTGCTCGTACGTGCCCGTACGTACGTTGGCTGTACAAAGTCTTGCGATACTTGGAAGAAAGTAGCGTCGCTTCTGACTTTTGAGCGGCCGATACCTTGCATTGTACAGCCACCTCACTGTTTGAAGTAATAGCTGCTCGATCGAAAATGCCAAGGGATCGCACAAGTCAAGGAAATAAATGGAAACGAGTAATGGCAAGGAGGAAGTAAGTGAAAAAGAGTAATGCCGAGGAAGAAATAAACTGGAGAGGAGAAGAAACAAAAAAAAACCAAAAGGACAAATTTTGTGCAAATGGCGAACAGAAAAAATGACTTGTTATTGAGAACGGGGAAAGCAGGGATATGAAGAGAGAAAAAGGCTTCACAGATCTTTAGCTAGCTTCGCGACCAGTAATAACATGTAGATCAAGAAGTAGTACTCGCTCCCTCCGTTCCAAATCGATATTTGCTTCATCTCTTAATATTTGCTGATTAGGAGTAGAGCCATTTTTTTAAAAAAAATGTCTCAAGAAATATAATGTTTTTGGAGAAACCTCATGAAATAGAAACATATACAGAGTATAATATAACGAATGGAATGTAGGTCAAAGTCGGATTCACTAGCTCAAAATGCAGTTGAAGAGACGAAGTCCGAGAGAAAAAAAGGGCACACCATGTATGCAAGATAAAAGCAATAGGTTTCACCCTTTATTTGTTCAATCTGATTTGTATAACTAAGAAAGGTAATATAATTACCCACAAAAAATTATAAGTGATATATCATGAGGCGAAACAAAGTAATCTGTCGTCCCAAAAGATTTCTCTGACAAAAAATTCTAGCTTCGAAAAGAGCCGAATATAATAAACCGTGAGAGCAAGCATGCATGAAATCAGCTTCGATCAGGCTAGCTGGCCAATGAAGTGAAGGGGGGCTTTTGAGATCACTTAATGCAACTCGTATGTATGTGCAGACAAGATCTATGTAGATATCTAAAGTAATAAGTATTAATTACCCAACCCAACCGTAAAGGTAGCTTCTGGTCGTGGCTACCAGAGATATGGATGGATGTGCACTGCATCGTCGATGAATTGTGGATCCACATCCAGTGATGACTGACCTGCTGCACTGCTGGCAGAACCTCTGGTGCATGCCTCCGGCGGTGACGACGACCGGCGCCTTGGAGTGGTGCTCGCACACCTTGTGGCGGCGGTGGTAGCGCTTGGCGCCGGAGAGGTCAGCCTTGCAGCCCTCGGCCTGGCAGCGCGGCGGGTGGTGGCCGTACGTGTACCCGCCTCTCGGCGGGAAGTAGGTGCGGTAGCCGAGGTTGAGGCCGAGCTGCGTGGCGGCGAAGCTGGCCATGTTCTCCTCGGCGGAGCTGACGAGGGTGGGGAAGTAGTACTCGGGCGCGGCCTGCGGCGGCGGAGGGTAGTACGACGACGACGACGACGACGACGACTGGTGGAAGGTGCTCCCGGCGAAGTGGCCGTAGGGGTTGGTGGCGGCGAGGTAGTGCGAGGCGGAAGCAGGGTAGAACTGGAGGATGTCGTGGGGGCCGGCGGCGATAGTGGTGTGGTGGGCGGCGTCGGACGGGGGCAGCAGTGCCAGGGAGTTGGGCTCGGGGTTGTAGCCCAGGCCCAGCTGCTGATGATGCTCCCTGTGGATGCTGCTCTCCTGCTCCATGATTGGGAACAGAGAAGGGGGAGCGGCCGCGTTGGGCGGCGCGTAGGGGAACTCATCGCAGGCGTTGGCGGCGGCGGCAGCGGCAGCCGATAGGTTCATCATCTTCTCCGCCCCGGCTTGCTGCTACCTGGCTTATGTTCGATGGATCGATCGGTCGGTCGGTGGGTCGGTCGATCTGTGCACTAGCTGGGAGGGGAGGACACACACGAGCACACGGAAATGGAGTCGTAGGGGACGGAGGGGAGGACGGCGGCAAGGACAGGCACACTAGTGCTGTGCTATGGTGGTGTTGCCCCGGCCATGGTGGGTGATGGCGATGGCACAGATATATGCGCGAGGGATCTCTTTTTCAGCTAGCGGGGTGGAGACGGATTGCGAGCTATAGCCAGGGTACTTGTCGTCTAGGGTTCCACGAAACGAGTGGTGGAGTGAGCTAGCTTTTCGTGTAGCGACGCCCGCAGCTAGCTAGCTACTATAGTAGCCGCTGTCAGGGCTAGGGCCGACTCAGACGAGAGAGCGATGCAAAGATAGCGAGATCTTATTAATTGGAGTTGGTGAGTGGTGATAGTAGCTGCGCTGCTGTCCGTTTTTTTTTTTTTTTTGTCTTGCCCGATCGAGTCCGTATGCTAGGCTGGATCGAGGTATATATGTATGTTTCAACGTAGCGTACGACACTATTATTGCATGTGTGTGTGGCCTTCAAGACAAGAGAGGAGGATCGAATTATCGGAGGATGTTGTACGTGTGCATTGCGTTGCCGCTCCGATATGATCCTCTCTTCTTCTTCTTCCTCCCCGCTCCTCCGATCCTCTCTGCGCTAGCTACTGTGTGTACATGGCGCCTGCGCCCATATGATCTATCGAGGGTATATAGTACGCTGCCTCCGTGCATGACGCCAGGGCCAGGTAGCCGCAGCCCGGACCGGACGGTATTTTCGTTCCATGCATTCATGAGCCGTGATCTCATGGCCCAAGTATGTACCGCACCGGATCGATCTCTAGCTCCAGCCTCCAGCAAGCGCTACAGTACCGTAGCCTGCTGCAGCTAGCGGGATGAACCGTACGTACACAGTACGTCTCTCCTCGCGCATTTACACGCATATATACGTGCAACTATTACACGCGTGCACGATATCTTAGCTGAGAAAGATATGTGTTTAAAAGAAGCCCGATCCATTTTTATAACTTGATTAGTTGCTCGTTCTCCTTCAACTAATAAGTTGATACTATGTGAGAGCATTGATGCGTGTGGCTTCATATTGTGTTATTTTTGTGTAGTTTCGTACGGTTTATCTATAGTATAACGGTCTATTAGTAGACGATAATATATATATTGTATATCATGAGCCATGTGCTTCTAATAACTAGAGTAAGCCCAGGTCAGACGGTGCAATCTGGTCGTATCGGACCAGGTCCAGACGTCTATAAAAAAAAATCCGAAGTGCTATGGTTCAGTTTTTCACGTCCCATCCCGATTCATTAGCGATGGTGCGTGCGACGACGGCGGTTGAACGAGAGCGCGCGCGGCGGTGGACCCCCAGCCGGTGGCTGTGGTGGCCACGGCTCCCTGACCTCGACACGCGGTGGCGGTGGTTCCTCGATTCGGAGTAGTGGCGGTGGTTCCCAGATCGGTGGCGGCTCTCCGATCCAGAGGGCAAGCGATGGCGAGGCCCTTGTGTGGGTAAGCGGCGGCGTCCTAGGGGCCCGGAGGCGGCGGCGGCTTCCAAGTCCGGCGAGCAAGCGGCGCCCCTCGACATGCGAGTAGCGACGGCGACGCACGAGGCGCGATGTTCGAGCGGCGTCACGGAAGGCACAAGGTGTGCGCAGCGATGATCGGACATGGCATCCTCCGATCCAACGCAGTTCGGGTGGCCCGAGTGACGACCTACATCTGTGCTTGTATTATCGACGACGTCCTCCGTCGACTACCTCCTCCGATTCGTGTTTTCTTTTCGATTATTGTGTTTTATGCCAACCACATTTATTATTTACGCTAAAAACTATACGATTTTATGCTTGAACACTGAGTTCGATATCAATTTATTGCATGCATATTTTTTGCATGCACATTAGAAAGGCAATTCTTTGATTTATGTTGTTCGTAATTACCATAAAAAATCAATTCATTTATATTTGTAAATGCCAGATTTATACGTCTGCCATAAAACTATCCCTAATTCCTGCATGTTCGTAATTATCATAAAAAATCAAATCAAATCACTTATGTTCGTAAATGCCAGATTTATACGTCTGCCATAAATCTGTCCCTAATTTCCGCTGGCGTTCTTAGTTGGACCGATATTATGTTTTTTTATCAATTATGCTACACGGTGTAAATATTTATGCGACGTTGTATAAGAGTTTATGCTATATGTGACTCATGTCGTCCATTTTTTGCACGAACTGGAAATGAAAATATAATCCAAAATTTGCGCGCATGCAATGGAAACTCACACGATTTGCCAAATTTTTTTTGATATGTATAAAAATAGAAATCGCATGAATGTGACTGTCATGTTTTTCAGATCTGTCATAAAAATAGGATCATAATAACAACCTACTAGAGCTATCAACCTTTCGCATTGGCTCGGTATTTATGTTTATAATTGAGGGGTTTTATGCTCAAAACTTTAGGTTTTTATGCTCGAACCTGAAGATGCATCCACCAATGAACAACATGCCAGATTTTTTACGCAGTGTACCGCATTGTATAAATACTTACATCATGTAGCATAATATGTATAAGTATATGTCATAAACTGGTCTAAAGAGTCTAGTTGCATGGTTGTTGGAGCGATCATATATTTATAGAGGTAATAAAGCATTTGAATAAGTTTTTTGTTTCCATGCATGCCAATTGATATCCTTTCATCGCAAATCTTGTCATTCTAAATTTATGCGTATGCAGGAAGAAACAGATTTTTACGCAGTGTACCGAATTGCATAAATACTTACACCGTATAGTATAATTAGTATCAGTATATATCATAAACTAGTTGTAACGAGTTTAACTGCATGGCTGTTGGAGGGATCCTATATTTATGGAGAAAATAAAACATTAAATACGATTTTTTTGTTTCTATGCATGCCAATTCATTTCCTTTCATTGCACATTCTTTTCCATCATAAATTTTGCACATGCAACGGTAACAGATTTTTACGCAGTATACCGAATTGCATAATTATCTACACAGTGTAGCATATTTAGTATCGATATATCATAAACTGGTCCTTACGAGCCTAGATGCAGGGCTGTTGCAGCGATCATATATTTATGATGGAAATAAAATATTTAAAAATAGAAACTGTCACACATCACTTTCTAAATTTACGCGTATGGAAGGAAACATGTTTGATTCATTCATGCATTCCTTTTTTGTGTGTATAGAAGTGGGGTGAGTGGTGCACCCAACAGCCTGCTTCAGTTGATACGTCGGATTGAACCAGGTTGCAAGGGTGGTCGACCTGGTCTTCCTCTAACTATTGAAAGTCTATGGCTCATATTGTACCTACCATATTATATATTCGCTTTTCACGCATGAAACTGGTGTTTTTAATGAGTAGAGATGGATAACGCCGGACGTATGCAATGCAAAATTGTTTCTCGCAATCAATAAAGTTTGCGCGTCATGACACTTAGTTTTTATTTAGAGCTGCCAGAACAGAACAGAACAGCCTACCCGGCCTGCAGGACCCTCCTCCATCCCTAGAGACCAACCGGCCGTGCTCTATTTTCCTTCCTAATTAATATATAGGCTGTTAGAAATTCAGTTTTTTTTTTTGCACCGCCGTGTCATTACTGGGGTTCGACCTTCTTCCATCGATCTAGGCCGCCCCATTAATTAGCACGCGAAATGTCCCTAAAACTCTTTTCCCCCACGCATCACTACTCTATCGCCATCATCGAAATTCAAAGAACAACATCATCGTTGAATCCTAAAATAAATCTAAAAGAATACGAGCACCCGCGCCATATCAAACCTGGGTGCACAGGTTGGGCCGCGCTGTGCTGAGTTTGCAATACGATGTGTTGATCAAGATTCTCCTAGGAACGTTCCTAATCCAGATATTCCCTCAATAAGTACTTCTAGTAATAAATCAGAACCATTTCGTGAAACTATTTGCCTAGTGAGAACTACTTAAATTCATCATATTTTAATAAAAATTTATGGTTGTTGGTACAAATTAAAGAAGAATAAGGGATCAGATTCACGTGAAAACCAGCTATCTAGCGTCTGTTCTTACTCGGTATAGAAACGGGAACGTTTCTAATAATTCTTGAGTGAAACTTTTTGTCACCTGAACTGTTTGTCATTGGTTTGTACTAATTCTTATAAGAATCAAAAACGTTTGTAGTTGTCAAATGGGAACTAGTCAGTGCTCACATAATCCCCCACCCATTCCCGTGTGTGGAAATAAGAAGTGCCACGTGAATCTGATTGACTAATATTAAGAATAGGAGCAATTAGATGACACCAAGGATGGAAATCTCGCTCGGGAACACCTAAATCCGGTAAGATTTCCCGAATTCGGTGTGTTCTGTGATATAAATTTTGGTCTGTTTTTTTTCTGTATTTTAGTTTCATATTTGAAAATATAAAAGTCAAACTTTGGTGAGCAGAACGGATTTCGTAAACCTTAAAACGAAAATGTAATCCATAGGTGACCCATACCTTAAAACAAAAGAGAAGAAATGCCACCCTTGGCTTACCCTTACAATCTATCATTAAACATTTCCTAGGAGCCTTATACATGAGTCCATGTTTTCCTACAATTCTCCTTAATATGAGCATAATTGTGCAAACTTAAAAAGATTCATACGATGATTTTATTTACAACTAAAAATCGAGGAAGACAAAGATTGCCTTGGTGGGAAATCAATATTTATTGTTTCAAACAACGGGGAACGAAGGTTTCTCATGGTGCAAGCGTAATCTAAAGGATTTTTAGTTGCCAAATGGGTCCTAGTCAAGACTCATGTCATCCCCCACCCAGATCCATGTGTAGAAGTGCCACATGTGCTCTACACATTACAACCTCTATCAACTAATCTTTATAATAAGAGGAATAAGGTGACACACGTCCTAAAACAGAAGAGAAGAAGAAATGCCAGCCCTGGCTTACTGTAGGAAACGAGTGACGCCTAAGAGGGGGGTGAATTAGGACTTCTAAAACTTTCACTAAACTAGGCCACAAATAAATCCCTAGAGCAAAACCTATGCAAATAATCAAAACTAGAATGTGCAAACTAGGTTTTGTCTAAGTGTTGTTATCTCTACCGCAAAGGCTAAGTTTCAATCTACACTAGATAAGTATGAATACAAGATTGAAATTTAAATGCTTAATGTAAATGCGGAAACTTAAAGAGCAAAGTAGAGAAGCAAACTCTCGTGGATGACGCTGGTATTTTTACCGAGGTATCCAGAACCACGCAAGGTCCCGACTAATCCTCGTTGGTGCCCCTATACAAAGGGAAGCCCACGCGAGGGCCAAGCACCATGGTCGAGTAACTCCGTAGAGAGCCGCGGGTCTTCTCCACACGCAAGTGGTGCTCCACTTCCGGCTCCTCTCGGACGCTCCCCGCTGTCTCCACTATCGAGCTTCCGGCTGAAACGCCGCGGGCCTCGTTCCCTCCGGTACACGGTGGCGGCCGTGACACAAACGCGGTTGTCACGGTCTCGCAAGACTCTCGCCCCACTCGGTACAATTACAACGACTCACACAAGAGCCGAGGGGTTGTGTGGTTTTACAAAACTCACTCAACTAACTAGGGTTCACCTAGAGCAAGCGCTAAAGCGATCTAACTAACCTAAGCACTTCGCAAAGCACCTACGCTAATCACCGAGTGATTCTATTAAGCACTTGGGTGTTTGAGCTCTTGGAAATATGCACTATGTGTCTTGGTATGTTGCTTGGGCTCCCACACCTGAGAATGGCCGGTTGGGGTGGTATTTATAGCCTCCAATCCCCAAACTAGCCGTTGGACAGAAAGCAGCAGCTTTCTGCCGTCGGGTGCATCGGACAGTCCGGTGCACCACCGGACAACCACTGTGCAGTGTCCGGTGCACGCCACGTCAGCCGACCGTTGGCGCCTGTAGCAGTCGACCGTTGGATCCGACCGTTGCCGTCTGTCCGGTGCACCACCGGACAGTCCGGTGCTACAGCCAGAGAGCGCCTGTCTGTGGCCTCTCTACGCAGACTGTCCGGTACACACCGGACAGCACTGTCCGGTGCGCCACCAGGCGCTGGCTGACAGCCCGCTTCTTGGGTTTCTTCGCTGATTTCTCCGGGCTTCTTTTGTTCTTGAGTATTGGACTCCTATGCATCTTTTTATGTCTTCTTTTGAGGTGTTGCATCCTCATAGCCCTGGTCCAATTCTCTTCGCATCCTGTGAACTATAAAACACTAGCAAACATATTAGTTCACAGGTTGTGTTAATCATCAAACACCAAAACTCAATTAGCCAAATGGCCTAGGGTCCATTTTCTTTACAATCTCCTCCTTTTTGGTGATTGATGACAACACAACCAAAGCAAGCAAATAATACAAGTATTTGAATTAAGATATGCAATCTACTTGCTAAGATGCATGATTATCCCCACAATGTGATATTATGGACTTAAGCCTCCCCCTAACTCCATAATTCACTTACTTCCTATTTTTGGACCAAATAACCAAAACCACTTGAAAAACCATTTGTAGATATAAAATTTTAAATTGGTGGTGTTTGGTGTTTGATATAGTTTTCATTGCTTTGGTCCCTAAACTTCTCCCCCTTTAGCATCAACCACCGAAAAGGAAGACATTAAAAGCATGTAGGAAGTAAATAAAAGCTTGCCCTAATCAAGATTTTTATCAAATGATACCACTAGATGGATATTAAATTAAGCCACATGAATGATACTAGTTGAAAGGATTACTCCCCCTAAATGAGTGTTCTCTTTAGAAAGAAGTTTCTCCCCCTTTTTAGAGATGAGGAAATACTCCCCCTGACAGAGATCCTCTACTTAGGAAAAAGCATGTGAAAATTAAAGGTGTAAGACATGATTTGAAAAGACTAACTTCCCTTATGCATAGGTAACAGAATATGAGTTAACTACTTATGCATTTTTAGCAACATGGAAGCATATGATATGAAATATAGTCTAATCAAATTTTGGAGAAGACATGTAAATGATACTAGATATAGTCTCAAAAGATACCAATTGAAAGTCAATGGCGAGCTTGAGAGACATGAGAGTTCTTGGAGATTTTGCAGTGGAAGATTGTTGTCTCTCTCCGGGGACCTTATTTTCCTTACAATGAGACTATCACATAAAATAGACTTGAAAAGGTGTTAGTCTCAAAGTGTTAGATTATAGAGTAACCTCCCCCTAAAGGTGTGCATACAAGTTTTGAATACTTGTAGGAGACATGCACTTTGATTTGATATCAAGAGGGGTAAATTATCCATAATCCGAACTTTGGCACATATAAGTTAAATGATACAACTTGTAGAAATAAAAAATTTTCAATTGATGCATCATTTACTATAGAGTGATATAAAAGCTATGTGCCGTGCTTTAACTAAACATTTTAAACCATGTAGGTTTGCTTAAGTATATGAATTGAAAGCAAGCAATCCTACCATGTGATTTGCCTGTGCATGATTTTAAACAAAAGTAAATAACAAATGTAATACTAGGCAAGAAAGGTAAACTAGATAAAAGGTAAATAGATACACATATCTAAAAACAAGAAATACAATAAAACTAGTTACCTTAGTCATGGGTGGGAAATTTGGGTCCAAAGTTTTCACTAACCCACTTGGCAATAAACTTGATCCAATATGATGTATCCCATGATATACATCCCAACTTTGCCAAGTCTCCAAATTTTCCGAGGACCTTCGGTCCACTCACTTCCCTTTCGGGATCCAAACCTTCTTGGTGCTTTTCATGGTTGAAATTATTTCCTTTGGCACCCAGATGCGTTTGGCCTCTTTCCTTTGTTGGCTTGCTTGTTGGCCTTGATTGCTATCACCTTTCTATTCTTTTTCTTCTTGATTAAATATGGTGTAACAGCCTTTTTGTCTACCTTTTTGATGTAGGTGTTGGAGATTTTGCTTGTTGGCTTTTGCTTTTGTTTATCTCCGGTCATCGCCTTGCATTGGAAAGACTTGTGGCCTTCCTTGTGGCATAGCCTACAAATCACAGTTTCTCCCTCTACAGGCTTGTTCACTCCCGCAGTGGTGTTATCCTGTGGAGGTTGGATTTGTTTGGCTTTGCCTTTCTTGTCAAAGCCTTTCAAGGCAAGCCACCTCTTGCTTTAATTGTTCATTTTCCTTTGCAACCTCATCCGAACATGTTTCTACAACAATATTCTCAACACGAACTTGGTTGCAGGGGTTAGAATCATTAATTAAATCAAAACAGGAAGTAGAAGCATCTTTCTTAATAATTTCAGGTATTTCAACTAAAGATGCTGCTGGGGTGCTACCAATGTTTTCAAGCTTAGTAGTTAGCTCATTATTGTGTATGCTAAGAATTTCCATTTTCTCTAGCAAATTTTCAATAGCTTCTTGGGAGCTAGCTAACTTAGCCTTAATTTTTTCATTCTTTTTAATAAGGCTATCATCGGTAGCAGTGGATGGAGCACTAGATTCTAATAGCTCAATTTTAGTTGATAGCTCACTATTTAAGTTTGCAAAAGTTTCAAATTTTTCTAGCAAACCTTTGTAATCATTTTGAGAGCTAACCAACTTATTTTTCAAAGTTTTAAGTTAAGCTTTTTGCTTAGTGCAAACATCCTAGAAAAATTCTACGGCTTCCGCAAGCTCATCTAGAGAGGCCTTTCCCTCACCTTCATCATCACTGCTACTTTCATCACTAGAGGAAGGAGTGCTTTTGTTACCTCTTGCCATAAGACATTTGTGCGATGACCGTGATGATCATGATGCGGACCGGTGGCTGCGCGTCCTTGGAGGTTCATCTTCACTTGAAGAATCATCCCAAGTTCTAACACTTGTTAGCGCCTTGCCTTTGCTTCTCTCCTTTTTGGGTTTGGTCATATTTGGATAGTTGTCCCTGAAGTGGCCCTTCTCCCCACATGCGAAGCATCCTCTCTTCCTTTGCTTTTTCCTGTCAATGTTAAAGAGAAGATCCTCGACCTGCAGGGGCACACCCATTAGATTAATCTTGCGGATCATCCCCATTACCTTTCCGGCGCGTTGGATTGTTTTTTCGTCCTCGGAGGATGATGTGCATGGTTGATTATCTTCTTCATCATCACTTTCTTCTTGTTCCTCTTCTTCACTTGAGGAATTTGGAGTGGGAGCCTTCTTTTTGTCTTTCCTTTCATCACATGCAAAAGCATATGGTCTTAAGGAAGTTGGCTCCTCTCCCGGACTCATTTTTCGCGACATCTCAAAGGTCGCGATTTTCCCAATCACAATGGTCAGGGTCCTATTGCTCAAGTCCTCCATATTGTGAAGGATAGTGATGATGCTCCCATATCTTTGTTGTGGTAGCAAGGAGATAATCTTCCTCACAATGTCCGCATCACCTAGCTTATTAATGCCAATAGAATTGAGCTCATTGATAATTAGATTCAAACAAGAATACATGTCTCTAACAAGCTCATCATCTTTCATGGCAAAAGAATTATACTCATTTAAGACTAGGCAATGTTTTTGCTCATGGACATTGGATGTGTCATCATGGAGCTCATGCAATTTTAGCCAAATCTCATTAGCAGTTTTCAAGGTAAATACTTGATTGAAAATATCCATGCTAAGAGATTCATACAAGCAATTTTTGGCTCTAGCATTTAAATGAATTTCTTTTTCCTCACTCGTGGTGGGTTTCTCGGGATTCTTGAGGGGTTTCATCCCGTCACGAGTGACTCTCCAAACACCTAGATCAACGGCCTCTAGGTAACAAGCCATTCTAGCACTATAATATGGAAAGTTAGTGCCGTCGAAGTGTGGTGGCCTGTGGGTATCCATCCCTTCCTCTAAAAAGCGTCGGCTCTTTTAGCGGTGAAGCTAAAGCGTTTCAAATGAGCCAAACCGGGCTCTGATACCACTTGTAGGAAACAGGTGACGCCTAAGAGGGGGGTGAATTAGGACTTCTAAAACTTTCACTAAACTAGGCCACAAATAAATCCCTAGAGCAAAACCTATGCAAATAATCAAAACTAGAATGTGCAAACTAGGTTTTGTCTAAGTGTTGCTATCTCTATCGCAAAGGCTAAGTTTCAATCTACACTAGATAAGTATGAATACAAGATTGAAACTTAAATGCTTAATGTAAATGCGGAAACTTAAAGAGCAAAGTAGAGAAGCAAACTCTCGTGGATGACGCCGGTATTTTTACCGAGGTATCTGGAACCACGCAAGGTCCCGACTAATCCTCGTTGGTGCCCCTACGCAAAGGGAAGCCCACGCGAGGGCCAAGCACCACGGTCGAGTAACTCCATAGAGAGTCGCGGGCCTTCTCCACACGCAAGTGGTGCTCCACTTCCGGCTCCTCTCGGACGCTCCCCGCCGTCTCCACTATCGAGCTTCCGGCCGAAACGCCGCGAGCCTCGTTCCCTCCGGTACACGGTGGCGGCCGTGACACAAACGCGGTTGTCACGGTCTCGCAAGACTCTCGCCCCACTCGGTACAATTACAACGACTCACACAAGAGCCGAGGGGTTGTGTGGTTTTACAAAACTCACTCAACTATCTAGGGTTCACCTAGAGCAAGCGCTAAAGCAGTCTAACTAACCTAAGCACTTCGCAAAGCACCTACGCTAATCACCGAGTGATTCTATTAAGCACTTGGGTGTTTGAGCTCTTGGAAATATGCACTATGTGTCTTGGTATGTTGCTTGGGCTCCCACACCTGAGTATGGCCAGTTGGGGTGGTATTTATAGCCTCCAATCCCCAAACTAGCCGTTGGACAAAAAGCAGCAGCTTTCTGTCGTCGGGTGCACCGGATAGTCCGGTGCACCACCGGACAGCCACTGTGCAGTGTCCGGTGCACGCTACGTCAGCCGACCGTTGGCGCCTGTAGCAGTCGACCGTTGGATCCGACCGTTGCCGTTTGTCCGGTGCACCACCGGACAGTCCGGTGCTACAGCTAGAGAGCGTCTGTCTGTGGCCTCTCTGCGCAGACTGTCCGGTGCCACACCGGACAGTTCGGTGCACACCGGACAACACTGTCCGGTGCACCACCAGGCGCTGGCTGACAGCCCGCTTCTTGGGTTTCTTCGCTGATTTCTTCGGGCTTCTTTTGTTCTTGAGTATTGGACTCCTATGCATCTTTTTATGTCTTCTTTTGAGGTGTTGCATCCTCATAGCCTTGGTCCAATTCTCTTCGCATCCTGTGAACTATAAAACACTAGCAAACATATTAGTCCACAGGTTGTGTTAATCATCAAACACCAAAACTCAATTACCCAAAAGGCCTAGGGTCCATTTTCCTTACACTTACCCTTACAATCATTAAACATTTCCTAGGTGCCATATACATAGATCCATATTTTCCGACAAATCTCCTTAATATGAGGCTAAAGGTCTGTTTGGATGTAGATATTGGAGATCTTAGAGTTGAATTAAATTCAATACCAAATATGCCTAGTATTGAAAATGGTTGCAAAAAACTTGTTGTCTGGATATAACTGGAATTGTAATTTTAGCCAATACTGAGGGTCTAGGCTCTAAATTGTGAGAGGTAACTTCTATTTGTTGTCTAGAACTGAAGAATTGGGCATCAATTCCAACTCCAAATTCAATAGAAAAACAAACAAAAGAAGTATAGAATTATGGTTTCAATTCCCAATTTTAGACTTCAATATCTACATGCAAACGTGGTGTAAATGATGCAAACTTATAAAGATCCATATGATGGTTTTATTTGCAACTAAAAAACTAGGAAGGCATAGATTGTTGTGGTGGGAAATCAATATTTGTTGTTTGAAATGATGGGAAATGAGATTTCCCATGGTGCAAACATAATCTAAATCATAATCAAGGTTCACATATATATACTTTATGTTTTATAATACATATTAAGCATTGGTGGAGGCATATAACTTTAGGTTTCAAATTTTAGCTCGACTTTATCACAAGAGTATATTGCAGTAGCGGTTCTCGAATTTGGCTCGCTGTGTAACTTGGGTCACTAAACTTGGAAAATCAACAAACTTGGCCCTCTAACTTAGACGACTCATGCAAAATCGTCCAAAACCAAGTTTACTCAAAATAGATGACGACATGGCGTGCCACATTGAAGCATACTTATCAAAGTTTGGAGACCCAAGTGACACATCACACCATGTCGATATTGGGTTTGAGCAAACCCCGTTTTGTATGGCCCGACTAAGTTAGAGAACCAGTTTTGCTGGTTTTTCTGAGTTCGAGGGCCCAAATGATACGTCAATGCCAAATCCGAGAACCGCCAATACATTTTACTCTGATAAGAAAAAGGTCATTTTTGAAGCAAGTCTTGGCAGACAGAGGCTGCTTGATGCCTCCCCCACCCACCCACGCGCACTAAGTAGTAGTAGACATATTTCACAATAATGAATCTAATCGACGAGGGTCGTTGTATAAAGTAGGGCATGCAACCATAATCGTTCACTAACACTAAGCCACCGCCTAGTGAAATGTACACACCTTTGACGACATTATTATATTGTGCGCGTGTAAATATCATGTACCACACCCAAGTCCTGGCGAAAAAAGATTACTCCACCGGCCCGGCAGGCGTGCAGAATTGGCCTCTTTAACTCCCAACTAATACCAGCTAGCTTGTACGTGTTTATTGTACCAATTATAAAATGCCCTGCTCTGTAATTAGCGGGCTCAGTACCCCCTTTATCTTGGATGTGACCAAAATGTAATGGTAATTTGCTCCCTGGTGGTTCCCTTAATTTAATGGTCAACAGATCTAGCGCCGGTGACGTGTAGGACGAGCAGAAGGCCCACAAATCGTCATATGAGGGGTGGGGCTCCATATGGATTGCAATCTGTCATCTTATCTCATAGGCCTCAGAGGGTAAGGATGATCCCTGCCTCGTGCCTTGCCCTTGCGGGGTGAGGCTGAGGGCGCCAAGTGCTTGTGCAATGGCGTTTGAGTTTTCGGGTGGAGAACGTTGGGCGGGGCAGCGCCCGGACCATCTCTCCCTCTTTGTTGATGATGAAGTCGAGGCCCTAGAAGCGGGTGGTCATAGGGTCCACCATGGGCCCTCGTGGTAGTGTCGAGACTCCTAGGCAGAAGGGGTCGAGCTTTCGTGGCCCTGACCATTTTCCCTTCACCATCGAGGACGAAGTCAACGTTCCCAAAATGGTGGGGTCCGATTGGCATCACGGCCAGCCATCCGGAGCCTGGACAGTTCGTTGAAAATGCGCAAGGCCCCTACTGGCGCGCCAACTGTGTGTGTTTCGAACCTCCACTCTGACAAGTAAATTTGTATGTGCGCGTTCTATGTGTCGGATGGTGTGCTCAGTGGGCGCAATGTTTATACTAGTTCGGGTAGAAGATCCCTACATCTAGTCTTCGGTGGCTGCGCTACCGGCACCTTTTTCACTCAATACTCGTAGTAGAGGCTACGAGCGAGTGAGAGAGGGTAGAAGAGATCTGAAGTCTCTTATGTGCAGTGTGGGTGGATCTAAAGACTACATGACTGGAGTCCTAAACCAAGCTTTGGCTCTGGCCTCCGGGTCTTTTAGTCTCGTCGAGCATGTGTTGCCTGTGTTGGGTGTTCCTCCTCTGGTGTCCTCTTTTGTCTCATGACCGACCTCCTCCTTTTATAGGACAAGGTGGGGGTCGGCCGCTGGTAGCTTCCTCGAGAAGGAGCTACTATGCTGTGGTAAAACCGAGTGACACATTGTTCGTATGCGTCTTGGTCACCTAGTTGTCTCTACTCGTGCTCGTTATGCTGGACAGCATGGGCGGTGTGGACTCATGGCATTATCATTACTACCTCTGCGTCAGGCCGACCCTTAGCATCCGTAGCCTAGGTCTCGTCGTGTTACGGACTTTGCATATTGCCTACGCATTCAGACCTAGTCTCAATAGGTCATGAGTGCGCAGCAGACCGAGGTGCTCGCAAGTCATCAGTCGCTACAGGCCGAGGGCCTCGTAGGTCATGAGTGCGCTGCGGGGCGAGGGACTAGTAGATCATGAGTGGGAGGCGGTCCGGTTCTCCTACTGCGTCTCGGTGCCAGGCGTAGTTATGTCGCCGACCATTTATGGTGGGATAGTCTCGGGCGAGGCGAGGAATCCACTCGAGTGGCTTCCCCTCGGTTGGCTCGGTCCCCCTCTCAGCTGCGCCTCACCTGACTCCGGGCTCAGTGCCTCGGGGTTTATCCGGGAGCGAGCACTTACAAGGTAGACAAGTCTTTTACCCTCCTGCTGATCAGTGATTCCTGGTAATCCAAAGGTCTTTCTCCTATGCTCTCTCTGACCGGTGGATCTCAGAAACCCGAGATCTTTTTCTCGACACGTCCTGAGAGGATGGGAATTTATTCTGTTATAGAAGAGGACTAAAAAGTGAGAAAAATTCTTTACATCCCGGATGCAAACACACTTCTTTGCAACCCCTCACATCCACCACTTACATGTCTATAGAACTCTTATTATTAACACTGTTTTTCTATTAAATGTTAATAAAATTACCGGTCAGCTGACCCCAAATAATGGCCTAGCTCCGCGCGCCCTTGCGTCGGAGGGAGTATAGCAGAGACCGTCCATGCATGCGCATTCTCACGCTGTGCCCGGACGGGCGCAGCGGCGCAGAGCAGGCGTTTTTGGGCGGCAGTGCACGCAGATCGCGTCCGGCCACCTCGCTCCCACTCGACTGTGGGCATCGTCACTGCCATGGACTCACCCACAGTGCGCGCGCAGGATCTCGGTCGCCGGCCCGCGCGCGTCAGTGCACACATTAAAAACACGCTCCATTCCAGGATTAGCTAGCCTGCCCGCGCGCGTCGCCATGGCGTACCGGTACCGCACGTTTAATTGAACCGGCCGGCCGTGGGTGTGCCGTGTGGTGTGGGGGTGCGGGTCCGGCCGTGCCGTCTCGTCGTCGATCGCCGTCGCGCCGTAGTCCGGTCCCTCCGCGCTTGAACGACCCTGGCGGCGGGGCGGCTACGCATGTACCCGCCGGCGGCCCGGCCCCCCGCGCTGTACACGGCGGCATGCATGCATGCAACGCGCTGCGCCCCTGTTGACGCATGGCCGGCCAACTTGCAACAGACAGCGCGGCGTGCGGTACTGCCGTCTTTCCCGGCGGCCGGCCGCGCGCAAAGTTCGTGCGAGCAGAGCACGAGCAAATCAAAAAAAAAAAAACGGCAGGGATTCAAAAATCTGGGCGCACATTTACAGACGCGCTAGGACGGCCGGAATTATTCAGGGTCAGGGCCGATCGATCGACGCGCGCGTGTACGACGAGTACACTGTAGGTTTAGGCGGTTGGGGGACAGGCACGCAGCCTGCAGTTACGCGCCCTGCGGGGAGCCGGGGCCGGGCGCCAACAGTGGCGTTGCCCCGGGTGGCCGGCGGGGGCTTCAATGGCCACTGCCCGCCGCCCGAGCAAAGCAAGCGATCGCCATCGTCCATGGGGGCGGATGAAGATGCATGGTTGTGCACTACCCAGGCAGGCAGAATGCACGCACACAACACGGGTGGCCGGCTGTAGCACATGTCACCGGACCTGGCAATGATGTGGACTTCGTGGGCCCCGTGGTCCATGGACACCGCCCAGGATCTTCTGCGTCCTTCATCCGCACCAGCTGTGGTTAATGGCGTCCTCCTCGTACGTTTATGTGTATCATAAGTTTTCACATCTAGGACATGTGTCTCTCAGCGGACAGGGCGAGCTAGCTCCTTTTTAAGTACTACAGTATTATAATATTGAGCTCTTATTTAATTTAAAGAGCTGGGTATTTGGTTTCTAAAAACTAATTTTTAGTCTTTCTATTTTAATCTCTATATTGCTACGTACATAAACTAAAACTCTATTTTAATTAATTTCCGTATTTTTCAGTTTAGAGATTAAAATGGAATAAATGGAGGGATAAATTTAGCCTCTCACTCTAAGTACTATCATAAGACTTTAAATGTCGTCCGTTGTCACTGTGAACTTTGGTGTGTGACAAGACGTTTCCTCGGGGCCATTTATGTTGTGTACTCTTCATATCGGTCACGCCATGTCTTAGCTCTAATATATGGAGGTTTCAACAAATGATCTGATTGGCTTGGAAGTCCAAACCGTTGCTTACATGATTGTAATAGAATAATTAAATACTTTTTTTTTTATCCAAAACATACTAATAAGAGCTTGTTTGAATGTATTAGAGCTAATAGTTAGCTGACTAAAAACATTGTTAAAGGAACTAGATGTCTAACAAATAGGTAGCTAACTATTAGCTGATTTTAGCTGGGTTCAAACGGCTATAATGAACCCAATGGATAATTAGGAGTGCAACTAATAGTTAGCCAGACGTACTATGAGAGATGGAGGTGTTTGGATGTCTCTAGCTAATCTGTTCGGTTAGTTTAAAATCTGTTCTGACTTATCAAAACTATATAAATGAGTGAATAGTTTCAACGGGGAATTATTCTGGACCGTCGTTCCGAAAGAAGCGAGCGGACCCTAAAGCAGCTAGCTAATCGTCGTACTATTAATTAGAATGTTTAAATGTCTTCAGTTAATTTTAGCAGCTAACCATTATTTGCTCTAATGCATTCAAATAAGATCTAAGATGCATGATAGAAAGGATTATTTATATAGGTGCTGAGTTTTTAACCCTAGCTACATCCATAAACCATTTGCTCGAGAATTAATTAGCTGGCAAAAGGACGAACAAGGAAAGAAACCTGATTTTTGTGGGTCGGTCGCTTTTATTTAGGTAATTTGGTGTGCTTAAAACGGCATTTTTGTTAAAGAAATATTATATTTTTTGCACATTATTTTTAAGATAGCATGTTTTGTACGCCGCTGCAAACATGTGGACACACGAGAGATTATCTATGTGGAAGGACCGATTCTTTAGATAATGTTGTTTGGTTTAAAAACATGGGTTGAAATAGAACCATTTCAGTGTCGTCCCTAGCTATCATAATTAGATAGCCTCGACTATTCTAACTCCCACAACCAAACACACTAGATGTCTTTGATTTGGATAGCCAAGAACGATAAAGGAGTAATATCCAGCTTTGTTTATGGTCATTTCTGTTTTCTTCAGTTTTTTTTCTGGTCAGCTGAAAATAGCTAAAAAAACATGTATGTAATTAACTTGGTGGTCGTTGCTGAGGCCTCAAACTTTGTTTCCTTTTTGTTTTTGCTAGAAAAGAACATGTTTCTATCATGTAATTGTGGTGGTGGAGGGTGTCGCGCGCAGACGATCCGAGTAGCCGCAAATCAACACACATACAAGTCCAGTGGCGATGAAAAAACCATGTGTGGCTAGGTTAGCTGTCTATTGAGAGCGTACGGGCCTGCCTGCCTGCCTGTGAACGCGTAGGTAACAGTAAAGTGATCCCATGGACACAATTAGATCCAGGCCGGACGCCGGAGCCCACATTTCAGCTTTGACGTAGTCGCCGTTGGTTTAATCTGATCCGCCCATTATTCCATGTCACTGTGTAGTACTAATTTACTCCGATCCGATAAAAAGGTAAGTAGGAAAATTGTCAAATAAATAGTGCCTTTTCTTAATCTACTATTTGGCTCCGATCACTGCTTGCCTGCCGTACAACTCGCGTGGCTATACTTTCATGGACTGTTTGGAACTTTGGATTCACAGTTTGAATAACGCTTTTTTGGATCGAATAACATGTGATACTGTAATGAACTCTCTCTTCATTTACTATACGCTTGTGTATGGTCTTGTGAGTCTGTTTTGGAATAATTGCCGATGTTATTAGTGGCGAAGCTAGAACAAAATTGAAGAGGGTGCAGTTGGTCTAGTGGATGCATACTAATTTTTTTTCTAGGGATGCATATATGATAAGATTTTAACTACATCTATAGAATTTGCATAATTGCGAGGGTGGTACAACCTAGCTTCACCCCTAGATCGATGCTACCCATTTCCTTGCAGCAATTAGATAAGTGTCTAGCTAATAGTTAGAAGTGCCATATTAGATCGGCCTATTTTATTAAGTTGCATGCATTGATGATTCCAATCCAAAAGGCTTAAGGTAGTGGAGAAAATGACAATTCATGATTATATTTCTACACTCACCCTTACGCGCGTGGATGCTTACTACCTCGGACGACCTTATAGATATAAATAAGAGTGAACAATGATTACTATATTTTTATTATACTTAGCTAAAATTTAAACTCTAGAGCTCTGCCATAGTACTATCTTAAGTTACGTCAACTCAGAATAAAGAAGTTGGTAATTCTGTTTATACTTTAATCACTACCGGAACCAGCTAAAACACTCAGCAAAGACTTAAAAACACTAGACGAAGAATTTATCGAGTGTGACACTAGGCAAAGAAAGCTAGACGAACTATACAGCGACAACGACTTCTTTGCTGAGTACTTTTTATCAGGCACTCAGCAAAGACATACTCGGCAAAGAAAAGTCACTGTCACTACACCAGGTAACGGCGACGAAGCCTATGCCGAGTGCCACAGAGTGACACTTGACAAAGAAGCTCCCCATAGGCCCCTTTAACAAAGTCCTTCGCCGAGCGTATTAGGTGGAACTAGGCAAAGGCTCCCACTTTATATACATGTGTAGAAATCTAAGTGTTGTACTGAAGCATCCTGATCCTTTGAGACTCAAATGTGAAACAATTACTAGTCACAGTAGGCTAGAAAACACATTCTTTACTTCAAATAGTACAGAGTTCGAATAAAAGTTATTATAATACCATAGTACAAGCTCTAGCGAGCCTGAAATACAAAGCGAAGTGAAAGATTAACTAGCCCAAGCCACATGCAGAGCTAGGTGCAGACACAACCCTCTTCTAGTCGAGCATAGCAGAAAAGAAGTCTTCAGCTGCTGAAATACATAAATAAATCTGGGTGAATAAACTAAGTATTCCGCAAGCCCATCCCGCCTGTAAGGAGAGAGGGACCTATACAATATATGCTTTATATGGTGGAGTTGAAGTCACCCTTCTTTTTCAGAAAAAGGCAATACTTTGATGGTTTTCCCCAAAGGAAGAAGTAGCACATTTTCACACTCAACCACCACTGAGCTTCCTGCTCCCGTGGTATTGTTTTTCATTTCCAAAAACACTCACGCACACATTTCCCATTTGGCAGAGATCATAAAACACTAATTGTCATACCACACTAGACTCGTCCATACTAGTGGACACAAACTATTCGAATAGGTTTGAACTCTGCGCAGAGGGATACACTTTACCCACTAGTCCAGCTCTGCGGTCTCATGGCCAATGAGACCCGAATCCGAATCTCTTTCTTTCCTCGCACGTCCTTACCTTAACGGTTATACCAGAAGGAGCCAGGCCACCGTCATGTCCAAACTAGACAAAACATCCCCCCTCCTTATCCTCCTGGTGCTCCCCAGCCATCATAACCCTGGGGTCTAGACCGTACGAGTTCGGATTGAGTGACTGCCCATACAGTCTCGAGTGGTTGTACTTGTCAAGAGTACAAGTAGTGAAGGATGGCAAACCGGTCCTTATATGAGGGGACAATCCTTCTGCTCACACCTAACCCGGCTGAGCCAACACCTGAGGCCCTCCCCTAAACCAGGGAGTCCTTGATTATCCCACTCCAAAGGTGATAAGGGTGAATACCCTTCATCATACACTTTTTGAAAACATCGTTTGGTAGAAACACCACCCTTTTCTCATCCCACATTTTGTACTCAAAAGATATTCTTTAATGCGGGCTATCTCTCTTCTCACGATGCAAAGAACCTAACCCTTATTCCTGGCTTAGGTAGTGGTAGAAAGAGTAGGTAATTTATGCATCAAGGGAAGAATGGACTTGCCTTCGTCGAAGTTCTCCTGGCACGAAAGATCTATTTCGGAGAGGTCAGGTTCCTGCCCCTCTTCCGGAGCTATAAATTCTGGAGGATCGGATCCCTCTTCTCCTAGCAAAAATAGGTAAAGAACAATACATCAACCATGGTGGCTTGGTGGAGTGTGGCAACTTTTAAATATTATTATTTTGTGCCCTATAATTTATTTAGACTATTTTTGGTGCATAAAATATCAATATATGCATAAATTCATGAAAATAGGAAAAAGAAATGGAAAAGGAAAAAGAAAAGGGATTTCCTGCTAACTGGGCCGGGGGGAGATTTTGGCCCAGCCGGGGCGCGCGCGCGGCCGCGTGGCAGGCGGCCCAGCCGACCCACAGAGAGGGAAACAGCGCGGGGACGGCGCCGTTGGCGCGGGCCCACGCGTCAGAGGGAGGGGGTTAACAGTGTCGGGGGGAAAGGTGGTCTGCGGCAGGGAGAACCGGTCGCCGGTGAAGTTCTGCGGCGGTTCTTCGCCGGTGGTCCGGTTCTGCGTCGACGGGATGGTGATAAGGCATGAGCAAGGGTAGGGGATTACGTAGGTGGGGTAAATTTGGCTGGTGGACGCTCAGGATGGCCGGTGCACGGCGAGGTGGTGGGTGCCCGCGACGGTGAAGTCACCGACGAGGCTACTGGGCACAATAGGCGAAGGGGAAGTGTGTGCTGTACCTAGGGCACAGTGGCGGAGCTTAAGATCTATAGCAATTTGGCTATAAGCTAACAGAGGGGAGAGGGAGGGGCTCACCGGAGAGAAGGAAGGCGGCAGCGCCAAGCTTGATTCGGTCCAGTGGAGGGGGAGAGGGAGTGGCCGAGGCCGATGTGAGAAAGGATGGAGCTCGGGCGGTCCTTTTTATAGGCGCTCGGGGCGGGGAAGGGAGGAGGGGTGGCGAGCACCGGCGAGCTTGCCACGGCGGTGATGATGGTATACAGTGGCGACGGGATGGCCCGGGCTGGCGGGGGTGAAGGGACGGCTCGGGCACAGTGCGCGGTGGCGCCAAACCGAGCTAGTGAGCGCGTTAATGGCAAGGCGATGGGGCGGACGGTGGCCGGCGGCGAACGCGCCGATAGCCTGGTCACGGGTGAGGGGGAGAAGGGGCTAACAGGCGGGGCTCACTTGCCAGAGAGAGGGCGGGCGCGAGGGAGCAAGGGCGAGCGTGGCTGACTGGTGGGGCCGGTCGGTCAGCGGGGAAGGGAGGAGCGCAACGCGCGAGCGGGCGCGCGGGAGATGGGCCGCGTGGGCCGCGAGGGCGGGAGGAGCGCGGCGCGCGGGGAGGAGAGGTGGGCTGGATCCGGCCCAGCGGGGGGGGGGGAGAAAAGAATTTCCTTTTTCCTTTTTTTCTTATTTCTATTTCTTTTAATCTCCTTTTTCTTTTGAACAAAAACTTATCTATATTTTATTGGGTGTCAAAACATTCTATGTGATGTGCTACTAACAACCATGGTGTATGCATGTGATGAATGAAATACCTTATGAGGTGGGGTCTTAGGAGTTAATCAAGGGGGGTTTAGGAGTTTTAGGGTTTCTAACCTTGGGATTAAATTTTGGGATGTTACAAACCTACCCCACTTAAAGGAATCTCGCCCTCGAGATTTAGACTGGGTTTGAGAAGGTAAGGGTATTCCCTCCTCAAAGAGTCCTCACTCTCCCAGGTAGCTTCTTCTTCTCCTTCTCTGCTCCACTAAACTTTATAGAGTCTTACTTCTGAGTTTCGGGTCTTTCGGACGGCCGAGTCAAGAACCTTTATTGGTTTTTCTCGGTACTGCAGATCCTTCTGAATCTGAATTGCCTCTTCTTCGATGCGATTTTCTGGCACTTTCAGGCATTTGGGAGCTGGGATACGTGAAACACATTGTGGATACCTGACATAAATTCTAGCAATTCAAGGCGGTAGGCTGCGGGTCCTATTCTGCCAATGATAGGATAGGGGCCGACGAATCGTGGAGCTAGCTTCCCTTTCAATTGAAATCTTTTGACTCCACGCATCAGGGAGACCTTGAGGTAGACAAAGTCTCCTTCCTCGAACTTGAGTTCACTCCGCCTATTGTCTGCGTAACTCTTCTGCTGACTCTGAGCTTCAAGTAGCCTTTTGCGGATTAGGGCAACTTTCTCTTCTGCCTCCTTAATGAAGGCATGCCCTTCTAGTGTCTTTTCCCCTATGTTGGACCACATCAGAGGGGTCTGGCACTTTCGTCCATACAAGGCTTCAAACGGTGACATCTTGATACTGGCCTGGTAGCTGTTGTTATACGAGAACTCTGCATACGGCAAACTGGAGTCCCAATTCCTGTTAAACGTCAACACACAGGCCCTCAACAAATCCTCGAGGACCTTGTTGACTCTTTCTGTCTGACCATCTGATTGAGGGTGATAGGCGGTGTTGAAGTCTAGCTTGGTGCCCATAGCTTGCTGAAGGCTCATCCAGAATTTTGAGGTGAATTGTGTTCCCCTGTCTGACACTATCTTCCAAGGAATACCATGGAGTCTGACTATTTCTTTAAGATATATCCGGGCAAGGGTGGCTCCTCTGAAGGTAGTTTTTACTGGGATGAAATGAGCTACCTTGGTAAGATGGTCGATTATAATCCAGATATAATCGTTCCCTTTTTGTGTCCGAGGCAGTCCGATTACGAAATCCATGCTTATTTCTTCCCACTTCCATTTGGGTACTGGGAGGGGTTGAAGTAGACTTGCAGGCTTCTGATGCTCTACCTTAGTTCGCTGGCAAGTGTCACACCGGGCCACATACTGTGCTATCTCCTTTTTCATTCCTCTCCACCAGTATCTAGTCTTGAGGTCTAGGTACATCTTGGTAGTCCCTGGGTGGATAGAGTAGGCCAAATTGTGAGCTTCGTCAAGCAGGACTTCTCGTGCTTGTCCTTTCGGTACACACAAACGGTTTCTGAACCAAAGGATTCCCTCTTCATCTGTATTGAGGTCCGGGAGTTGTTCCTTGCGAGTTCTCTCCGCAAGACTTGTCGTCTTAGTGTCCAGGTGCTAAGCTTTGCGTATGAGGTCTTCTAGCATTGGTTTGACTTCCAGGCTATCATTGTCTCCTAGACAAGCATTCAGTTGAGCTGATTCTTTCTTCCAGTCTTCCAAGAAGTTGGTTTCTTTCTCCCCGAAAGGTTTTTGGCTGAGGGCGTCTGCTACCTCGTTGGCCTTCCCGGGGTGGTAGTGGATCTCAATATCATAATCTTTAATCAATTCCAGCCATCTTCGTTGACGGAGATTAAGGTCTGGCTGAGTGAAAATATATTTTAGGATCTTGTGATCTGTAAAGATGTGACATTTGTTCCCAATTAGGTAGTGCCTCCATATTTTTAGGGCATGCACTATGGCTGCCAATTCCAAATCATGTGTTGGATAATTCTGCTCATGCGGCTTGAGTAGGCGTGATGCATAGGCGATGACTTTCTCATTTTGCATGAGCACACATCCTAAACCTTGCCTTGAAGCATCACAGAAGATGACGAAATCCTGGTGAATGTCTGGTAGTGTCAATACTGGCGCGGTTGTGAGCTTCTTCTTTATGATTTGGAAGCTTTCCTCACACTTCGGTGTCCACACAAATTTATTGTCTTTCTTGAGGAGCTCAGTCATAGGTCTTGCTATGCTGGAGAACCCTTTGATAAAACGGCGGTAATATCCTACCATTCCCAAAAAGCTTTAAACTTCACTAACGTTGGATTGTTGTTTCCATTTGGATACTGCTTCCACTTTGGATGGGTCCACTTCTATACCTTCTACAGTTAAGATATGCCCGAGGAAGGCTATCTTCTCCAACCAGAATTCACATTTGATGAGCTTAGCATAGAGTTGATGTGCTCTTCGTCTTCTTAGGACAATCCAGAGGTGATGCTTATGATCTTCGTGACTCTTGGAGTAGATAAGGATGTCATCAATGAAGACTACGAAAAACTTATCCAACTCTTCCATAAATACCTTATTCATAAGATTCATGAAAAAGGCGGGTGTGTTTGTTAGTGAGAGCACCTAGAGGGGGGTGAATAGATGATCCTGTAAAACTTAAAACTTAATGCCACAAAACTTGATTAGGAGTTAGCTCAATAATGCCAAGTGGCTAGAGAAGAGTCTTAGCAAAACACAATAACCACAAAGAAGATCAACACAGAGATGGCACAGTGGTTTATCCCGTGGTTCGGCCAAGTCCAACGCTTGCCTACTCCACGTTGTGGCGTCCCAACGGATGAGGGTTGCAATCAACCCCTCTCAAGCGGTCCAAAGATCCACTTGAATACCACGGTGTTTTGCTTTGCTTTACTATATCCCGCTTGCGAGGAATCTCCACAACTTGGAGTCTCTCGCCCTTACACTTTGATGTTCACAAAGAAGCACGGAGTAAGGGAGGGATAAGCAACGCACACAAGACACAAAATCAGAGTGACAACACGCACACAAGTCGCAACAAGAGCTCACAACACAACCCGTCGAGTTCACAACTCAAAAAGAGCTCTAGATGCTATCTCAAAGAATCAAATGCGCGGAATCGAAGTCTTGGTGCTTAGGAATGCTTAGAGTATGCTTGGTGTTCTCCTCCATGCGCCTAGGGGTCCCTTTTATAGCCCCAAGGCAGCTAGGAGCCGTTGAGAGCATTCCAGGAAGGCAATTCTTGCCTTCAGTCGCCTGGCGCACCGGATAGTCCGGTGCGGATTTCTTTCCTTGTTTGGTGAAGCCGACCGTTGCAGATCCAGAGCCGTTGGCGCACCGGACACAGTCCGGTGCACACCGGACAGTCCGGTGCCTCCTTCTAGCCGTTGGCTCGGCCACGTGTCCCACGCGGATCGCGCGGCCGACCGTTGGCCCAGCCGGCCGTTGGCTCACCGGATAGTCCGGTGATTTATAGCCATACGCCGTTAATTGCTTCCCGAGAGCGACGACTTCGCCTGTGAACGGCTCACCGGACAGTCCGGTGCACCGCCGGACAGTCCGGTGATTTATAGCCGTACACCGCCGTCGAAGTTTCGAGAACAGCAAGTTCGTCAGAGCCAGCCTAGCGCACCAGACACTGTTCGGTGCACCACCAGACACTGTCCGGTGCACCACCGGACAGTCCGGTGCACCCAGACTGAGCAGACTTTGGCTGAACAAAGCCATCTCTTTTCCAATTCGATTTCTCCTATTTCCAGCACTTAGACACAATACATTAGTTCTCAAAACAATGTACTAAGTCTAGAAAACATACCTTTAGACTTGATTTGCACTTTGCCCATCGATTGGCATAGATTTTCACTTAATTACTTGTGTTGGCATTCAATCACCAAAATACTTAGAAATGGCCCAAGGGCACATTTCCCTTTCAATCTCCCCCTTTTTGGTGATTTATGCCAACACAACAAAAAAGCAACTAAAAGAAGTGCAACATCAATACAAATGAGAACTCAAAACTATTTTGATTCAAAATTGGCATATATGGATCACTCTTTGCCACCACTTGGTTTTGTTTTTGCAAATCAACCTCAATCTCCTATCTCTAGTTCAAACACAATTGAAGAGACATAAAGAGAGTTGTTCCAAGAGAAATTGATCAAAGATTTCAAAAACTCCCCCTTTTTCCCATAATCAACCATTCTCCCCACAAGAGGCCAACTTTTGATAAGAGAGACAATAAGAGAGTTTTGACAAACCAAAAGCTCTATTCTACTATTTTCAAAATTTCTCAAGTGGTAGCTGATCCATTTCTTGCTTTGGCCTTATTTTCTCCCCCTTTGGCATCAAGCACCAAAACGGATCAATCTTGGCCCTTGAACCCCATTGCCTCACCAAAATCTTCAAATAAGAATACCAAGGCAATAAGAGTACATGAGATGAACTTGGAATAATTACCCTCTCATCGGAGTGCAGTGGAAGTCTTTCATGGTCCAAGTCCACCTTTTCCCTTTTAGACCTCCTTTGAGACTAAATTAAGAAAACTCAAGCACATGGTTAGTCTCAAAGGGTCAAGTTGTAGCACGTCTCCCCCTAAACATGTGCATCACATGCAAATGGATTTGTGAGGTCCGGGGAGTACTTGTACAACTTGAGCACCATAAGTAAACAACAAAATGCATAAGGAACATGATCAAGGCATAAACACATGTATGCTATAAATCAATCCAAGTTCCACGAATCTAAGACATTTAGCTCACTACGCAGCCTGCAAAAGGTCTTCTCGTCTAGAGGCTTGGTAAAGATATCGGCTAGCTGGTTCTTGGTGCTAATATAGAACACTTCGATATCTCCCTTTTGCTGGTGGTCTCTCAAAAAGTGATACCGGATGTCAATGTGCTTTGTGCGGCTGTGCTCAACAGGATTTTCCGCTATGCGGATAGCACTCTCATTGTCACATAGGAGTGGGATTTTGCTCAGATTGTAGCCAAAGTCCCGGAGGGTTTGCCTCATCCAAAGTAGTTGCGCGCAAAACTGTCCTGCGGCAACGTACTCGGCCTCAGCGGTGGATAGGGCAACGGAAGTTTGTTTCTTAGAGTTCCATGACACCAGGGACCTTCCTAAGAATTGGCACGTCCCCGATGTACTCTTCCTATCAACCTTACATCCAGCATAGTTGGAATCTGAGTATCCAATCAAATCAAAGGTAGACCCCTTTGGATACCAGATCCCGAAGCAAGGCGTAGCGACTAAATATCTAAGAATTCGCTTCACGGCCACAAGGTGACACTCCCTTGGATCAGATTGAAATCTAGCACACATGCATACGCTAAGCATAATATCCGGTCTACTAGCACATAAATAAAGTAAAGACCCTATCATTGATCGGTATGCCTTTTGATCAACGGACTTACCTCCTTTGTTGAGGTCGGTGTGTCCGTCGGTTCCCATTGGAGTCTTTGTGGGCTTGGCGTCCTTCATCCCAAATCGCTTTAGCAAGTCTTGCATATACTTCGTTTGGGAGATGAAGGTGCCGTCCTTGAGTTGCTTCACTTGGAACCCAAGGAAGTAGTTCAACTCGCCCATCATCAACATTTCGAATTTCTGCGTCATCACCCTGCTAAACACTTCACAAGACTTTTGGTTAGTAGAACCAAATATTATGTCATCGACATAAATTTGGCACACAAATAAGTCACCATCACAAGTCTTAGTGAATAAAGTTGGATCGGCTTTCCCAACCTTGAAAGCATTAGCAATTAAAAAGTCTCTAAGGCATTCATACCATGCTCTTGGGGCTTGCTTAAGTCCATAGAGCGCCTTAGAGAGTTTACACACGTGGTCGGGGTACCGTTCATCCTCGAAGCCAGGGGGTTGCTCTACGTACACCTCCTCCTTGATTGGCCCGTTGAGGAAAGCGCTCTTCACATCCATTTGGAACAACCTAAAAGAATGGTGAGCGGCATATGCTAGCAATATACGAATAGACTCTAGCCTAGCCATAGGAGCAAAAGTCTCCTCAAAGTCCAAACCTGCGACTTGGGCATAACCTTTTGCCACAAGTCGAGCCTTGTTCCTCGTCACCACCCCGTGCTCGTCCTGTTTGTTGCGGAACACCCACTTGGTTCCCACAACATTTTACTTGGGACGCGGCACCAGTGTCCAAACTTCATTTCTCTTGAAATTATTGAGCTCTTCCTGCATGGCCAACACCCAATCCGGATCTAGCAATGCCTCTTCTACCCTGAAAGGCTCAATAGAAGAGACAAAGGAGTAAGGCTCACAAAAATTAACTAATCTTGAACGAGTAGTTACTCCCTTGCTAATGTCACCCAAAATTTGGTCGACGGGATGATTCCTTTGAATCGTCGCTCGAACTTGGGTTGGAGGGGCCTGAGGTGTTTCTTCTTCTTCAACTTGGACATCCTGTGCTCCCTCTTGATCACATGCCTCCTCTTTATGAACCTGTTCATCGTCTTGAGTTGGGGGATGCACCATTGTTGAGGAAGAAGGTTGATCTTGCTCCTCGAGTTCCTGTGGTCGCACATCACTAATCGCCATGGTGCGTATCGCGGCCGCTGGAACATCTCCTTCATCTACATCATCAAGATCAACAACTTGCTTTCTTGGAGAGCCATTAGTCTCATCAAATACAACATCACTAGAGACTTCAACCAAACCCGATGATTTGTTGAAGACTCTATACACCTTTGTATTTGAGTCATAACCTAACAAAAACCCTTCTACAGCTTTGGGAGCAAACTTAGAATTTCTACCTTTCTTCACTAGAATATAGCATTTGCTCCCAAATACACGAAAGTAAGACACATTGGGTTTGTTATCGGTTAGAAGCTCATACGAAGTCTTCTTGAGGAGGCGGTGAAGGTATACCCGGTTGATGGCGTGGCAAGCCGTGTTCACGGCTTCCGTCCAAAACGGCTCGGGGGTCTTGAACTCTCCAAGCATCGTCCTCGCCATGTCTATGAGCGTCCTGTTCTTCCTCTCTACCACACCATTTTGCTGTGGTGTGTAGGTAGCGGAGAACTCGTGCTTGATCCCTTCCTCCTCAAGGTAATCCTCCACTTGAAGGTTCTTGAACTCGGACCCGTTGTCGCTCCTTATCTTCTTCACCTTGAGCTCAAACTCATTTCGAGCTCTCCTGAGGAGGCGCTTGAGGGTCCCTTGGGTTTCAGATTTATCCTACAAAAAGAATACCCAAGTGAAGCAGGAAAAATCATCAACTATAACAAGACCATACTTACTTCCTCCTATGCTTAGATAGGCGACGGGTCCGAAGAGGTCCATATGAAGCATCTCCAAGGTCTTGATGTGGTCATCACATTTTTGGGATGATGAGAGCTTCCCACCTGTTTACCTGCTTGACAAGCTGCACAAGGTCTATCTTTATCGAAATGCACATTAGTTAGACCTATCACGTGTTCTCCCTTTAGAAGCTTGTGAAGGTTCTTCATCCCCACATGTGCTAAACAGCGATGCCACAGCCAGCCCATGCAAGTCTTAGCAATTAAGCATGTATCTAGACCGGCCTCCTCTTTTGCAAAATCAACTAAATAAAGTTTGTCGTCTAGTACACCCTTAAAAGCTAGTGAACCATCACATCTTCTAAAGACTGACACATCTACATTTGTGAACAAGCAGTTATATCCCATATTACAGAGTTGACTCACAGATAACAAGTTATATCCAAGTGACTCGACTAAGAACACATTAGAAATAGAGTGCTCGGATGAAATAGCAATTTTTCCTAACCCTTTCACCTTGCATTGGTTCCCATCACCGAATATTATTGAATCTTGGGGATCCTTGTTCTTGACGTAGGAAGAGAACATTCTCTTTTCCCCCGTCATGTGGTTTGTGCATCTGCTGTCGATAATCCAGCTTGAGCCCCTGGATGCATAAACCTGCAAGGAAAATTTAGGCTTGGGTTTTAGGTACCCAACTCTTGTTGGGTCCTATAAGGTTAGTCACAATGGTCTTAGGGACCCAAATGCAAGTTTTATCTCCCTTGCATCTTGCCCCTAATTTCCTAGCAATTACCTTCTTATCCTTTCTACAAATAGCAAAAGAAGCATTGCAAGTATGAAAAATTGTAGAAGGTTCATTAATTACTTTCCTAGGAACATGAACAATATTCTTTCTAGTCACATGATGAATATTTTTCCTAGGCATATCTCTACCATGCACAACATGGGAACTAGAAGCAGTCATAGCATATGAATCATAAGCATTACAACTCCTATCATGATGAATATTTCTAGAGAATTTCCTATAAATAAATGCATGATTCTTTTGAGCACTATGAGCCATAGGGGCCTTCCCTTTCTCCTTGGTGGAGATGGAAGCCTTATGGCTTGTTAAGTTCTTGGCTTCCCTCTTGAAGCCAAGCCCATCCTTAATGAGGGGTGTCTACCAATCGTGTAGGCATCCCTCGCAAATTTTAGTTTATCAAATTCATTTTTGCTAGTCTTAAGTTGGGCATTAAGACTAGCCACTTCATCATTTAACTTTGCAATAGACACTAGGTGTTCACTACAAGCATCAACATTAAAATCTTTACACCTAGTGCAAATCACAACATGTTCTACAAGAGAGTTAGATCTATTTGCTACTTCTAGTTTAGCATTTAAATCATTATTAACATCTTTTAAACTAGAAATTGTCTCATGGCAAGTAGATAGTTCACAAGAAAGCATTTCATTCCTTTTAACTTCTAAAGCAAGAGAATTTTGCGCCTCTACAAATTTATCATGTTCTTCATACAAAAGATCCTCTTGTTTTTCTAACAATCTATTTTTATCATTCAAAGCATCAATCAATTCATTGATCTTATCAATTTTATTTCTATCTAAACCTTTAAATAAACTAGAATAGTCTATTTCATCATCATCACTAGACTCATCATCACTTGAAGAAGCATAAGTAGTATTCCAAGTACATACCTTCTTCTCCTTCGCCATGAGGCATGTGTGACGCTCGTTGGGGAAGAGGGCCAATTTGTTGAAAGTGGTGGCGGTGAGTCCTTCATTGTCGGAGGTGGACGACAAACAATCCGAGTCCCACTCCTTGCCAAGGTGTGCCTCGCCCTTAGCCTTCTTGTAAGCTTTCTTCTTTTCCCTCTTGTTCCCTTGTTCCTGGTCACTATCATTATCGGGACAATTAGCGATAAAATGACCAATCTTACCACATTTGAAGCATGAGAGTTTCCCCTTTGTCTTGTTCCTTTTGGGATGCTCCTTGCGTCCCTTTAGCGCCGTCTTGAAGCGCTTAATGATGAGGGCCATCTCTTCCTCATTTAGCCCCGCCGCCTCAACTTGCGCCACCTTGCTAGGTAGCGCCTCCTTGCTCCTCATTGCCTTGAGAGCAATAGTTTGAGGCTCTTGGATTGGTCCATTTAATGCATCGTCGACGTATCTTGCCTCCTTGATCATCATCCGCCCGCTTACAAACTTTCCAAGGATCTCCTCGGGCGTCATCTTCGTGTACCTGGGATTCTCACGAATATTGTTCACAAGATGTGGATCAAGGACGGTAAAGGACCTTAGCATTAGGCGGACGATGTCGTGGTCCGTCCATCGCGTGCTTCCATAGCTCCTTATTTTGTTGACGAGGGTCTTGAGCCGGTTGTACGTTTGGGTTGGCTCCTCGCCCCTGATCATAGCGAATCTCCCAAGTTCGCCCTCCACCAACTCCATCTTGGTGAGCATGGTGACGTCATTTCCCTCATGTGAGATCTTGAGGGTGTCCCAAATCTGCTTGGCGTTGTCCAAGCCGCTTACTTTATGATATTCATCCCTGCACAATGAAGCTAGAAGAACAGTAGTAGCTTGTGTATTTTTGTGAATTTTCTCATTTATAAACATTGGACTATCAGTACTATCAAATTTCATTCCACTCTCGACTATCTCCCATATGCTTGGATGGAGAGAGAACAAGTGACTACGCATTTTGTGGCTCCAAAATCCATAGTCCTCTCCATCAAAGTGAGGAGGTTTACCAAGTGGAATGGAGAGCAAATGAGCATTTGTACTTTGCGGAATACGAGAGTAATCAAAAGAAAAGTTCGAATTGACCGTTTTCTTTTTCTCGTAGTCGTTGTCGTCGTTGTCCTTTTGGGTAGAAGAGGACTCGTCGCTGTCGTCGTAGTAGACGATCTCCTTGATGTGCCTTGTCTTCTTCTTCCCATCTTTTCGTTTGTAGCCCGAGCCCGAGTCGGTAGGCTTGTCATCCTTTGGCTCGTTGACGAAGGACTCCTTCTCCTTATCATTGATCACAATCCCCTTGCCCTTAGGATCCATCTCTTCGGACGATTAGTCCCTTTCTTGAAGAGAACGACTCTGATACCAATTGAGAGCACCTAGAGGGGGGTGAATAGGTGATCCTGTAAAACTTAAAACTTAATGCCACAAAACTTGATTAGGAGTTAGCTCAATAATGCCAAGTGGCTAGAGAAGAGTCTTAGCAAAACACAATAACCACAAGAAGATCAACACAGAGATGGCACAGTGGTTTATCCTGTGGTTCGGCCAAGTCCAACGCTTGCCTACTCCACTTTGTGGCGTCCCAATGGACGAGGGTTGCAATCAACCCCTCTCAAGCGGTCCAAAGACCCACTTGAATACCACGGTGTTTTGCTTTGCTTTACTATATCCCGCTTGCGAGGAATCTCCACAACTTGGAGTCTCTCGCCCTTACACTTTGATGTTCACAAAGAAGCACGGAGTAAGGGAGGGATGAGCAACGCACACAAGACACAAAATCAGAGTGACAACACGCACACAAGTCGCAACAAGAGCTCACAACACAACCCGTCGAGTTCACAACTCAAAAAGAGCTCTAGATGCTATCTCAAAGAATCAAATGCGCGGAATCGAAGTCTTGGTGCTTAGGAATGCTTAGAGTATGCTTGGTGTTCTCCTCCATGCGCATAGGGGTCCCTTTTATAGCCCCAAGGCAGCTAGGAGCCGTTGAGAGCATTCCAGGAAGGCAATTCTTGCCTTCAGTCGCCTAGCGCACCGGACAGTCCGGTGCACCACCGGACACTGTCCGGTGTGGATTTCTTTCCTTGTTTGGCGAAGCCGACCGTTGCAGATCCAGAGCCGTTGGCGCACCGGACACTGTCCGGTGCCCCCTTCTAGCCGTTGGCTCGGCCACGTGTCCCGCGCGGATCGCGTGGCCGACCGTTGGCCCAGCCGGCCGTTGGCTCACCGGACAGTCCGGTGATTTATAGCCGTACGCCGTTAATTGCTTCCCGAGAGCGACGACTTCGCCTGTGAACGGCTCACCAGACAGTCCGGTGCACCACCGGACAGTCCGGTGATTTATAGCCGTACACCGCCGTCGAAGTTCCGAGAACAGCAAGTTCGCCAGAGCCAGCCTGGCACACCGGACACTGTCCGGTGCACCCAGACTGAGCAGACTTTGGCTGAACAAAGCCATCTCTTTTCCAATTCGATTTCTCCTGTTTCCAGCACTTAGACACAATAGATTAGTTCTCAAAACAATGTACTAAGTCTAGAAAACATACCTTTAGACTTGATTTGCACTTTGTCCATCAATTGGCATAGATTTTCACTTAAGCACTTGTGTTGGCACTCAATCACCAAAATACTTAGAAATGGCCCAAGGGCACATTTCCCTTTCAGTTAGTCTGAAGGGCATTACTGTGAACTCATATTGTTCGTACCGGGTGACAAACGCCGTCTTCTGAACGTTTGCTTCCTTGATTCTTAGCTGGTGATATCCTGACCTTAGATCTATCTTGGAAAAATACTTGGCCCCTTGAAGCTGGTCGAAGAGATCATCGATCCAAGGTAGTGGGTATTTGTTTTTTATTGTAACTTCATTCAAGGATCGGTAATCAATACACATCCTCATACTTCCATCGTTCTTGGTGACGAATAGGACTGGTGCTCCCCAAGGAGATGAGCTAGGACGAATATACCCTTTTTGTTGAAGTTCTGCGATCTGGAGTTTTAGCTCTGCCAATTCGGTGGGAGCCATGCGGTATGGTCTTTTTGCGATTGGTGCGGTGCCGGGAATTAGATCAATGTAGAACTCCACTTCTCTTTCTGGCGGCATTCCTGGCAATTCTTCTGGGAATACATCCATGAATTCTTCTACTATAGATTTGCTTTCTGCTGCTAGGTTAAACACCATTGGATCTTGGGTAGGTGGCTGAGCCTGACATGAAACTGACTTTCCCTGGTGGTCAGTGAGAAGGACAGTCTTATCTACGCAACTTATGATGTCATTATGCTTGGTTAACCAATCCATTCCTAGGATCACATTAATTCCGTGGGATAGAAATACGGCTAAGTCTTCCAAGAACACTACCCCACTTAAAAAGAATCCTGATTTGGGAGCATTTTAGATGGCATAGAAGGCCTGACCCTGGGGTTCGGGTGACCAAGGGAATTTCTAGGTGTGCAGTGGGAATGCCATGCTTTTCCACAAAACTGGTAGCTATGAATGAATGAGATGCTCCTGAATCAAAAAGTACAGCATCGGGAGTAAATTCAACTAGGAACTCACCGAGCACTACTCCTGGGGCTTGCTGAGCTTCTTGTGCGTCGACATGGTTTTTTATGCATGCCCTGCCAAGATACTGGGTCTTGCTCTGCTGGCTGTTGGAGGAGGGTGCCTTGGAGGTGGGTGTTGGGGCACTCTTGGGGCCATTCATCGAGTTGGAGTAAGTAGGCACAGATGCCTTCAACTGAGGACAATTATTCTTGTAGTGACTGGGGTCTCTGCAGTGCCAACAGGCATTGGCTAGAGGTTGGTTGCTTGCAACGGAGGGGGCCTAAAGGGAGCTTTGACCCTGCTAACTGAAACGTGACAGAGTGTGTCTAGCTGGCTTGTTGAAGCTTGGTCCCTTGGGTGGAAAACCAAAGGATCAAATTCTCTGGTGCCTGTCCTGCTACTGAGCTTGGAGGACCTGGAACTTTCTCTTGAGGTGACCCTTTTCTTCTTCTTTAGCCCTTTCTACTTGTATGGCCTTGTTTGAGAGATGCGAGAAGCTGATGAAGTCTTAGCTGGCGAGGATAGTCTTGAGTTCTGGTCTTAGCCCCTTCAAGAAACGGGCCATCTTCTTGGCTTCTGTGCTGACATCGTCGGGCACATAGCGAGCCAATTTTGTGAATTTGTGCACGTACTCACTGACAGATCTTCCTCCTTGAGTTAATTCCCAAAATTCATCTTCTTTGAGCTGGACAATCCATTGGGGCACATGATGTTCTCGGAAGGCGGCTTCAAATTCTGCCCAGGTAGCCTCTCTGACGGCAGCGCTGAAGGTTCCAGGATAGGGCCATCCCAGAAAGTTGATGAGCAGCCAGATGAACGCGCTGGTTCTCAGGGCATCCGATGGCCTCTAACTTCCTTTTTATTGTGCGTAGCCAGTCATCAGCGTCGAGTGGGTTGCTGGATCCAGCAAATGTAGGAGGCCTGAGCCTTAGAAAATCTCCCATTCTGTCCTGAGGCCTTCCACCATTCGGGTGCTGGTTCTCAAGGCTTCGGGTGAGGACCTCAATGAGTCGATTTTGGTTGGCCAGAACTTGGGCTAAATCTAATGGCAGCTCTAGAGGTGCGGGGAGGTGGGTTTCACTCCCTTCTCCACCGACTTCTCCTTCAGCACCTAGAGGAGACCTTGCTCCAATCCCTGAGGCGGTAGGCGTGGTTCTATCTGAAGCCATCTGCTAGGGGGAGAGGATTACTACTATGCACATGCCAATTTTTTTTTCCAAACACGTTATTTTATTCATCACACAAGTTCATTACAAGCATACAATTACCACAAATCACACTACGCACGAGCGCTTTCTAAGGTGCTTCCAAACTCCCTTTCTAAGGTATCCCCAAATTCCTTGAGAAGGTCGTCAAGGCTAGCTAGGGACATATCCTCAACGTCTGACAAGTTTTCTATCCTGGAGGTAGGCAGTGTTGGTGGGGCTTCCTCTTTTTGTTCAGTCTGGCATCCTTGGCTCTTGGTCCGCTTCTGGATCTTTTTAGTGGGGGCGAGCTTCTTTAACTTCTTATCATAATCCATCTTCAGGGTTCGGTAGGCTTCACGAGTGTTGGCCTCTTCACCTTCTGCTATTTCGAGACTTTCTTGGAGGGACGCCTTCTCCTCTTTTAATTTCTTGATTTGTTGCTCTAGGCTCTCCACCCGGGAGTTTAGGCGGGTGCAGTGGGAGGAAAGGTTGTCATAGTGGTTGTCAAGAGTGTGGAGGTATCCGGCCATGTATACTATTGTGGGGTCATCCTCACTAGGATCTCTTCCTGACAGGGCCTGAAGTCTTTTCCTCCAGGTAGGGGTATTTTTGTTGCTGGGTGGAAAGTAATGAAGGGGTGTCTCGAAGACTTCCCTGCTGTAGTTTTGGCATAGCTAGCGGAGGGCTTTTTGGGCAACATTTTGGCAAGTGTCTGGGAAGCGGTGTCCAGTGGCATTGACTTGAAAGGGAGGGTGGTTTGGGTAGTTTTGACTTTCTCCCAGGTAGACTGCCATAGAGCATCTCTCAATTCCATTCTCGCGGTATTCCTTCTAGACGTACTCCGGCTTCTTGAGGATCCCCATGCAAAGCGCGCAACTCCGTAAAAGATGAGGGAATCCTTCCACCTCTGAGCAGTAGGATGTCCAAATGACAAAGGAGCCTTCCATCTGGTAGAAGAAAAGAAGGGTCTGTTAATATCAAGGAAAGGAGAGAAGATTCTTTTTAGGGGTAAGAGGTCTTTTCTTTTTAAGGCAAACTTTTAAGGTCGGGGCTGCGATCTACGGCCAGTCCTATGGCTCTGATACCACTTGAAGAGTCCTGATCCTTTGGGACTCAAATGTGAAACAATTACTAGTCCCAAGAGGGTAGTAAACACATTCCTTACTTTAAATAGTACAGAGTTCGAATAAAAGTTATTACAATACCAGAGTATAAGCTCCAGCGAGCCTGAAATACAAAGCGCAGTGAAAGATTAACTAGCCCAAGCCATAGGCAGAGCTGGGTGCAGACACAACCCCCTTCTAGTCGAGCATAGCAGAAAAGAAGTCTTCAACTGCTAAAAAATAAATCTGGGTGAATGCACTAGGTATTCCGCAAGCCCATCCCGCCCATAAGGAGAGAGGGACCTATACAATACATGCTTTATATGGTGGAGTTGAAGTCACTCTTCTTTTTCAGAAAAGGCAATACTTTGATGGTTTTCCCCAAAGGAAGAAGTAGCACATTTTCACACTCAACCACCACTGAGCTTCCTGCTCCTGTGGTATTGTTTTTCATTTCCAAAAACACTCACGCACATATTTCCCTGTTGGTGGAGATCATAAAACACTAATTATCATACCACACTAGACTCGTCCATACCAGTGGACACGGACTATTCGAATAGGTTTGAACTCTGCGCAGAGCGGTACACTTTACCCACTAGTCCGGCTCTACGGTCTCATGGCCAATGAGACCCGAATCCAAATCTCTTTCTTTCCCTGCACGTCCTTACCTTAACGGTTATACCGAAAGGAGTCAGGCCATCACCATGTCCAAACCGGACAGAACATTCCCCCTCCTTATCCTCCCAGTGCTCCCTAGCCATCATAACCCTAGGGTCTGGACCGTACGAGTTTGGATTGAGTGACTGCCCATACAGTCTCGAGTGGTTGTACTTGTCATGAGTATAGGTAGTGAAGGATGACAAACCGGTCCTTATATGAGGGGACAATCCTTCTGCTCACACCTAACCCGGCTGAGCCAACACCTGAGGCCCTCCCCTAAACCAGGGAGTCCTTGATTATCCCACTCCAAAGGTGATAAGGGTGAATACCCTTCATCATACGCTTTTTGAAAACATCGTTTGGTAGAAACACCACCCTTTTCTCATCCCACATTTTGTACTCAAAAGATATTCTTTAATGTGGGCTATCTCTCTTCTCACGATGCAAAGAACCCAACCCTTATTCCCGGCTTAGGTAGTGGTAGAAAGAGTAGGTAATTTATGCATCAAGGGAATAATGGACTTGCCTTCGTCGAAGTTCTCCTGGCACGAAAGATCTATTTCGAAGAGGTCGGGTTCCTGCCCCTCTTCCAGAGCTACAAATTCCGGAGGATCGGATCCCTCTTCTCCTAGCAAAAATAGGTAAAGAACAATACATCAACCATGGTGGCTTGGTGGAGTGGGCCAACTTTTAAATATTATTATTTTGTGCCCTATAATTTATTTAGACTATTTTTGGTGCATAAAATATCAATATATGCATAAATTCATGAAAATAGGAAAAGAAATGGAAAAAAGAAAAAAAGGGATTTCCTACTAACTGGGCCAGGGGTAGATTTTGGCCCAGCCGGGGCACGCGCGCGGCAGGCGGCCTAGCCGGCCCACGGAGAGGGAAACGGCGCGGGGACGACGCCGTTGGTGCGGGCCCACACGTTAGAGGGAGGGGGGTTAACGGTGTCGGGGGGGAAAGGTGGTCCGCGGCGGGGAGAACCGGTCGCCGATGAAGTTCCGCGACAGTTCTTCGCTGGTGGTCCAGTTCTGCATCGACGGGATGGTGGTAAGGCATGAGCAGGGGTAGGGGATTACGGAGGTGGGGTCAATTTGGCCGGTGGACACTCGGGATGGCCGGTCCACGGTAAGGTGGCGGGCGCCCATGGCGGTGAAGTCGTCGGCGAGGCTACTGGGCACAATAGGCGAAGGGGAAGTGTGTGCTGTACTTGGGGCGCAGTGGCGGAGCTCAAGAGCTATAGCAATTTGGCTATAAGCTAACAGAGGGGAGAGGGAGGGGCTCACCGGAGAGAAGGAAGGCGGCGACGCCGAGCTTGATTCGGTCCAGTGGAGGGAGAGAGGGAGTGGCCGAGGCCGGTGTGAGGAAGGATGGAGCTCGGGTGGTCCTTTTTATAGGCGCCCGAGGCGGGGAAGGGAGGAGAGGTTGCGAGCACCGGCGAGCTTGCCACGGCGGTGATCATGGTATATAGTGGCGACGGGACGACTCGGGCAGGCGGGGGTGAAGGAACGACTTGGGCACAGTGTGCGGTGGCGTAAGGCGCCAAACTGAGCTAGTGAGCACGTTAATGGCGAGGCGATGGGGCGGACGGTGGCCAGCGGCGAAAGTGCCGATAGCCTGGTCACGGGCGAGGGGGAAAAGGGGCTGATAGGTGGGCTCGCTTGCTAGAGAGAGGGCGGGCGCGAGGGAGCGAGGGTGGGCGCGGCTGACTGGTGGGGCCGGTCGGTCAGCGGGGAAGGGAGGAGCGCGATGTGCGAGCGGGCGCGCGGGAGATGGGCCGCGAGGGAGGGAGGAGCACGGGCGCGCGGGGAGGAGAGGTGGGCTGGATCCGGCCCAGCCGGGGGGGGGGAGAAAAGAATTTCCTTTTTCCTTTTTTTTCTTATTTCTATTTCTATTTCTTTAATCTTCTTTTCTTTTGAACAAAAACTTATCTATATTTTCTTGGGTGTCAAAATATTCTATGTGATGTGCTACTAACAACCATGGTGTATGCATGTGATGAATGAAATACCTTATGAGGTGGGGTCTTAGGAGATAATCAAGGGAGGGTTAGGAGTTTTAGGGTTTCTAACCTTAGGATTAAATTTTGGGATGTTACATGTACACATAAAATTATAGAGCTTCAATTATATTTAGACTGGCTAGGTTTCTACACATAGTGTGTGATAACTTTCACAAAACATTTTCAAATTTTTATCATAGTCTCTACATATGATATCATGACATATGGACAAGTTTTATGATTTTGACTTTATTTGTGTTTTATACAATTTTTAAAGAACTTGATCGCAAGTTTCCGATCATGTTACGTGAGCATGGTGCTCGAAAATTCCGATCTGCTTCTTAAATCGGTCGTAACTTGTGCTAAATAATATGGATATCATTTTTGCAATCATGGTTTTCTATTTTTCGAGTGACTTGCAGCTCAAATATAAATTATCCGAGTAAATTCAATTAAAAGAACAAAATCTAATAGTTATAGCAAACACTTTTATAATTGTGCAAAAATAGAACATGTAAGTCTACATAGTGTAGAAACAAACCACAAAAAGTTTGGTTGAAAAGAGAAAAAAATATACTTTACCGAGTGTCTAATATAGGCACTCGGCAAAGCATGGTTTGCCGAGTGTCGGGCGGGCGACACTCGGCAAAGTAACTTCTTTGCCGAGTGCCAACGCCTGGCTCTCGGCAAAGTAACATCCGTAAGCTATAGACTGGCTGTTCATGGCCCTTTGCCGAGCCTCACGGTTCGTCGAGCGTGTGGGACTTAGTAAAGAGGTATTTGTCGACTGTCTATTGATGCTGAGTGTCCTACTCTCGGTAAACTGTGTCGTTATCGAGAGTGTAACTTTGCCGAGTGCGACACTCGACAAAATGCTGAGCACTCGGCAAAGAATGGGATTTCGGTAGTGAATATATTTGAGCCTATAACAGCTAACAGTTAGAGCTAATGGATCCAACAAGAGTCCAAAGTAAGATTTGCTGTTTTTCTCACCAAATAATGAAGGTCTTATTTGGTTATTCCTATCCCATGGGGATTAGATGAGATTGGAAAAAAATTATGAAAGATTTTGACTTATTTAGAGTTTAAACCCACTCACTCAATCCCACCTAATCTATAAGGATTGAGAGCAAAACGAACAAGCCCTAACTGATTTATTGCTCCTCTTTGTAGCATTTTTAAATTTTAGATACTTTTTATGCATGCTCGCGCATGCAACGAGGTGAGACTATCTCCGTCAGATTTTTTATTCCACTTTTTATCTCACTCCCTTGTTTCAAACTATACTATATAAACAGTATAATATACAGTGGAAAACAATACTTTGTATGGAAATTTATATGGTCTGCTGGAGATGGCCTGACAAAGTTAACAGACGATGTATAAAATGATGATAGGAGGAAGTGGTAACTTTCTAGCAACGTTTTCACGATTAATCATTGAGTAGAAAACGACGATGCTTAATCAAACTGGGCATCCAAGGACAACTTGTTCAACATGGTGTACCAACACACATTTATTATTAATGAATATAAACACACCTGCACACATCTCTCCACTTTTATGAACATATTTGTCAAGCAAATGGATTGAAAGCCTAGAGGCCTAGAGCAGCCTCAGAGGCTAAACTCATTGTCTTAAAGTCTCGTGTGTCGTTGCTTTCTTACCACCACCCCTTAAACTCAAATAACTTTTATTTGGCTAATATATTCATTCTTCTTGTATATATTCACTATATTGAATATTGTTTTGCATATTTAAGACCCTAAGCAAACTCAAATAAAAAAGTTTAAACTCAAAAGATCTATATCTCGTTAAATACTGCAACTTCAATTTAGATCGTTTCTCTATCAAATGTTATATATTTAAAAACATAAAATTTAAAATAATTAATCTTAACAAAATGGTTCTAAATGATTTCAAATAAAAAATGTCGAGTACAAAGATGCATATTTTTTGAGCATTACAACTTTGGTTTAGATTTCCCCTCCATCTACGTACTTTAAAAAAATATAAAAATGAATTTTAAAAATCCTAAAACTTAAAACAGAATTGTTTTAGGCGCTAAATGTTTTCAGTGAAAATTTATTCAACTATAAACTACATATACCTTCAAATACTACAATTTGGTCTAGACTATTTCTTCATCCAAGGTATCTTAATTTTTTAAAAAGAATTAAAATTATAGAAAAAACTGAAACAAAATAATGTTTGCATCTTATATGATTATAAATAGAAAAGTTTTCAACTACCAAAATTTTAGATCTTTTAAGTATTACAACTATGATATAAAATTTATTTTCATCTAACTCGATTAAAAAATATCATAAATATTATTGTGATGCAATCGGTATATCGATTTTTATCAATTGATTAACAACTATGTGCATCTTAAATGCCATTTGTAGAGGTAGTCGTAATATCTTTATTATTTAAATTGACTTAAATTTCTAAATATTTGTTTTACGTTCTAAGGTTTCAAAAATAAAAAATTAGAAATTCCATATGGCATCGACGTTTTACATGATATATATACCAATATATGTTGTAGTTGTCGTCAACACAATGTACAACTTTACAATTGATGAGTTTTTTATCTAAAAAATAATTAGAATTACAATATTCATTTCAAAATCCTCATAATGGTATTGAAATTTCCAAAGTATCACTACCGGAATCGGGTGCTTTGCCTAGTGTCTGAAGCACCCGGATAAGCCTGAAAAACACTCGGCAAAGTCTTTGCCGAGTGTCGCACTCGGCAAAGAGGGCTCGGCGAACAGTACATCGGCAAAGGCGTCTTTATCGAGTACTTTTTCTTGGGCACTGGACACAGACTTTGCCGAGTGCCAGAGATACTCGGCAAAGAAAAGCCGCCGTCACGGCGCCGGGGTAACGGAGACGACATCTTTGCCGAGTATCTCCTAATACACTCGGCAAAGTAGTTACTTCTTTGCTGAGTGCCTACCGGCCAACACTTGGCAAAGAATCCGTCAGCATGTCCCTTTGTCAGGTTCTTTACCGAGTGTTCTGTTTGGCACTCGGCAAAGTGTGCCTCTTTGCCGAGTGCCAGGGCAACCACACTCGGCAAAGAAGATATACCGGTGCCAAGGTCTTGGTTCTTTGCCGAGTGTAACACTCGGCAAAGTAACCAGTACACACCTTTTTATTTGTTTTTTCTATTCCATCTAAACAAACAAAAGATACATCATAGATATTATCACATATATCACATATATATATCACATATATACATCACAGATATCATCACAGACATAAATATCCAACACAAACATTAATATACAAGTTCTCAACACAAACATAAGTATAAACACAAGTTTAGAAGTATCAACACATAAGTTTCAAGCTCTGACATAAGTATTCAACACAAGTTCTGAAGTCTGAACACTAAAAACAGAACTCTCATCGAGGTGGGCGGTTGGACTGGTGCTGTGATGGGCTGGGCGGTTCATGAGGGTTACTGGATGCCACCCTAGATTGGCCCTGCACAGAGAAGAGATTGCATATGTTATACTAGATGCATTACCAACATCTAACTACAATTTTGATACTCACAGGAGTATGGAACAGAGTAGGGTCGATTGTAGGGAACAATGGAGGTGGCGGAGCGAAACCCTGTACGGCGCCAAGGCTCTGCATGTATTGGAACATCTCCACCATCCTCTACTGATCTGCCAGACGGGCCTCTCGCTCCGCCATCATCCTCGCCTCCATCTCTTGACATTCCCTCCTTTCTTCTTCTAGCTGGGTCTGTAATATTCCAAGCCAATGTTATAGTAACTCAAAGAGAAGGTATATAACTTAAGAAATGACGAGTTACAGAAGCACTAACATCAAGTTGTTGTATGCAATGTTGTGAGCTATCGTGCCGAGGTCGTATGGCAAGACTCGAGCCCGTGCTCCTTGCTCGCACCTGAGACAGAGTGGGAGTGGACGACGAGTCGATTGCCCCATCGACAATCCAGTACCGCCCATGTCTCTTGCCTCCTCCGACCCTCATGAGGACATCGGGGTCGATCTGCTCGGTGCTCGGATCATATTCTAGGACATGGACCTCCTGCACCATGGCGGTGTAGTCATGAAGGCGCCTATAGACGGCGGGGTTGCTGTACGCCTCGGGTCCGTCATCCGGGTTGTAGGTGATGTCGGACGTCGCCTTGCCCTTTTGGGCCATAGCATAGGCCAAGAAGATGGAGCAAGGCCGGCCACTATGTGACGCCGACTGCAAGAAAACCAACGAGATAGTTAGAACTAATATCTAATCCAGTGCTATATACCTAAATAAAAAAGAGGGCATACCCATGCTTTTGCATATTGGCCTAGGCTATGGCTGCCTTGGTGGTGGGAGGGACCTTGCATCATCATACGCCGTTCTCGGCTAGCGTTGTGCGCCTCATCCCACTCAGGCGAGCAAGACCTATCCACCATCTGCTCCTAGCACAGAGGATGTGCGGCGCACCAATATGGAATCATCTACAAAGTAAACACGTACACTGTATATCAGAAGATAAAATTAAATTCATGCATGGAATACTGGTACCAAACATGCATGACTTTACCTATAGGTACTGGTCCCTAGTCAACGACATGGTTTGGGCTTGCTACTTGGTCACCTTCTCCCCAAGGACGGAGCCGTGGTAGCTGACGATGGCCTGTATTCAGGCCTCATAGTGCATGTCCACGACGAGCTTCTTACAGCTCGTGGTGGCCACACATTCGCCCTAGCCTCATATCCAGCCTCGCATCTGTAGAAATCCCACATACAAAAACGATGTATCCATACATTATTTCAAGAATGTGCAATGAATCCGACATATTTTACATTATACTAAGAGTTACCAATAGCTCTTGCTTCACTCGCTCCACCTTATTATTGAATTCTCAGTCGTCTCGGTCTACTGCATCGGGGGCGATGGCGTAGTGGTCGAAGGTGTAGGTTGGGCCCGTCACTTCGACGTACTCAACTAGTCCAGGGAAGTGTTCCCTGCACAGCAGGCCGAGGATGCCATTGGGGTTGCGATGATTACCCCCAGCATTCTCCACAACCATCCAAGACTTGTCCAAGTGATAAATAAAAGGTATTAGTTACACATAATATTAATAAGAATGAAGAACATAAAGTTACATGCCTCTCCCCATCCGGCCGAATCAGCGACTGCCTGTTCGAAGTATGGGACGCCGAGGGAGACTCGCGGGACCTCGCAGGTAGACGCTCCTCGAACCTGAGGTGCCAGAACCTGAGGCATCCTGCTGAGCTTTATCGTCGTTGAAAGGGAAATGTGCCCTTGGGCCATTTCTAAGTATTTTGGTGATTGAGTGCCAACACAAGTGCTTAAGTGTAAATATATGCCAATTGATGGACAAAGTGCAAATCAAGTCTAAAGGTATGTCTCTAGACTTAGTACATTGTTTTGAGAACTAATGTATTGTGTCTAAGTGCTGGAAACAGGAGAAATCGAATTGGAAAAGAGATGGCTTTGTTCAGCCAAAGTCTGCTCAGTCTGGGTGTACCGGACTGTCTGGTGGTGCACCGGACAATGTCCGGTGCGCCAGGCTGGCTCTAGCGAACTTGCTGTTCTTGGGACTTCGATGGTGGTGTAAGACTATAAATCACCGGACTGTCCGGTGGTGCACCGGACTGTCCGGTGAGCCATTTACAGGCGAAGTCGTCGCTCTCGGGAAGCAATTAATGGCGTACGACTATAATTCACCAGACTGTCCGGTGGTGCATCGGACTGTCCGGTGAGCCAACGGTCAGCTGGGCCAACGGTCGGCCGAGGATTTCGCGCGTGACGCGTGGTCGAGCCAACTGAAAGGGAAATGTGCCCTTGGGCCATTTCTAAGTATTTTGGTGATTGGGTGCCAACACAAATGCCTAAGTCAGAAACTGTGCCAAATGATAGTCAAGGTGCAAATCAATACAAAGGTATGATTCTTGACTTAGTACATTGGTTTTTGTGTACTAACATGTTTGTCTAAAGTGTTAGAATCAGAGAAAACTCAATTGAAAAAGAGTGGCTTGAGCAGCAAAGAGTATTGCTCAGTCTGGGTGCACCGGACAGTGTCCGGTGGTGCACCGGACAATGTCCGGTGCGCCAGGCTGGCGTCCATCAACTTGCTACTCTCGGGACTTCGTCGGAGGCGTACGGCTAAAATTCACCGGACTGTTCGGTGGTGCACCGGACTGTCCGGTGAGCCAACGGTCGGCCGCACGATCCGCGCAGGACACGTAGCCGAGCCAACGGCTACACTACAGGAATCAAGAAGATTCCCGTCGGCAATATTAATTCCCGTCGGCCTTTGCTCGGGCCGACGGGAATTAAGTAACTCCCGTCGGCTAAAAGCCAGCCCACGGGCTTTAGTGTTACTCCCGTCGGCCCAGCCGCCAGCCGACGTGCTTCAGTTTAACTCCCGTCGGCTCACCCGCCAGCCGACGGGAATTAGTTAACTCCCGTCGGCCCTGACGATAGCCGACGGGAGTTAATGTTTTATGTGCCGGGCGGTCACCCGCGCGACTCATTCTCTCTTCTCTTCTCGGTTTCCAAGCTTGCTCGTTCGCCGCCGCCGTAGAAACGCCGCCCCCGACGCCGGCCGCCGCCCACCACCGCCCCGGCCGCGCGCCCGCCGCCCACCACTGCCCCCGGCGCCGCCCGCCGCCCACCACCGACCCGGCCGCGCGCCCGCCACCGCCTAGGAGCGCGCCCGGCGGCCGCCACCGCCACGGGAGCGCCGCCCGCAACCGCCAACGCCCCGGAGCGCCGCCCGCCGCGTCGCTTCCGCCCCCGTAGCGCCGCCCGCCGCCCGCCCACGCCCCCGGAGCGCCGCCCGCTCCCGGAGCAACAACCGTCGCCCGCCCCGCCTCCGGAGCGCTGTCCGCCGCGCTGCCGGCCCCGGAGCGCCGTCTGTAGCCCGTCCCCGTTGCGCCGCCCGCCCCCGAAGCATCGCCCGCTGCTCGCCGCCACCAACGCCGCCGCCGCGGAGTGCCGCAGCCGCCCAGGTATATTATTGTTTGAATTATTTAATATAAATGCGAGTGATATTGTTAAATGTGTGTATAAATGTTTATTTTCGTCGGTTTTTTATGGCCGACGGGAGTTAACTTTCATGTGATTAGAGTTAGTTTAGGGTGTGATTAGAGTGTAATTAGAGTTAGTTTAATATAACATGTGATTAGAGTGGGCATAGAGTTAGTTTAATATCACATGTGTGCCTTGATGTTACGTATAAGTATTAATTATATTCTATTATTATAATAAATTTAACTTATTCTATTAAATTGTTGAATTTGATGTTATTTATTGAATAGATTTAACTTATCATATTAGGTTGTATTAAGGTTTAAATTGTTGAATTTGATGTTATTTATTGAATAAATTTAATGTTATTTATGTATATAACTATATATTTATGTATATATATATATAGTTTTTATGTATATATATAGTTATTTATGTATATACATATAGTTTTACTATTTACCTATAGATGTATGTGTTACGTTTAGAAACGTGATATTGTCTCACACACTCTTTACTCGTACACACAGCCGCAATAATGGGTGATAGACGTGATTGGATGTATGAAGGTTTCAAGAAGGGTGGGTGTCACACTAGTGAATGGTTTGCCAAGACGCAGATGTTTCTGGACCATGCAGCTGCTTTGTCAGAAATAGATAATATTAGGTGTCCATGCAATAAATGTAGAAATATGACGAGCCACACCAAGAGGCAGGTCACACTACACCTGTGCTCGCATGGTTTCGTGCCAGGCTATAAGGTCTGGTATCTCCATGGTGAAGATGCTGAACGAGCAACAGAAGTAGAAGTTGATGACGGTGAAGATGATGTTGATAGGATGGACCAGATGCTTGAGGATCTGCAGCCTGAACTGGCACCAGATCATCATGATGCACCTACACCGGAGGTTCAGAAGTTCTTCGACCTACTCAAAGCGTCAGAAGAGCCTCTTCACGGGCAAACTGACGTGACCGTCCTCGAATTCGTGACCCGACTGATGTCAATCAAGTCAAAATTTGCATTTTCAATTAATTGTTACAAGGAGCTTATGGATTTGATTAGCGAGGTTCTTCCTACGGGTCACAAGATGCCCAAAGACATGTACCAGTCCAAAAAATTGCTTGAAGGTCTTGGTATGGAGTATGAGAAGATTGATGTTTGCCAAGACAACTGTATGCTTTTTTGGAAGGAACATGGCAGAGAACAAAAATGCTTAAAATGTGGGAAGTCAAGGTACGTGGAGCTTGTAAATGAAGATGGGGAGAAGGTGGTGACAAAGGTTGCACATAAACAGCTTCGGTACATGCCTCTCACTCCTAGAGTGAAACGTTTGTTTCTCTCGAGGAAGACCGCTATGCACATGAGGTGGCATAAAGATTGTATGGACAGACAAGATGGGTTAATGGTGCACCCGTCAGATGGTGATGCATGGAAGGCTCTTGACAAATTTGATCCAGATTTTGCCAGCGATGCAAGAAACGTTCGTATCGGATTGGCAACTGATGGTTTCACACCGTTCAATATGACCGCTGCGTCGTATTCATGTTGGCCTGTCATTGCCATACCGTACAACCTTCCACCTGCTCTTTGCATGAAATATGAGTTTATGTTCCTATGTCTTGTTATACCTGGGCCTGAGCATCCTGGCGTACGCCTCAATGTGATGCTTCAACCACTGATTGAAGAGTTAAAGAAGCTATGGCAAGGTGTGGAAGCCTATGACTGCTTCAAGAAGCAGAAATTCAATCTTCGTGTTGCATATCTGTTCTCGGTTCATGATTTTATGGCGTATGGTATTTTCTCTGGATGGAGCGTGCATGGTAGATTGACGTGTCCTTATTGTGCTAAAGATACAGATTGTTTTCGTCTTAGTGCTGGTGGCAAGATATGTTACTTTGATTGCCATAGATGTTTTCTACCCTTCAATCACCCCTTCAGAAGGCAGAGAAAGGAATTTAGGAAGGGCACCATTGTCACGAAGGGACCGCCCAAGCGACGTAGTGGGATAGAAATTATAGAAGAGCATATGAAACTTGTCCTAGACGATAGTGGTAAAAGGTATCAAGGTTTTGGTGAGGAGCATAACTGGACTCACATATGTGGCTTGTGGGAGCTTCCTTATGCTAAGTCATTGATTTTGATGCATAACATCGACGTCATGCATCAAGAGAGTAACTTTTGTCAAGCCCTCATAAATACATGCATGGATTTCCCTGATAAAACGAAAGACAATGACAAGGCACGCATGGACTTAGCAGTGATATGTGATCGTCCAACCCAAGTGCTTAGAGAAAACGGAGGCAAACCAAAAGCTGACTATTGTCTGAAATCTAAGCAACGGAGAGAAGTGATGAAGTGGATGAAGGATATTAAATTCCCCGATGGTTATGCCGCTGGTTTTAGAAGATCTGTGAACTTGAAGACAATGAAGATGAATGGACTGAAGAGCCATGACTTCCACATAATTATGGAGAGGCTCATGCCTGTAATGTTTCGTGGGTACATTTCCGAAGCTGTGTGGAAAACGTTAGCTGAAGTTAGCTATTTCTACAGACAGTTGTGTGCTAAAGAAATCAGAAGAGATGTGATGGAACAGCTGGAGAAAGAGGCACCGGTGCTTTTGTGCAAATTGGAAAAAATATTTCCACCGGGTTTCTTCAATCCTATGCAGCATCTCTTTATACATCTTCCATATGAGGCTAAGGTCGGTGGTCCTGTTCAGTATAGGTGGATGTTTCATATAGAAAGAGCATTAAAGAAGCTTAGAGCAATGGTGGGCAATAAGGCAAGAGTTGAAGGATGTATTGCGGAACAATTTAAACTAAAGGAGGTAGCACACTTCACAAGTTGTTACTTTGCAGAAGAACATAATGTATTTGCTCGAAAGAAAAGGTACCATGATGATGAACGAGAGATGCCTCCGTGTAGTGATCTTTCAATTTTTCAGACAAACGGCAAAGCCGTTGGTCCACCCAAGGCATATCACCTCAGTATGGAAGAACGGAAGTCTGCTTTACTGTACATGTTCACGAATATGCCTGAGGTGGAGAAATACTTTGTGTAAGACTTATTTTCTTAAATTGTTCATATGTGAATTAGTTTATGTTATCAAATATCTCATGTCATACAATAATATTTGACAGCGAGTTTGATGAACAAAACATGAGGTGTCTTGGTAGGCCAACAGCGAGAGACATAGATAAATTGCGACGCGATGGTATGCATGGGCGACCTAATTTCATTATGTGGCTTCGGGACCGTGTAAGTCTAAATTATGTGGCTCCGACAGCTAATTTCAGTTAACTAATATTACAGAATTTGCTAATACTTTGTGGCATAATTGACAGTTTGGGGAGGAAATGAATTTGAATGATGACTTACGTCAGTTATCTATTGGAAGCGTAACTGCCAAAAGCTATGGACGTTACGACGTCAATGGATATCGCTTTCGTTCAAGCATTTTCGAATCAAGTCATCCTATGGCCGCCACTCAAAATAGTGGAGTCGTTACTAGGGCAACCGACATGGAAGGACACGAAGCCTGCTATTACGGGAAAATCAAAAATATAATCGAGATTACATTTGCTGGAAATAAGCCTTTAGCGCTAGTTTTCTTTGAGTGTAAATGGTATGACCCGAAGTATTATAGGACCGAATTTGGGATGACACAGATCCAACCTGAAAAATTGCTTCAAGGACACGACACGTATATCCTTGCCCATCAAGCAGACCAAGTTTATTTCTCGACATATCCATGCAAAAAGTTGTCTAAATGGAGGGTTGTGTACAATGTAAATCCCCGCGACCGCCTATACACTCCTGGTGAGGACGAATATCAAATTGGTCACCTTGAGCAGGTTGATGAGGTGTTTCAAGAAGAAGAGTTGCCAACTAGTTTTCATATTGATCCTGCACCGGCATTAGATTCACTAGTTGCAGACGTTAACGACTTAACTTTTCCCGAGAAAAGGAGAAGACAACCTGTTAGGAGAAAAGTAACATGGCGACCTCTGCATAGAAGAGAACAAATAGATCCTGATTTTGATGATATTTAACAAGTAAAGTTGTTTTGTTATTTAATTTGTTTATATTTTAAGTATTATGTCATTTTTGATCCTAATTTGTTTATATTTAACAAGTAAAGTTGTTTTCTTATTTTTTATGCAGGATGCCGCCAAAATCAAAGAAGTCAGTAAAGGGGCTGTTCAAGGGCCTGGGCCTTTTTCAAGGCAGTTCTTCGAGCAGCAGCAGACGTCGAGAGCTGTTGAGCGCGGTACAAGGAGATGAGGTAACATATCTTGTACAAATAAATTTGTTTACATATTTAGAAATAAATCTTGAGTTGTATGTACCAGGATGAGCAGCACACTGAGGAGCAGCACATTGAGGAGGAGCAGCACAATGAGGCTGAGCAGCACAATGAGGAGGTCGAGCACAATGAGGAGGTGGAGCACGTGACATGGGACCAGGCCGCACAGCATCACCAGCCATGGGACCAGTGGGACCACCAGAGAGAGCAGCAACAGGCGTGGGACCAGTGGGGCCAACAGGGCGAACCGGCTGACAACCCGATGGATGATGGCTCGGGAGGCTCTTCAGCGACACGCACACGTCGCTCAAGAAAAAGCCACTCAGTAAAGCCTCGTCACGCGATAGAGCGAGAGGCTGATAGGACTTTAATCATGCCACATGGAGATCGGTGAGTGTAATATATTAACTTATCTCATATAACTATTATGTGTATTGTTAATGTTTTTGTGTAATGCAGGAATTGGGAGGACCTGTCCTTTGACGGCAAGGGACACCACACTCAGGTTAACCTTACGTTGGGTTCTCTTTGCCGCCTTCACTACCCTGGTATAGTGAAGGTGTCAAACGGTGATACCGAGGATGAGGTGCTCGTCAGTACCTGGGACGAGTACAAGTTTAAAAAGGAACGAAACCACACCGACAGACAGGGACTTGTGCGTAATGACTTTTGGGTATGAATTCTTTATTATTTTTGTTATGTTTCTTAATATTGTAAATCTATGACTTATACCATTGTATTTGTATTCTTTATGTTGTAGCTTCGATATCGGTTGCCTGACGGAGAGGATTACATGGGGCACGCTGAACGTGTCTTCCAAAACAATGCAAAGAAGCTGGTGAAGGATGCCATATACTATGCGAGAATTCAGGCTACAAACCTGTATTTTCAAAAGCATCCGGAAGAAGCAGGCCCCTTGACTAAAAAGGAAGGGTCGTCAAAGATATATTTGACTGAGGATCAATATCGTGAGGTTAGTATTCAATTTGTTTTACCCTTTATATTTATTGTTGTGATTGATAATATGTAACATTGTGTGTGTGCAGGTGATGGTTCCATGGATGGCGCCCGTGCCTGATGCGTACTATGCTTGGTGTCGATATTGGGCTTCCGAAGGCTTCCAGAAAGCGTCAGCGCATCACAGACAATGTCGAGGAACCAATCCTAACCACAAGTTTGGCGGTGACGACATGATACGAAAAGCTAAAAGAATGGTAAGTTTGATCTATCTATGTCGATCAGCAAATAATACGATTGCTTATGAATGTTTTTTGTTTATACAGGAAGCTACGAGTGGCCAAAAGCCTAGTGACATTGAGGTCTACCAGGAGGGCCACAAAGGACCAGACCCGAACAACCCTGACCAGCTCTGCAGCCAGACAGCCACGGATCGCTTGGTGAGTTTTGGCTCAAAAGTTCAAACGTTCAAAGTATATAAATTCTTGCATTTGTAAGGTTGTCAATGATGTATAGGCGGCATATGGGGAGGAGATGGTTCGTCGCCATGGCCCTGACTTCGACTGGCGCCATGAACCGGTGGATCCCTCGGTGGTGTACGCAAGTGGTGGTGGCAAAGCGCATGGACGGTAAGCTCTAACTTATGAAATTATATGGTTGACACTAAATTGAATATACAATAATCACATTTTTTGAATAACTTATAGATACGCACTCTTCGACGGATTCATTGACTCGTCGTCGGTGAGATCTCAGAGGACGGGTTCATCTTCCCGTAGCTCATGCTCTCGTCGACCGAACGAGCAGGAGTTGGAGATTATGAGGATGCGCGAAGAGATGAGACAACAACGCGAATTTATGGAAGCTTGCAATGCTCATAATCAAGCGATGTATCAAGTGAGTACACATAATCCGAACTCTAAATTATTATATTTCAATACAACATCTTCGGTAGTAACACATATGTGTTTAACAGTTAATGCAGCAACAAGGCATGACATCAAATTTTCCACCGCCACCACAATGGAGCCAATTTGCAAACACACCAGTTCCACCACCACAGTTCACCACCCCTCCGACACATATACCTGCACCTGGAGATAGGGTACGTTTGATAACTCCATTAATTTATACACTTGTATACTTTTTGATATTTGCATTTAACGTGTTGATATTTGCTAACTTGCATAGGTTACGCCTGAAGCGGGTGGCAGTGGGTCTGATCCAGCAGCAGGGACTGGATTTGTTGACTCGCTCTTCGCGTACCCTCCTCCTGGTGGTGAAGGCGGCAGCGGTCAAAGCTCTAACCACCCAAGTGGTGGTTATCTTTAAACACTTAAACTCGTGCTCGTTATGTTTTTAACTCCTGGACGTTATGTTTGTGTAAACACTCTCGTATCTGAAATGTTTGTGATGTGTGAATTATATCAATGTGTTTGTGATGTGTGATGTCAATGATGTGTTTGTGATGTGTGATGTCAATGCGTTTGTGATTTATATGTTTATGTGATATGTTTTGTCATATGTTTGTGATATATATGTTTTGTGTATGTTATGTGTGAGAAATATCTAATTTGGTGTTGCTGTTGCAGAAATATAGGTTAACTCCCGTCGGCCCAGTTAATTCCCGTCGGTTTGACCATAGCCGACGGGAATTGACTATTACCTCCCGTCGGCCCAGATAATTCCCGTCGGCTGACCTGGCCGACGGGAATAAATTAGTAACTCCCGTCGGCTGACCTGGCCGGCTGACCTGGCCGACGGGAGTTACTAATTAATTCCCGTCGGCCAGGTCAGCCGACGGGAATTAGCCCTTATTCCCGTCGGCTCGATTTTGGCCGACGGGGATTACGTATTCCCGTCGGCGGCCGACGGGAATAACCGTATCCCCGACAAGGGACGCCTGGCGGCTGACAACCGACGGGAATAAGGGCTAAACCGACGGGAATTACTTATTCCCGTCGGTTTAGTGCTTATTCCCGTCGGTTCCTGGCCGACGGGAATTAACTGTTTTCCTGTAGTGCTAGAAGGGAGCACCGGTCTGTCTGGTGCGCCAACGGCTCTCAAGTGCCAACGGTTGGCTTCGCCAAATCGGGAAAGAAATCCGCACCGGACAGTGTCCGGTGGTGCACCGGACATGTCCGGTGCGCCAGTCGATAGAAGGCAAGAATTGCCTTCCCGGATTGCTCTCAACGGCTCCTAGCTGCCTTGGGGCTATAAAAGGGACCCCTAGGCGCATGGAGGAGAACACCAAGCAACCTTAGAGCACAATTGATCACTCACACTTCGTTCTTGCACATTTGTTTGTCATTCCTAGTGACTTGAGCTCAGTTCTTGTGAGAAACTCGTGATAGTGTCTTGAGCTCAAGTCTTGGTCTTGTGTGTGCGTATTTGCTGTGATCTTTGTGTCTTGTGTTAGTTGCTAATCCCTCCCTTACTCTGTGCTTCTTTGTGAACTTCAAGTGTAAGGGCGAGAGACTCCAATTTATGGAGATTCCTCGCAAGCGGGATAAAGATAAGCAAAGCAAAACACCGTGGTATTCAAGTCAGTCTTTGGACCGCTTGAGAGGGGTTGATTGCAACCCTCGTCCCTTGGGACGCCACAACGTGGAGTAGGCAAGCGTTGGTCTTGGCCGAACCACGGGATAAACCACTGTGCCATCTCTGTGATTGATCTCTTGTGGTTATTGTGTTTTGTTGAGACTCCTCTCTAGCCACTTGGCAATTACTATGCTAACGCCTAACCAAGTCTTGTGGCATTAAGTTTTCAAGTTTCACAGGATCACCTATTCACCTCCCCTCTAGGTGCTCTCAATTGGTATAAAAGCCGTTCTCTTCACGAAAGGACTAATCGCCTGAAGAGATGGATCCTAAGGGGAAAGGAATTGTGATCAACGATAAGGAGAAGGAGCCCTTCGTCAACGAGCCGAAGGATGACAAGCCTACCAACTCAGGCTCGGGCTACAAGCGGAAGGAAGGGAAGAAGAAGAAGACTAGGCGCATCAAGGAGATCGTCTACTACGACGACAGCGATGAGTCTACTTCTTCCCAAATGGACGACGACAACGACTACAGGAAGACGGTCAATTTGAACTTTTCCTTTGATTATTCTCGTATTCCACATAGTTCGAATACGCATTTGCTTTCCATTCCTCTTGGCAAACCTCCACACTTAGATGGGGAGGACTACGGATTTTGGAGTCACAAAATGCGTAGTCACTTATTCTCTCTCCATCCAAGCATATGGGAGATTGTAGAGAATGGAATGAAATTTGATAGCTCGAATAGCCCTATGCTTATAAATGAACAAATCCATAGAAATGCACAAGCTACTACTGTTCTCTTAGCATCTTTGTGCAGGGAAGAATACAATAAGGTGAGCGGCTTGGACAATGCCAAGCAGATATGGGACACCCTCAAGATCTCACATGAGGGGAATGACGTCACCATGCTCACCAAGATGGAGTTGGTGGAGGGAGAGCTTGGAAGATTTGTGATGATCAGGGGCGAAGAGCCAACCCAAACATACAACCGGCTCAAGACCCTCATCAACAAGATAAGGAGCTACGGAAGCACGCGATGGACGGACCACGACGTCGTCCGCCTAATGCTAAGGTCCTTTACCATTCTTGATCTGCACTTGGTGAACAATATTCGTGAAAATCCTAGGTACACCAAGATGTCGCCCAAAGAAGTCCTTGGGAAGTTCGTGAGCGGGCGAATGATGATCAAGGAGGCGAGATACGTGGACGACGCATTGAACGGACCAATCCATGAGCCTCAACCCATTGCTCTCAAGGCAACAAGGAGCAAGGAGGCGCTACCCAGCTGTAACACCCACTTTGTAAGTTGTTAGAAATAATATCAATAGAGAAACAATTTCTCCTTATGTGGGTTTACCCTTTATGCATCATCCCATGTGAACACCATATTCAAAGGCAAATAACTAATAAAAGAATATATGCCATTAAAATTATGCATCATGCTGGATATTAATTTTGTGGTGTGCATTTTGCGACAATATAAAAATAAAGAGACAAGAAATATATTAATTCAAAAAGGAAATCTAGAATCTAAAAGAAATTCTAGAATTGAGAAAAGAAAAAGGAAAATAAATATTATAAAAATAAATAAATAGAAATATGTTATTCCTACACTAGAGTGTGAATTTTTAAAATAGACTCAAAGGTGAAACTTACTTTGAAATTTAAACTTGATTCAAAATTACTATAAAAATAAAACAGAAAACAAAAGAGAAAGAGAAAGAAGCTTACCTAGGCTCACTGGCGGCTATTTGGCCCACCAGGGGATTTCCCACGCGCCAGCCCAATCACCACCGGGCACTGACTACCGGGTCCCGCACGTCAGCCACCAGTTCCCCGTGCCTCGCGCTGCTGGCTATCACTCGGGCCCGCGGGTCAGTCGCTCAGCTGCGCTGTCCTGCACCGCGAACACGCCTCGCTACCGGGCGGACCCCACCGGTCAGTCGGGTTTCTTGCACTACGTATGACTCCGTCACGTGCCCTGACGTTCGGGGCCCACAAACCAGCCACTGTGTCGCACGTTCTTCCACCTCGCGATAAAATCGGATCCGAGCTCAACCACCGCGCAATCCTCCCACACGTCGTGTGTTTCCCCCACCGTTTCTATCGTGCCCTATATAGTCGCTGGGCAGAGCCGTCGTCCTCGGCTCCATCCCAAACCCTGCGTGCAACTCTTGTTCCGTCACCAGTTCGCCATAGCCACCATCGCGGAGGGAGAGATCCGCCACCGTTGACCCAGCCCCGTATCGCCGATTGGTGGCCAGTGCGGTGTCGGGTTCGTTCATCGGCACCTGGGGATTGTTGGCGTGAAGTATTACGCTCGGTCGACCGCCCAAGCGCCCTGGATTTCTCGCCGTTGCTGCATCTTCGCCGTGCGTCGCGGGTGGCTTCGTTCGGTTCTCGATTCCGGTGAGCAACCACCACACCATGTTCACTCGACCCTTACTAATGTGTAGCACCCAACAGAATCGTGTTTAGGGCGCTAGAACCGGGGGTTCCGGATGGCCGGCGATGGCACCGCCGCGCCCCTGTGTGGCGCCGCCGTGGTTCGGTGCTGGAGGTAGGAGGCGGGCTGAGGGCCGTTGGATCGGGCGCTAGCGGCTGTGATTAAATTAGGGGCGTACCGCTTTGGGGAGTTAGCAGTCGCCATTCGATTTGATCGTTCGGTTGGCGATCGGCGTAAGCTACATTGAATCTGGACCGTTGATCATGCGATGAGGGCTCGGGGTTAAGTCGCAGTTGTTGATAGGCCGATCTGATCGCGACCATCCACTTCTAATCGGGCGGTCAGGGTGATCGCGTACCCTTTCGGCCTGCACCTTTTACTAAAGAGACCCTAGGAAATGGGGGAATCAACCCGCAGTACTGCAAACAGAATTCTGAGTCTCGGTTTATTTTGCGCTAGGACCCCTGCGCTTCTCAGAAAATGAGGCTCAGTCCAGAATAGTTTTTATCCCAAGAATTTAAATTGCAAATTGATTTTCAATGTATAAATAATGTCTAGAACTTATAAAATCCATAGAAAATGCATATGAACTCCAAATTACTCCATTCCTGTTTCTAAAATTTTGTAATTTTATTCTCTATCACCTAAAGTCTCTGTTTTGTCATGAAAACAGTAAGAAAATTAATCCCTCACTTAATCCTATTTCAAGTACTTAAAGCCTTTGAAAATTCATAACTTAAAATCTATAACTCGAAAAATTATGATTCTTGTTCCTAGGATTTTATTTTAATATGTAGAATATTTCTGTATATTTTTTTACATGTTTGGTGTGATGTTAATTTCTCTATATGTATTGTGCTTTTTTGTATTGTGGCGAGTAGAAGAGCCCGTTGCTGAGGATCCTGGTGAGCAGCAGGTTGAAGTAGCTGAGCAGGAGCTCATTGAAGGCAAGTTGTGCCCTTGACCACTTTTTACCCAATAATGTTCTCTAATATCATTTATCCATGCATAGGTTAATTTTGATGGGACCCGATATGTCATCCTAGATTGTTTATCTCATTACCTTGTTTACCCCTGAATCACTTGGGTAGTTTGCTATTGCTTTACATGGTTTTGGGATAATCATTTATTATATCTATGTTCCAATTATTCTTGTTATTCTATTTATGTTCATGTCAAGTTCATTAATGTTAATTGGAACATAGAGCTTAACTTGAGAAACACGTGCCACCACAAGGGTTTAATGGGACGCTCTTGGCTGACTAATTAGAAAAGCTAGTGGAAGACTACCTTACCCGAAAGGGGCAAGGGCAGTAGGGGAGTTGCATGCAAGGAGGTTCTCGGGTTGATTTTGCTGCGATGGCGGTCAGACGAGGGATTCTTGCAAGTGCTCTTCCCATAAACTGTAGCGGGTTTTCGGAAGCTAGTGGAACTTTGTAAAGGCCTCGTAGTGTTGCCCTGCCGCGCTTCCTAGGTAGAGGTGTATGGGAGTCGTGACCCCTTGGCAGATGGGTAACATGACTTGTGGGTAAAGGGTACAACCTCTGTAGAGTGTAAAACTGGTATACTAGCCGAGCTCACGGTCATGAGCGGCTTAGGACTCGCTGATGTTTAAATTATGGAACTTAAATTCAATTTTGTCATTTGCATTGCAAGGGTTTATTATTAATTTGTTCTATTACTTTATTTAAGGTTTGGTACTTACTTACACTTAGTAACTACTAATAAAATTTTGACCAACTACTTAAAAGCAATGCTCAGCTTTAACCCCTATCATTGATTAGCCTTACACATCACATGAACTCACACATTTGTGAGTTTATGTCCACTGGTTCCCCACAACTTGTTGAGCTATGATCATGTATGAGCTCACCCTTGCTGTCTCACACCCCCCCACAGGAGAAGAGCAGGTGGTTCAGGAGGAGCCACACGGCGAGGAGTATGATCTGATCTAGGTGGCGTTTCTCAGTTGACATTGGCGCCGACGATCCTTAGTTCGTTTTATATTTATCTTTTATTTTGTAATAAGACTTCCGCTATGTAATAAATACTCTGATGTTTTATGACATTTATCTCTATACACTCTGTTATTATATATGTTGTCTTCTTGGCGCATGTATGAGATGCACCTGGCTTTGTTCCTTAAAGCCGGGTGTGAAAGAAGTGGTATCAGAGGAAATGTTGACTGTAGGACGAAACCTAGATAGAAATGGACAACCCTCACTTACTTACCTTACTCTGATTCATTCTATACTTACCTCATCTTGATCTTGTCTCACCTTTTGCTACTCTACTCGGATTAATCTTATCTTTTCTACTCTAAGACAAGATGGATTTCACACCTTGGAATCCTACCACTATGATCTTTTTGAGAGATAGGGAACCTAAATTTAAAACTATTTTCTCTATTTAAAAAAATGATGATTGGTTGATTGTGCTGATGCTAAATGCCTGATTTGCTTCTTTGATTGATTGCATTATTTTAGATGGACATCTTAGCATGTACCAACATAAGATATAGAATTAGCTATGGTAGGTAAAATATTAATCTGCTTAGCTAATAAATCCCCCAAAGTAAAATGATTTGTAAATAACTGCCTCGTCTACTATTCTCTTACCATATGTATCTAACTCAGATGGTCAATACCAGGCGGGGTGGTGGAATTGATTTGCCTCCTAATCGACACACTCGGTGGATATACAGACAACCCCAGCCACAACCTGCAGAGATGAATCCTCCTAATCCTCCACCAGGCGAAGTTGACCCACTGGTTGCTGCTCAGATGAGGATGATGCAGCAAATGGCGGACACCATGGCAGATATGCGTGCACAAATGCAGCAAGAACGCCAGGAGATGCGTCAAGAAAGAGAAGAGATACGACAGGAGTTGCGCCAGGAGCGAGAGGAGATACGCCAGGAAAGGAGGGCGCAACAACAGCAACTGCAACAGCAAATGCAACAACAACAGCAGCAGCAGCAACAGCAACAAGTACCACTGCCTCCACCACCACCACCAGTTCCACCCCGTGATAAGCATAGGGAGTTCATGAGTCATAAGCCACCTACATTCGCTAGCTCACCTGATCCACTGGACGCGGATGATTGGCTGAAATCTGTGGAAAAGATGTTGAATATTGCACAATGCACTGATCGGGAGAAGGTTTTATATGCTTCTGGACGTCTGACAGGTCTTGCTGCTGACTGGTGGGATTCATACACTGCTGCCCACGATGCTGCTGATACTATCACTTGGGCAGAGTTCAGTACACAGTTCCGGAATTATCATATACCAGCTGGATTGATGAAGATTAAGAAGAAGGAATTTCTATCGCTGAAGCAAGGAAGCATGACAGTCAGCGAGTACCGCGACAAGTTTATCCAGTTATCCAGATATGCCCCTGATGAAGTTGCTGAAGATGAGAGGAAGCAGGAGCATTTTATTGAAGGACTTAATGGACCCCTGCAGTATGCTCTAGTGGCACACACATTTCCATCATTTCAGAGGCTGCTTGATAAGGCCCTGGCTATTGAACACAAGCGTGTTCTGCTGGGAGATTTGAAGAGAAAGGCTATATCTCAAGGACAAGGAAGCAACAGTGTTCATCCTCGCTATAGTTCACCTCAGGGTACACCAGTTCGCACTGGCGGAGGCCAGCGCCCAGTTCAGCAATCACCACTGAGGACTCCACCTCCTCGACAGGCTACCCCTACTGGCACCCCGACGAAGTTTTCAGGACAGAGTCCAGGCACTACTTGTTTCAAGTGTGGGAAGACTAGTCATTATGCAAATGTCTGCCCACAGAGGATTGCTACTACTCTAGTTCAGAACAGGCAGCAAACTCCAGGATCTGGCAAGGGATATTCTATTGCCAAGGATAATCAAGTTAGCGTTGATGCTACTCTGGATGGTGGGGACATCGTACTTGGTATGTTTTATGTTAATGCAATTCCTGCAACCATATTATTTGATTCTGGTGCTACACATTCATTCATGTCTGCTAGATATGCCAACACAAATGAAATACCACTGCTAAATATGAGAAAACCAATGATAGTAATTACACCTAAAGGGCCTGTTGAGGCGAATCAAATGACACGTAGATTGACATTGACCATTATGGGTAGAGAATTTGGAGCTACTGCTATAATATTAGAGTCAAGCAGTATAGATCTGATCCTTGGTATATCATGGCTAAGAAAGGCAAAGGCCGTTATAGCATGTGGTAGAGGTACCGTAGAACTCACTACCACTAAAGGAGAAAGATTTCAAGTTAATATTGCAGTAACCTCCTCATCCATGCGTGCAATGTTCTTTATACCTGAGGAGTTTGTTGGTGACAACATCCGGGTGGTTAGAGATTTTCCGGATGTCTTTCCAGAGGAGTTACCAGGGATGCCACCTGATAGAGAAGTTGAGTTTGTTATTGATCTCTTACCTGGAACCGCCCCTATTTCTAAACGGCCATATAGGATGTTCGTAGAGGAGTTGAAGGAACTTAAGAAGCAGTTAACTGAGTTACAAGAGGCTGGGTACATTCGTCCGAGTTCCTCACCTTGGGGAGCATCAGTTCTGTTTGTACAGAAGAAGGATGGATCGCAGCGGATGTGTGTGGATTATAGATCCCTTAATGATGTTACTGTGAAGAACAAGTATCCGTTGCCCCGTATTGAGGATATATTTGATCAGATGAGAGGTGCTAGAGTATTCTCGAAGATTGACCTTCGATCGGGTTACCATCAGATGAGGATTAGACCATCGGATATTCCCAAGACGGCATTCTCGACTCGATATGGATTATATGAGTTCACTGTTATGTCATTTGGATTAACCAATGCACCAGCTTATTTTATGAACTCGATGAATAAGGTGTTTATGGAGTATTTGGATAGATTCGTCGTGGTATTCATCGACGATATTCTTATTTATTCTCAGAGTGATAGCGATCATGAGGAACATCTGAGGTTGGTACTACAGAAGCTACGAGATAACCAGCTATATGCCAAGTTCAACAAGTGCGAGTTTTGGATTGGCGAGGTGCCATTTCTTGGTCATATTATTTCTAATGGAGGAATATCAGTGGATCCTGCTAAGGTTAAGGAGATAATGGAGTGGAGAGTACCCACTACAGTCACTGAGATTCGGAGTTTCCTGGGACTAGCAGGATATTATCGAAGATTTATTGAAGGATTTTCTAAGATTGCTAAGCTTATGACTTCGTTTTTGGAGAAAGGAAGAGAATTTAAGTGGGATAAGAAGTGCCAAGACAGCTTTGATCAATTGAAGAAAAGATTGATGTCGCCACCAGTTTTGGTTATGCCAGACTTACAGAAAGGATTTGATATCTATTGTGATGCATGTGGCCAAGGCTTAGGATGCGTGCTCATGCAAGAGGGACATGTGATCGCCTACGCTTCTCGTCAGTTGCGGAAACATGAGTTAAACTACCACACGCATGACTTGGAATTGGCAGCCGTTGTGCATGCGCTTAAGATTTAGAGACATTATATCATGGGGACCAAGTGTCAAGTATATACGGATCATAAGAGCCTGAAGTATATATTCACTCAGAAGGATCTCAACCTTAGGCAACGCCGTTGGTTGGAGCTTATTAAGGATTATGATTTGGAGATTCACTATCACCCGGGCAAGGCAAATTTGGTTGCAGATGCCTTGAGTCGCAAGGAGCATGTTCATTCAGCTATTGTTGCCCAGCTACCCGATGAGATTGTTGAGGATTTCAGGAGACTTAACCTGGGGATAGTTGCTCATACTGAAGGAGTTACTATTGATGTGGAACCTACTTTGGAGCAAGAGATCCACAAAGGACAAATTGGTGATGCTAAAATAAAAGAGATTAAGGATCTGATTACTGAAGGTCGAGTTCCAGAATTCACGGAAGATGAGCAAGGCACCGTATGGTTCAAGGACAGGATGTGTGTTCCTGATATTGAAAGCCTTCGAGAGACTATTTTAAAAGAGGCCCATGATTCAGATTATTCTATTCATCCTGGTAGCACTAAGATGTATCAGGATTTGAAGCGGAAATATTGGTGGTATGGATTGAAGAGAGATGTAGCTGCACATGTGGCTATGTGCGATGTATGTCAAAGAGTTAAGGCTGAACACCAGAGGCCAGCTGGACTACTGCATCCACTGAAGATACCCGAGTGGAAGTGGGAAGAGATTGGTATGGATTTCATTACTGGATTGCCTCGCACCCAGAAAGGATATGATGCTATATGGGTGATTGTGGATAGATTGACTAAAGTGGATCACTTTATTCCTGTGAAGACTACATATAAAGGTTCTCAGCTAGCAGAGTTATATATGGCTCGGATTGTGTGTTTACATGGAGTACCAAAGAAGATCGTGTCTGATTGAGGTTCACAGTTTACCTCAAGATTTTGGAGAAGCTTTCATGAGAACATGAGTACAAAGTTGAATTTTAGCACGGCTTATCACCCTCAGACTGATGGACAGACTGAAAGGACTAATCAAGTATTGGAAGATATGTTGAGAGCATGTGCCCTTTAGCATGGAGGAAGTTGGGATAAAAGTCTACCATATGCTGAGTTCTTATATAATAATAGTTATCAAGCCAGTCTGAAGATGTCACCTTTTGAAGCTTTATATGGGAGGAAATGTAGAACTCCTTTGTATTGGGATCAAACTGGAGAAAGACAGTTCTTTGGGCCTGAACTGATTCAAGAAGCAGAAGAACAAGTCCGTATAATTCGAGAGAATTTGAGAGTGGCTCAAACCAGGCAAAAGAGCTATGCTGATAATAGAAGGAGACCACTGGAATTTGAAGAAGGAGATTATGTGTACCTCAAGGTGTCACCACTTCGTGGAATGAGGAGATTCAGAGTTAAGGGCAAATTGTCCCCTCGCTAGATTGGACCATTCTTGATCTTTAGACGAGTTGGGGAGATGGCATACCAACTCGAGCTACCTGATAATCTATCTGATGTGCATAATGTGTTTCACGTATCTCAACTAAAGAAGTGCCTCCGTGTCCCTGAGGAACAGTTACCAATGGAAGAGCTCAGTGTTCAGGGTGATTTGACTTACACGGAGTATTCGATCAAGATTCTTGACACATTAACTCGAGTCACAAGAAATAAGGTGATAAAGATGTGCAAAGTGTAATGGAGTCACCATGGCGAAGATGAAGCAACATGGGAAAGAGAAGAAGAGCTTCGCATAGATTTTCCCCACCTTTTCCCTAGATCTTCCTAAATCTCGAGGACGAGATTATTTTTAAGGGGGGTTAGAAATAATATCAATAGAGAAACAATTTCTCCTTATGTGAGTTTACCCTTTATGCATCATCCCATGTGAACACCATATTCAAAGGCAAATAACTAATAAAAGAATATATGCCATTAAAATTATGCATCATGCTGGATATTAATTTTGTGGTGTGCATTTTGTGACAATATAAAAATAAAGAGACAAGAAATATATTAATTCAAAAAGGAAATCTAGAATCTAAAAGAAATTCTAGAATTGAGAAAAGAAAAGGAAAATAATTATTATAAAAATAAATAAATAGAAATATGTTATTCCTACACTAGAGTGTGAATTTTTAAAATAGACTCAAAGGTGAAACTTACTTTGAAATTTAAACTTGATTCAAAATTACTATAAAAAGAAAACAGAAAACAAAAGAGAAAGAGAAAGAAGCTTACCTGGGCTCACTGGCGGCTATTCGGCCCACCAGGGGATTTCCCACGCGCCAGCCCAATCACCACCGGGCACTGACTACCGGGTCCCGCACGTCAGCCACCAGTTCCCCGTGCCTCGCGCTGCTGGCTATCACTCGGGCCCACGGGTCAGTCGCTCAGCTGCGCTGTCCTGCACCGCGAACACGCCTCGCTGCCGGGCAGACCCCACCGGTCAGTCGGGTTTCTTGCACTGCGTATGACTCCGTCACGCGCCCTGACGTTTGGGGCCCACAAACCAGCCACTGTGCCACACGTTCTTCCACCTCGCAATAAAATCGGATCCGAGCTCAACCACCGTGCAATCCTCTCGCGCGTCGTGTGTTTCCCCCACCGTTTCTATCGCGCCCTATATAGTCACTGGCCAGAGCCGCCATCCTCGGCTCCATCCCAAGGTGTGACACCAGCAAGGTGGCGCAAGTTGAGGCGGTCGGGCTCAATGATGAAGAGATGGCCCTCATCATCAAGCGCTTCAAGACGGCGCTAAAGGGTCGCAAGGGGCAGCCAAGCAAGACCAAGATAAGGGGGAAGCGCTCATGCTTCAAATGTGGTAAGGTTGGTCATTTTATTGCTAACTGTCCTGATAATGATAGCGACCAGGAGCAAGGAAAGAATGGGAAGAGAGAGAACAAGAAGGTTTACAAGAAGGCCAAAGGCGAAGCACACCTTGGGAAGGAGTGGGATTCGGATTGCTCTTCGTCCGACTCCGACGACGAAGGACTTGCCGCCACCGCCTTCAACAAATCGGCTCTCTTCCCCAACGAGCATCACACTTGCCTCATGGCAAGGGAAAAGAAGGTAAGCACTCGTAATACTAGTACTTATGCTTCTTCAAGTGAGGATGAGTCTAGTGATGATGATGAAATAGATTATTCATATTTATTTAAGGGCCTAGATAGAACCAAGGTTGATAAAATTAATGAATTAATTGATGCCTTGAATGATAAGAATAGGTTATTAGAAAAGCAAGAGGATCTTTTGTATGAAGAGCATGATAAATTTGTTAGTGCACTAAATTCTCTTGCTCTAGAAGTTAAAAGGAATGAAATGCTTTCTTGTGAACTATCTACTTGTCATGAAACTATCTCTACTTTAAAAGGTGTTAATGATGATTTAAATGCTAAACTAATAGAAGCAAATAAATCTAACTCTTGTGTTGAACATGTTGCAATTTGCACTAGATGTAAGGATATTGATATTGATGCTTGTAATGAACACCTAGTTTCAATTTCAAAATTGAATGATGAATTGGCTAGTCTTAATGCCCAACTTAAGACTAGCAAGAGTGAATTTGAAAAACTAAAATTTGCAAGGGATGCCTACACTATTGGTAGACACCCCTCAATTAAGGATGGACTTGGCTTCAAGAGGGAAGCCAAGAACTTAACAAGCCATAAGGCTCCCATCTCCATCAAGGAGAAAGGGAAGGCCCCTATGGCAAATAGTACTAAAAAGAACCATGCTTTCTTATACCATGATAGGAAATACTCTAGGAATGTCCATTGCAACAATGTTATTTCACATGCTTATGATTCATATGCTATGACTGCTTCTAGTTCCCATGTTGTGCATGATAAAAATGTTGCTAAGAAAAATGCTATGTCTAGAAAAAATGTTGTTCATGCTCCTAGGAAAGTAGTAAATGAACCTTCTACCATTTATTATGCTTGCAATGCTCCCTTTGCTATTTGTAGGAAGGGTAAGAAGGTAATTGCTAGGAAATTAGGGGCCAAATGTAAGGGAGACAAGACTTGTATTTGGGTCCCTAAGACTATTGTAACTAACCTTGCAGGACCCAACAAGAGTTAGGTACCTAAAACCCAAGCCTAAATTTGCCTTGCAGGTTTATGCATCCGGGGGTTCAAGCTGGATTATTGATAGCGGATGCACAAACCATATGACGGGGGAGAAGAATATGTTCACCTCCTACATCAAGAACAAAGATTCCCAAGACTCAATAATATTCGGTGATGGGAACCAAGGCAAGGTGAAAGGGTTAGGAAAAATTGCTATTTCTTCCGAGCATTCTATTTCTAATGTGTTTTTAGTAGAGTCTCTTGGATATAATTTGTTGTCTATGAGTCAACTTTGCATTATGGGATATAATTGTTTATTCACAAATGTAGATGTGTCTGTCTTTAGAAGATGTGATGGTTCACTAGCTTTTAAGGGTGTACTAGACGACAAACTTTATTTAGTTGATTTTGCAAAAGAGGAGGCCCGTCTAGATGCATGCTTAATGGCTAAGACTTGCATGGGCTGGCTGTGGCATCGCCGTTTAGCACATGTGGGGATGAAGAACCTTCACAAGCTTCTAAAGGGAGAACACGTGATAGGTTTAACTAATGTGCACTTCGAAAAAGATAGACCTTGTGTAGCTTGTCAAGCAGGAAAACAGGTGGGAAGCTCACATCATTCCAAAAATGTGATGACCACATCAAGACCACTGGAGATGCTTCATATGGACCTCTTCGGACCCGTCGCCTATCTAAGCATAGGAGGAAGTAAGTATGGTTTGGTTATAGTTGATGATTTTTCCTGCTTCACTTGGGTATTCTTTTTGCAGGATAAATCTGAAACCCAAGGGACCCTCAAGCGCTTCCTCAGGAGAGCTCAAAATGAGTTTGAGCTCAAGGTGAAGAAGATAAGGAGCAACAACGGATCTGAGTTCAAGAACCTTCAAGTGGAGGAGTACCTTGAGGAGGAAGGGATCAAGCACGAGTTCTCCGCTCCCTACACACCACAGCAAAACGGTGTGGTAGAGAGGAAGAACAGGACACTCATCGATATGGCGAGGACGATGCTTGGAGAGTTCAAGACCCCCGAGCGCTTTTGGTCGGAAGCCGTGAACACGGCTTGCCACGCCATCAACCGGGTCTACCTTCACCACCTCCTCAAGAAGACCTCATACGAGCTGCTAAACGGTAACAAACCCAATGTTTCGTATTTTCGAGTTTTTGGGAGTAAATGCTACATTCTAGTGAAGAAGGGTAGAAATTCTAAATTTGCTCCCAAAGCTGTTGAAGGGTTTTTATTAGGTTATGACTCAAATACAAAGGCGTATAGGGTCTTCAACAAATCATCGGGTTTGGTTGAAGTCTCTAGCGACGTTGTATTTGATGAGACTAATGGCTCTCTAAGAGAGCAAGTTGTTGATCTTGATGATGTAGATGAAGAAGACGTTCCAACGGCCGCTTTGCGTACCATGGCGATTGGAGATGTACGGCCACAGGAACAAAATGTGCAAGATCAACCCTCTTCCTCAACAATGGTGCACCCCCAACTCAAGATGATGAACAGGTTCATCAAAAGGAGGCATGTGATCAAGGGGGAGCACAGGATGTCCAAGTTGAAGAGGAAGAAGCACCTCAGGCCCCTCCAACCCAAGTTCGAGCGACGATTCAAAGGGATCATCCCGTCGACCAGATTTTGGGTGACATTAGCAAGGGAGTAACTACTTGGTCTCGATTAGTTAATTTTTGTGAGCATTACTCTTTTGTCTCTTCTATTGAGCCTTTCAGGGTAGAAGAGGCCTTGCTAGATCCGGACTGGGTGTTGGCCATGCAGGAAGAGCTCAACAACTTCAAAAGAAATGAAGTTTGGACACTGGTGCCGCGTCCCAAGCAAAATGTTGTGGGAACCAAGTGGGTGTTCCGCAACAAACAGGACGAGCACGGGGTGGTGACGAGGAACAAGGCTCGACTTGTGGCAAAAGGTTATGCCCACTCCTATGTGATAATGAGAGTGCTATCCGCATAGCGGAAAATCCTATTGAGCACAGCCACACAAAGCACATTGATATCGCATCACTTTTTGAGAGACCACCAGCAAAAGGGAGATATCGAAGTGTTTCATGTTAGCACCGAGAACCAGCTAGCCGATATCTTTACCAAACCTCTAGATGAGAAGACCTTTTGCAGGTTGCGTAGTGAGCTCAATGTCTTAGATTCGCGGAACCTAGATTGAATTATAGCATACCTATGTCTATGCCTTTGATCATGTTCCTTCTGCATTTTATTGCTTATTTATGGTGCTCAAGTTGTACAAGCACTCCACGGACCTCACAAGTCTTTGTGCAAGTGACGCACACATTTAGGGGGAGATGTGTTACAACTTGACCCTTTGAGACTAACCGTGTGCTTGAGTTTGCTTAATTTAGTCTCAAAGGTGGATTGAAAGGGAAAGGTGGACTTGGACCATGAAAGACTTCCACTGCACTCCGATGAGAGGGTAACTAATTCCAAGTTCATCTTGTGAACTCTTATTGCCTTTGTACTCTTATTTGAAGATTTGGTGAGGCAAATGAGGTTAAAGGGCCAAGATTGATCCCGTTTTGGTGCTTGATGCCAAAGGGGGAGAAAATAAGGGCCAAAGCAAGAAATGGATCAGCTACCACTTGAGAAGTTTTGAAAATAGTAGAATAGAGCCTTTTGTTTTGGCAAAACTCCCTTATCGGTTCTCTTGTCAAAAGTTGGTTTTTTTGTGGGAGAATGTTGATTATGGGAAAAAGGGGGAGTTTTTGGGAGTTTTTGAAATATTTGATCAATTTCTATTGGAACAGCTCTCTTTATGTCTCTACAATTGTGTTTGAGCTAGAGATAGGAGTTTGAAGTTGATTTGCAAAAATAAAACCAAGTGGTGGCAAAGAGTGATCCATATATGTCAAATTTCATCAAAACAATTTTTGAGTTCTTATTTGAATTGATTTTGCACTTGTTCTACTTGCTTTATGTTGTGTTGGCATACACCAAAAAGGGGGAGATTGAAAGGGAAATGTGCCCTTGGGCCATTTCTAAGTATTTTGGTGATTGGGTGCCAACACAAATGCCTAAGTCAGAAACTATGCCAAATGATAGTCAAGGTGCAAATCAATACAAAGGTATGATTCTTGACTTAGTACATTGGTTTTTGTGTACTAACATGTTTGTCTAAAGTGTTAGAATCAGAGAAAACTCAATTGAAAAAGAGTGGCTCGAGCAGCAAAGAGTATTGCTCAGTCTGGGTACACCGGACTGTCCGGTGGTGCATCGGACAGTGTCTGGTGCGCCAGGCTGGCGTCCATCAACTTGCTACTCTTGGGACTTCGTCGGTGGCGTACGGCTAAAATTCACCGGACTGTCCGGTGGTGCACCGGACTGTCCGGTGAGCCAACGGTCGGCCGGGCCAACGGTCGGTCGCGCGATCCACGCGGGACACATGGCCGAGCCAACGGCTAGAAGGGAGCACCGGACAGTGTCCGGTGCGCCAACGGCTCTCAAGCGCCAACGGTCGGCTTTGCCAAATCGGGAAAGAAATCCGCACCGGACAGTGTCCGGTGGTGCACCGGACATGTCCGGTGCGCCAGTCGACAGAAGGCAAGAATTGCCTTCCCGGATTGCTCTCAACGGCTCCTAGCTGTCTTGGGGCTATAAAAGGGACCCCTAGGCACATGGAGGAGAACACCAAGCAACCTTAGAGCACAATTGATCACTCACACTTCGTTCTTGCGCATTCGTTTGTCATTCCTAGTGACTTGAGCTCAGTTCTTGTGAGAAACTCCTGATAGTGTCTTGAGCTCAAGTCTTGGTCTTGTGTATGCGTATTTGCTGTGATCTTTATGTCTTGTGTGAGTTGCTAATCCCTCCCTTACTCCGTGCTTCTTTGTGAACTTCAAGTGTAAGGGCGAGAGACTCCAATTTATAGAGATTCCTCGCAAGCGGGATAAAGATAAGCAAAGCAAAACACTGTGGTATTCAAGTGAGTCTTTGGACCGCTTGAGAGGGGTTGATTGCAACCCTCGTCCGTTGGGACGCCACAACGTGGAGTAGGCAAGCGTTGGTCTTGGTCGAACCACGGGATAAACCACTGTGCCATCTTTGTGATTGATCTCTTGTGGTTATTGTGTTTTGTTGAGACTCCTCTCTAGCCACTTGGCAATTACTGTGCTAACGCCTAACCAAGTCTTGTGGCATTAAGTTTTCAAGTTTCACAGGATCACCTATTCACCCCCCCCCCCTCTAGGTGCTCTCACCAACGGTCACAAGGGGGCACCGGACTGTCCTGTGTGCATCGGACAGTGTCTGGTGCGCCAACGGCTCTGTATCTGCAACGGTCGGCTTCACCAAATAAGGAAAGAAATCCGCACCAGACAGTGTCCGGTGGTGCACCGAACAGTGTCCGGTGGTGCACCGGACTGTCCGGTGCGCCAGACGACTGAAGGCAAGAATTGCCTTCCTGGAATGCTCTCAATGGCTCCTAGCTGCCTTGGGGCTATAAAAGGGACCTCTAGGCGTATGGAGGAGTACACCAAGAATACTCTAAGCATTCCTAAGCACCAAGACTTCGATTCCGCGCATTTGGTTCTTTGTGATAGCATCTAGAGCTCTATTTGAGTTGTGAACTCATCGGGTTGTGTTGTGAGCTCTTGCTGCGACTTGTGTGCGTGTTGTCGCTCTGATTTTGTGTCTTGTGTGCGTTGCTCATCCCTCCCTTACTCTGTGCTTCTTTGTGAACATCAAAGTGTAAGGGCGAGAGGCTCCAAGTTGTGGAGATTCCTCGCAAGCGGGATATAGTAAACAAAGCAAAACACTGTGGTATACAAGTGGGTCTTTGGACCGCTTGAGAGGGGTTGATTGCAACCCTCGTCCGTTGGGACGCCACAACATGGAGTAGGCAAGTTTTGTACTTGGCCAAACCACGGGATAAACCATTGTGTCTATCTGTGTTGATCCTTTTGTGGTTGTTGTGTTTTGCAAGAACTCCTCTCTAGCCACTTGGCCTTATTGTGCTAACGCTTAATCAAGTTTTTGTGGCTTTAAGTTTAAGATTTTACAGGATCACCTATTCACCCCCCCCTTCTAGGTGCTCTCAGTCGTCCTACTGCTGGTCGTCATCGTCCTGCTGCGCAGCCTGCTGCTGAACAAGGTCGTCCTGCTGCACCGCCTACTGTGCCTCATCCTGTTGTACCTCATCCGCCGTCCTGGTCCTCCTCCCCCTCCTCCTCCTCAGCCAACCGCCCACCATCTTTATTCAACAACCTGCAATTAAGAGTAAACAAATAAGCACATATAAAAAGATGTATTTAAAAATAGGTGCGAAATAAAAAGTCATATAGCATTACATCGATTAAAAATAATCTTCATATGTGTCGGGGTTAGCCGGATCATAACTCTCATCATCACTATCAACCATTTCATAGTCAACACTATTTGAAGGCGCAAGTTCATCATTAATGTCATTGCATTCAAGGATTACTAAGTCATTCTCATTTTGCACCTCATCCTCCTCCTCATCAACAACCATTTCAATATCTACGTCCATTCCGATAGCTTCGGTTAAGTCTATCTCAAATCGCCCTTCTAGCCCATCTTCTTGGAAGAACTCTCCATCAAATGTGTCTGGGTCTAAGTTATAATCTTCATCATTAGGAACAGGTAATCTCCAATGCGGCAATAACTTATACACAACATCCCAACCCTTAAGATGTTCTTCTGTTTGGCAGCATATGCGAGATAATACACTTGTGTGGCCTGTTGGGCCACGATATAGACATCGTCTCCTGGTAAGGTGGAATCTTGTCGAATTTTGACTATCCCAAGATTAGAATGTGTCCGTCTCATCACTTGAGGGTCAAACCAATGACATTTGAATATCACTAGAGTAAGAGGTCTGGAACCATAAAAATTGAGTTCATATATTCCTTCGATTCGTCCAAAATAATTGATATCATTAAGGCCGGGCGTAAAGACTTCAGAACACGTTGTTTTCCGATTGGGCCGACTTTGGTCATAGTTTGTTGTGCGAAAACGATATCCATTGACGTCATACCCAGAATATTTCTTGACCCTATAAGTAAAGTCGTTGGCTACTTGTCTCAACTCGCCACTCATAGACAGATCTCTTTGGCCCTGCAAGTATTCACAAGTTAAAAGACGCTAAATTGAGTTCATAGATGGATCTCTTTGACAGACTAAGCACGTACCTTATGTTTGAACTAGGAAATGAAATCGGGCAATCCATTTCTCGCACCCTTTCTAAGAAGAGTATCATATTCCTGTGGAGTTGGGTCCCTTGATCGATGCCAGAATTCATGAAGAAATTGTTCCATGTATGGCGTCACCTCTTCAAGGTTGGTCAATACATATAGCATGATATGCTGCCACTCTTCATGTGTCAGGGTCTTGGTGGTCGAACCACTTGTGCTTCCGAGTTGGCCTCGAAATATGCTGAGGTACGATTCATTGTCGTCATCATTGTAACGAGGGGGTGGATTTTGCACGCTCGGCAATTTGTCACCATAGTAAGTTGTTGTGAAGTTTGACACCTCCTCTAGAATGTATGCCTCTGCAATGGAAGCCTCGATTTTGCATTTATTTCTACATCTCTTTCGAATAGTCTTTAGACATCTCTCGATTGGATAGCACCAACGTACCTACACGCCCCCCATTCGTGCCTCATAGGGGAGATGAAGAATCAAATGTTGCATTGGATTGAAGAAGCTGGGTGGAAATATCTTCTCAAGCTTACACAGTAACATGGGTGCCAATCTTTCCAAGTCTGCAACCACGGTCCAAGTAACTCTTTTGCACAAAGCTAATGAAAGAAATAGCTCAACTCTGAAAGCACTAGCCATACTTGCTTAGGGACATAGCCTCGAACCATCGCAGGAAGAATCCGTTTAATCCATATGTGGAAGTCATGACTCTTCATCCCTAAGACTCGCAGAGTAGATAAGTTCACCCTCCTACTCAAGTTAGCTGCATACCCATCAGGGAACATCAACATCTTGATCCACTGAAGTACTTCGTTCCTCTGGGCCCTACTTAGGACGAAATCGGCCTTAGGCCTTCTCCATGTCTTTCCACCACTTGGTGGCTTCATCTCTTGGTTTGGTCTATCACATAACGCTTCCAGATCCACTCTTGCATTTACGTTATCCTTTGACTTATCAGGAATATCCATAATTGTTGCCCAAAGTGCCTCGACAACATTCTTTTCAGTGTGCATCACGTCAATGTTGTGTGGAAGGAGCAGGTCATCATAATAGGGGAGCCAAGTCAAGCCCGACTTATGTGTCCACATATGCTGCTCACCATATCCCACAAACCACCTTCTGTATTGGCCACGAGCCTATCTATCTGTTGACGAATTTCGACACCAGTCATCGTTGCAGGTGGGCGGTCTGTCACTATGACACCTTTTGTAAAGTTCTTGATGTCTAGGTGGAATGGATGGTCAGGAGGGAGAAATTGTCGGTGTTTATCAAAAGACGAATATTTGCCACCCTTTTTCAACCAAATGAACCTAAGAGCTTCCTTGTAAACTAGGCATGGGAACTTACCGTGAACACACCAGGCGTAGAATAGCCCATACGTTGTAATTAGTCATGCATGGAGTACTAGTACCAAACATGCATTCTGAAGTTTGTCTTCGTAGCTCGGTCATACGTCCATACCCCTTCCTCCTAGGCATATACCAATTCATCGATCAAAGGCTCCATGTACATGCCTATTTTATTCCCCCGGGTATCCGGGAATTATCAACGACACAAATATATTATGCCTTTGAAAGCACACACCGGGGGGGAGATTGATTGGGATAACAAACACGGGCCAACATGTGTATGGGGCAGCACTCATTCTATAGGGATGGAACCCATCTGTGGCCAGCGCAACACGTACATTACGAGCCTCTTTGGCTTTGTCACAGTGAATGGCATCAAAGTGTTTCCATGCTTCACCATCGGATGTGTGCACCATCTTGTCAGGATTGTATCATTTTCCATTTTTGTGCTATGTCATCTGTTTCGCGGATTCCTCGGTCATGTATAGACGCTGGATCCTCGATATGAATGGAAGGTGTCGTAGGATTGTCAAGGGGATGTCGAGCTGCCTCTTCGTCCATCACCAGAGTCTACCTCCATGAACCTAGACGATTTACACTTGGGACAGTACTTTGCCTCCGCGTATTCTTTCCTAAATAGCACGCAGCCCTTCGGACAAGCATGTATCTGCTCATACGCCATCTTGAGTGCATGAAGGAGTTTCTGTGCCTCGTACATGCTCTTTGGCAGAATGTGATCCTTCGAAAGGAGGTTCCCAATAACCGTCAACAAGCTATCGAATGCGTCTCGACTCATGATGTACTGTGACTTGAACGCCATTACACGCCCAATGGCATCCAGTTGAGGAACCTTTGTCTGGCCGTGAAGGGGCTTCTGTGCCACGTCAAACATGTCGTAGAACGCCTTTGCAGTCGGCTCTGGCTCGCCATCCATACATCCTCTAGCGTATTGTGCTTCATGATAGTCGTTCAACATATCCGCTACCCCCGCATCGGCATCATAATCCTCGACGCGTTGTCTCAGCACCTCCTCTCTCGTACGATGCGCTTCACCATGAAAGATCCACCGAGTATAGTCTAGCGTAAATCTATTCTTCCAAATATGTTCTACCATGGCCTTCTTTGATTTTCTTTTTCGGTTGGCATATTTGCTGCACGAGCATGGGACTAGACTCGCTCCTTTAGCAGCTTCGCCATATGCCCGTTCCACGAAATAATCAATCCTTCTAATCCATTCAGGCGTGACAAGGTTCCTTCCTCTACGACCCGTGTACATCCACTCACGGTCCTCCATCCCCTAACAGAAGCCTAGCAATAGAAAATTTCGGCAGCACCTCTCCTGCATGGGGAGGTTTCTAAAACCTGCAAATAAAAGTATCAGCACGATGGCTGACAACCACGCATATTTCAACGGCACGATGGCCGATAATCACACACACACACACACATATATATATATATATATATATATATATTGAATCCACTACATAGCCACATGCAAACTATATTTATATTTTAATCGAATCATTGCCGAGTGCCGAGTGCTATCACTTAATATCAAACCTAACAATTTTATATAACCATATGTAGACCAACTACATATAACTATATGTAATCATTTCATATAACCTAATAATAATCGAATCAATCACATGTAATTTCATATAACCATATTAGAAATGTATACCTTTGCTGGGGAGGATGGCGAAGATGGCACAAGATTGACGGGGTCGAGGGCGGGATTGACGGGGAGATGGCTCGAGCGGCGGTGGTTGGCGGAGATGGTGCGACAGAGAGGATGGCGTGAGATTGACGGGCTCGAGAGCAGGAGTGGCGGAGATGGCATGGCGCGCGGGGGCGTCAGCGCGCGGTGGTGGCGGGGCGTGCGGGCGGCGCGTGGGGGTGGCGGCCGCGCGGGGATGGCAGGGGCGAGGCGCGGGGGCGGCGCGCGGGCCGATGGTGCGGTGGCGGAGCACGGTGGGGCAGGGCTGCGGTGGCGCGCGGGTGTAGCGGGTCACGCACGGCAGTGGCAGATAGAGTGAGAGAAGAGAAGAGGAAGACGACCGGCGTAATATTCACCGGCTTTGCCGAGTGCCAGATCGCGGGCACTCGACAAAGGTATTTTTAAAAATTAAAAATATACTTTGGCGAGTGCCACGGATCTGGCACTAGGCAAAGACGTCTTTGCCAAGTGCCGACTGACAGGCGCTCAAGCGTGGACAGTACGTAAAGATGCTTCTTTGCCGAGTGTCCACCAGATGACACTCGGCAGAGAACGCTTTGCCGAGTGTCAGTTCTGGACACTCGGCAAAGTACATTTTTTATTTTTTTTGTTTTTCCAACCAAACTTTTTGTGGTATGTTCCTACACTATGTAGAGCTACATGTACCATTTTGGGATAATTATAATAGTATTTTCTATAACTAATGGATTTAGTTCGTTTATTTGAATTTTTTCAAAAAATTCACATTTGTACTGCAAGTCACTCGAAACTTGGAAAACTGTGCATTCAAAAATGATATACATGCTATTTAGCACAAGTTACGACTGATTTCAGGGGTGGACCGGAAACTTCGAGCACCATGCTTACTGAACATGGCCGTGAACTTGCCATCCAGCTGTTTAAAAATTGTATAAAACCAAATAAAATCAGAAAATCATGAAACTTGTCCACGTGTCATGATATCATATGTAGAGGTTGTGATAAAAATTTGATAATGTTTCGAGAAAGTTGTTAAACACTATGTATAGAAACCTAGGAGAACTACACATGAAATCATAGAGTTTCAATGTAGTTCTATGTAAATTAGTGAAGTTTGTAACACGTACAATGGTAGGGAGTGGGCATATGATATTAAAAATCATATGTATGAGTCCTAGAAAGTGGAAATTGCTCATTATTAACTCTGATCAGACTGCCCACCGCTGCTAGTAAAAAAACTGCCGGTCTATATATATATATATATATATATATATATATATATATATATATATATATATATATATGGAAGAGGTAATGGAAGCCCTGGGCTTCCCCTACTAATGGAAGCCCCAGCCAGGATACGGTCGGCCCAGCACCCACGTGCTTGCTTAGTCATGCAATATACGAATGCATATATATATGGATAAAGATACGTAAACCATGCATAAAGGAATCTTTTGATGCCCGAATCACGTGGAACGAATATGACATTGTGGAAAGCGTTTACGACTGCATAATGACTTGTATTTGACAGCATAAATCATGTAGTATATGGTTCTGGTTCTGGCTCGGGCGGATTCCAGCGTAAACCATGAGCTAAAACAACGTAAATGATTACGAATTTTAGCGTAAATCGTAGATCTGTTTCGAAACGGCGAATGTGGCCCGAAAATTACGGCGTAAAAATCTCGCGCGTCCCATCGTGATCGGGTTCTGACTCGGACAGATTTTAGCGTAAAACATGAACCAAAACAACGTAAATGATTACAAATTGTAGCGAAAATCGTATGTTTCGAAACGGCGAATGCAGTCCGAAAATTACGACATAAAAATCTCGCACATCCCATCGTGATTGGGTTCTGACTCGGGTAGATTTTAGCGTAAAACATAAAAACATCGTAAATCGTATATCTATTTCATAACGGTGAATTGAGCCCAGAAATTACGACGTGAAAATCTCGTGCGTCCGATCGTACACGGGTTCTGACTCGGGTAGATTTCAGCGTAAAACGTGAACCAAAATAGCATAAATCATCGATCTGTTTCGTAATGACGAATGGAGCCTAAATTATTACGTGAAAATCGCATGCGTACGATCATGCGCAAGTTCTGGCTCAGTCGGATTTAAACGTAAAACATGAACCAAAACAACACAGTGTAAATGAGTATGAATTTTAGTGTAAATCGTCGATCTATTTCATAATGGCAAATGTGGCCCCACATGAGGTTGTTGCAAAACACATCAATAAATGTCATAAATTAAAGTAAAACATATCAATATATGTCATAAATTGGTGAAAAGGCAACACGTGATTTGAGGTAATTATAGCATAAAATGCAAGCTAACCATCTACAGAACAAATGTGCATATCGCTTTTTAAATGGCTGGAGAGTCTCTTCACGTGAGGCCACAATCAGTCCCTGCAACATTAACAGACTTCTTTACATCAAAAGGACAGACCAATACCGAAGCCTCCGACAATAAGTGGGGTCTGGTCTAATGAAGGGATAAGCCGGGGCCAGCCTTGCTAACCTTTGAATCAACCAGCCAGATCTTTTTTGCGAGCCTCTTCTACTGAAACATTTGCCTGAAAGAACATCACTAATTCACTATGGTCACCAACAAATTCCTCCAGTTAAGCCAAACTTGAGAAGTTACTACCTGTCTGGATATCTCGAGAGCAACTAGTTCAACAATGCCTGTACCAGCCTGCAAGACAAACAGACGAATCTTTACCAATTATGAACTCGGAAGACATACATCTGTGTTTATGATAAACCATAGTTAATACTAGCTTTACCAATTATGTACTTATGTTTGCCAAAGTATTGCCAGCCTCAGGAGTCAGGACAACCAAACCATTCTATAGGAACATAAGCCAGCAACAAGTACAAGAGGATTTCCAATACAATCATATTCCCAAGACACTGAAGGGCATGTCTATACTGAAAAGAACCTAGTGGAACTGATAGTTTTCCCTATTATCTTCATCTGATTACAAGATTCATGGGAATGTGGTATATGCAGTAATTAATAGTGACCAATAGCATTTACACTTTACAATTTCCAAAAAAGGGTCAATCACCTCTCCTACACCGAAGAACAAGAATGTATGATCAGCTAGAGTCCCACCAACAGACTTAAGAGCAGTAATAATCCCTGCAAGAACTACAGCAGTCGTGCCTTGTAAATATCAGGGCTTCAGAGTTAGTATTGCTGTCTGGAATAAAATGCATTAGCTTTTAAGAAAAGCAAGATAAATTAATTAGCATCTGATTTGATTACCTGGATATAATCATTAAATACAAGATGGTTTGTCCTGTACTTCTCAAGAAGTGTAAAACATTGTGGTTTGCAAAGTCCTCAAACTGTGAGGCCAAACAAATTTCAGAAAGTGGTCTGCTACAGTTCGTTAGGAAACAAATAATTTATTTTCAATTATTTTCCATACCTGGACAAGAACTTTTTGTCCATAGTTCCGCCTAACTGCGGCCATAAACTCATCCAGAAATTCAGAGTATTCCTGATTCAGAAAATGAAATTCAGAGTACCATGTGCTCGCTGATCTGGATCTTGGGCACCACCCAGTCCGCCAGCACCAAGTCCCGCCGCTCCTTGCCAACGCCCACGGGCCTCATCCTTGCGCAGTGCAGCATACGAGGTCACGAGTGCCCCCCGTGGCGCATGCGTCCGGTGTTGCGAGGAGGAGGGAGAGGCTGAAGTCGTCGAGGCATGCTCGCATGTCGGCCTCCACGAAGATGATGGACGAGGTGACGTCGCTGTGCACCACGGCGGCCTTCATGCCAAAGAGGAGGTTCTCGAGCGCCGCCACGATCTGGGCGACCATCGCGAGGCGGGTCCGCCTGGGGAGCGGCGGCACAGCGGCGCTAAGCATGCCATTGGGGACGAAGTCGTAGACAAGGACGGCGCGCTGCTGGGCGAGCGCGAGGAGGGAGAGGTAGGATGGCGATAGCTAGGGTTTGGCTGGCGTGAGGGGATGAGGGCGGCTGGCGATGCGGGAGGAGATGCTGGCGAATTAGATTAGGGTTGCCAGCGGTTTAGGCATGTAGGATGATTTGTGGGGCAAGCGGTGGGCGTGGACGTGGGGCATGTTATCCACGTCATAAATCGTGCATTTTTTGCGTAAATCAGATACAGAATAAGTGTAAATGTTCTCGATGGTGCCTCTAGATCATCTGATTGAGCGGTCAAGTGGGGGTGGTTGGGGCTCTCTCTAAATAGAGAGAGCCCAGTGCTCCTAATACATAAACTATATATATATATATATAGGGACGAGCTAATGGAAGTCTAGGGCTTCCATTAGTACCGGGAAGCCCCAGCCAATTTGACCGACCCGGGCAGCACGCAGGTTTCCTCATCGATTTTCTGGTCTGGTCGAACCAAAGCATAAATCATGAGCCAACTAAACGTAAACGCGTTTGAATTTTTGCATAAACGGTATACACGATAAAATCGCGAACCATAACTGGTAGTTCCCAAGAATATTGCATGACATGCACGTAAGCAGAAACTCGAGGCATAAATATGTATAGAAAATTGTGTAACTGGTTACATTTAATTGAGTAAATAAAAAATGTTTCAACAAACCGAGATAAAATCAATCGGGTTGTTGTCATGTCTCCGATAATATCTCCGTGCATGAAGGAACAAACTTTATAGACCGTAAATGACCTCAAAAAATAGCGTAAACATGGTACACGAGATTGGCCAGAGCAGTGCATATAAGAAAGGAAACTGGCGGCACATTGTATTGCATTGTTGACCCATGGCTGACGGTGGAGAAGAAGAAACTAGCGATGATTCTTCTGCATCATTGCACAGAGCTGCATCAGGTACATTCACATTTGTATAATTACTTTGGTTTATAAAATAAAAAGTCAAATATGGTGGCCGGCTTGTAGACACATGCAGTGGTCTACCAGCAGCGCCCACCCTAAGACTTGAATCTCCAAACTGTGCTGCGAGTCCACGGAGAAATATTGTAACACCACCTGCAGAATTACGAGCGCCAGGGGTCAATGATGGCAATACAATGGAAATTGAAACAATGGGAGCAGCAAATCAAATGGTGCCTATGAGGACCATTAGTGATCATGAACAAGATACACCTAATATCCTACGAAATCATGTAAGTTATTTATCTTTGATTATGTCTATTATACAATTTAATCAAACATATACATCATGACACTAAGAGTATAACTAATATTATATTTATTGTATTTATGATTATGTTAATTCACAGCCTGAAAGTATTGATCCAAGCATGGTGCCTAGGATCTGTATGACATTTGGAAATGTCGATGAGGCATACAATTTTTATAGTTGTTACGCATATGAGGTTGGTTTTCCACTTAAAAAGTATAGGGGAGGAAGAACTGTAAGTGGTTAAATTGCTCAATGGAGGGTAGAAATACAGAAAGGTTAGCTAGTAATCCAAGAATCCGTAATACATCATCGAGGAGAACACAATGCAAGACTGGTATGAAACTAAAAAAATCTATGATGACTCAAAAGAAAATATTGTAGCCGTACGAATTGATCTGGTACACTTAGAACATAATCATGATTTCATTAAGAAGGATACTGTAAAGAAACATCTATAATGCAACAAGACTCATGATCCTGAGTACATGGAGTTTCTAAGATCAATGCAGTAAAGTAGAATCCCGCAACACTGTATCATGGACTTCGTGTCTGAGATGCATGGTGGTCCTAAAAATGTACCAATTACAGCAAAGGACATTGCTAATTTATAAGAAACATTTTCTTTATGAATTTATGATATAAAATTTTAAATCCATGTCAAGTTAATGAGTAATAATTACAATTTTTTTGAACTATACAGGAAACAGGCGAAGTAACGAGAAAAGAATGCCAATGATGTGTCTAAGCTTTTGGCTTTTTTTCATTATGCAAAAGGGATAATCCACAATTTTTCTCTGACTTCCAGTTAGACAACGATGGAAAAATATTGAGTATTTTTTGGTCTCAAGCTAGTCAGCAAGGAGAGTATGTTGATTTTGGGGATGCAGTTACCTTTGATACAACTCATAAGACTAATTTGTATGGAAAACCCCTACGAATGTTTGTTGGTGCAAACCACCACCTACAATGCATAGTGTTTGGGTTCTCATTGTTGGGAGATGAAACTATTGAAACATTCGAGTGGGTGTTTAATGCATTCAAGACATGCATGGGGACTGAAGGACCAACAGTAATGTTGACAGGTATGATTTATGTATAGATAATAACTATGAACTCGAAGTACATGGAGTATAAATTCAATAACTTGTGCATATTTACAGTGCATGTGAGTCGTGTTTTGTTATGTACCATACATTGTTTATATAAAATAACCATCTAATAATGTCTCACAATGTATATTTACAGATCAAGACCCTGCAATGCCAGTGGCATTACGTCGGGTCTTCCCAAACACAGTCCACAGGTTGTGCCTATGGCATGTGCAAAATAGGTACATGCCATTTCTAAATGAGTTGTATGCACGTTATGCTGAAACGGATTTTAAGACAAAATTCCAGTCTATAGTACATCATCCATTGACTGAAATAGAGTTTGAGGCTGCATGGATGCATGAAGATGGCACTCTTAGAAAATTATATGAAATGCATAAGGAATGGATTCCTGTTTTTTTCAAACATGACTATTGTGGGCTTATGGTCTCTACACAACGTAGCGAGAGCATGAACAAACTCGTGAAGAGCGCTCATGTCGATTCAAACACCCCACTTCATGAGTTTGTGAAGCAAATGTTGAAACTACTGCATAGCAGGAAGATGCAAGAAGGAAAGGAGATGCTAGGTTGTATGGTATGTAATATTATTTATGCATTATACTGTTTAGTAGGCTCGCAACACGTATCTAATTAGTACATATAGGTTCGAGGAGTCAATGAAATACGCTATATATGTTTGAAATTAGGGTCAAAAAGATACCACAATACTATATATGTTCGAAATTAGGGTTGCAAGGGCATACATAAGGGCTATGATGAATAGGTTCGAGGAGTCAATGAAATACGCTACTACATATAGGATATCACTTGATCCAGATGGAGGCACAAATGATTGGTTGGTGCAGCATACATCGAGATCGAAAAAAATCGTGTGGGGACAACACCAATTCAGAGTGGTGGCGGATGTAGAGGCTGGGAAGTATAAATGTGAATGCAAACAGTGGGAGAACACATGTAAGCTAGAGTTCTTATATAACATCATATGATTTATACACTAATAATTAAAGGTTAATGTGAAATGTTGCCCCTTGTTAAAATGTAGGCCTATTTTGTGTGCATCTTATCCAAACATTCATGCACATTTAGCTAGAAAGGATACCTAAGGAATACATTCTACAGCGATATACAAACTCAGCTAGGCAAGATGTGGTATTTTCAAGAGATGACAGGAAAATGAGTGGAAAGTATGGGGAGACAAAATCATATAGGTAGAAAATGTTGCTTAAAAAGGCAATGAAGGTGGTAAACCATGCTAGTATGTCAAAGGTAGGGAGTGATAAGGCCTTGGACACAATGGATGAACTATTGGAGCTGCTTGGGCGTTTGGAGCCAGATATATGATGTGATGATGTTGGTGGTGCAAGTACTGTAGAGGGCAACCATGTGGGTGTTGTTTTATATACAATTATTGTACATTTTATTAACAAATTAATTATTGGTAATTGTAATAATTATACGTTACAGGGCAAAGAGGATGCTATTAGAAACGATGAAGGTGAACATGTATCGCAATGTGATAACGAGGAGCATGTGGCAGTACATTCACGACAACAGGTAATATATGGCAAAAAAACAATGGCAACTTATGTATAATGCAAACACATGTGATTATATGTACATTATTTGAAAAAATTGACTATAATGCACTAATGGGTAGGATGGAAGTAGCAATATTGATGCACATCATCAATCTGAGTTGCAAATGACAGCTTGTTGGAAATGATGATTGTGAAGGGACACAATATGGGGATGTTAGAAAGGTATAAAATTTAATTTTATTATATTGCAAATATTATTTTTATTTAATGTTCATAAATATTTATAATCTGACATCATAACATTTGTCCCTATAAATAATTTTTTTGTTTGGCATGTAGAGACTAGAATATGATGTAGATAACATAAGCTTAGTGCGCCCAAATAATGCAAAGCCAAAGGGAAGGACGATAAAAACTAGTGAGCAAAGAGTTGTGAAACTGGATGTGAAAGGAGAAAAGAAGAAGACTCGAAAGTGCCAAAAATGTGGCATTGCTGATGGACACAACAGTCGCACATGCCTGTATGTGGAGGAAATAGAGTTAAATTGGCTAGCCTTGCTGATAGAAAAAGAGGACGATCGCCTGGGTCTAGAAACAAGAATTCAACAATGGCCCTCCAGTGGAATGAGACATCCACATCAAAGAAGCATAAACTGATTGATTCTGGAGAACATGGATCCGATGACGATGATTTGACATGATTGTAAACATACATGCAAAAATATTCTATAGGACTGTATGGAAATGTTATGATCATAATACTATATGATGATTATTTACGTTAAAAGCACACTATATGGATTATATGTATTAATGCAACGTAATAATTTCCTTTGAAATATGGTAATGTTGGATTTGTTTGGCCATATAAGCAGATATTCATTCCATGACACAAAGTATTTATATTGCAAAGACTAAACCGCCTACTCATTGAAGTTACTGTGTATGTACTGGCGCATACAGTAAAAAACTAAATAAAAGGCGTAAACCATTTTAGTTAAATGTATAATCACGACAGATCAAAACTGAACATAAACAGCCGGCGCATTGAAAGTCACTAGGTATATGCTGCGCATATCATAAAAAACTAAATAAAAAAAAGCATAAACCATTACAGATAGATGCATATCACGCCAGAACAGAAATGATAAAGTGCATAACTAGCATATATAAATATGTCCATATAAAACATATTTGGTACAACATATCTAGGAGTTTGCTAAGAGCGCATATGAACAAAAATATTATCTGTATGCTAACATAAGCCAACAGACCAATATGTACATAAGCACCATTCAGTGACAGTACCCTAAACTAGGCTAGTACTGAGATAACTTGAAGCCAACAAAAGCCAACTGACTATCATGTTGATACTACAAGTCAGTGATAGTAAAACTATACAAGGCTGCTACTGAGAGAACTTGAATCTCTCTAGATGTGAAACCATGGAGCTGTTTTTGTTTAGGCGATGGAATATGATGTAATGCAATACAAGAGAGCGAATGTCCTCTGAATTATCCTGCAAAACAATATAAGGAAAAGGTGAGTTAGACATAATTATGCATACATTACGTCATAACACAAAAAAGTGTAACTATATATTACGTACCGAATCAATGACTGCATTCATAGCTCCATCCATGTAGTTGTAGTGCTGCATATATCTCATAACAAAGAATCCACAATCATTAGACCCCACTTTCATTGTTGGGTTGTTCTTCAGCAGTTCAATAGGGTACTTCAAAAAAGTAGGGAGGGCTGATCTTGGTCGAGCATTTTGTATGGCTAGATTGAGCCTACTCATTATTAACCTGGCCCATGAAACCTTCCTATCACCAATATCCATAGGTATACAATGGTAATTCTTCCAGATAGTCCCACCCATCTCTGGTCCATACGGGTTGGAATCTAACACATGTATGTGTCCAATCTGAAGATTAACAACATACAAGGTCCAATGTCCAGAGCGTAGCATGGGTACCATTATCTGCATGTAAAAAATGGAAATAAAAAATATTGAATACAATATGGTTGATACGCATGATGTGATTGAAATTTAAATACAGCAAAATGCAGTGACAGTGTGATGGTTCAGGGAACAGAAATTTACTGATTTGTACTCATCCAGCTTCTTGAAGGAAGGCAGTGTCTTCAAGAGGTAACTCTCCAAAATTGAAGGGTCAAATGGACAAGGAGACTTACTATATTGCTCCTGCTCCTCAAAGTTCAATATAGCCTAATAGGATAGAGTAGTATTATGTATTTTCCATATATGCTATGCATTAAATATAAGTGGTATAAAGGTAGAAGTCATACCCCAACATTAACATCTAGTATGAGCTGGTGAGCGTTCAATGGAGGAGTATGTTTAGAACAGTCATCATGGACACACTCAATGAAACATTGCATAAACACATTGTCGAGACACGCGCCATCAGTAAAGGATTGTTGTATGTCACGACAATTGGCACGATGTTCACCAAAGTCAATGATATTTCTACAAATGAAAAGATTGAACATACAACAACGGAAACAACTATTATTTGTAGATATGAGAAACATAATTACATAATATATCTGCAAATACTTAACACTATATAAACATTGAATTTAATCTACTAAATGGGAATAATGATTTATTGCCATCAAACATTGAATAAAACTTAACAGTATCTATACCATTGCCACAATGTTGATCAATCAGAATAAATAAGAATTAGACAGTATGCCAGGTAAAACAAATTTACGAGTATGTACCTGTCCAATTCAATGTCCTTATAACACAAGTAGGTCCAGAGAGCACGCGCACATTCTAATTTGGATAGGAAGATGCCTAAGGCACAAACACTTCTAATAGGAGTCTTGTCAAAGACTAGGCTAGAGTCATGGCCAACTATGCCACCTGGCACAGTCTGACCTTGCTGCACAAAAATTGAAGTATTCGATAATCATAATATGTAAACATCTAATGCACACTATCAAGCCATAATATATATATATATATATATATATATAAGTCAAGCTTAAATACTAACAGTATTATGTGTAACAGATTCATCAGGGCAACTCTCAAAGACTCGTCACACTTCCTGCTGTCTGATAACTAACTTTTCCACTTGACTATGAGTCATCTGCGACTCCATCTGAGTGGGTGTCATCAATGGTTTAGATACAAGTTGATCACCAGATTGGGAGGCTGGTTGAACACTATGGATTAGTGCATCATATGTTTGCATGAAGTATACACATATGATAAAAATGACAGCTGACCTGGAACAGATTTCTTGCAAGATTGTGTCACATTATCTTCAATGTCTGAACTATATGACTTAGCCCGAAGAACCTTGTCAATCAACTCTCCAAATGTATCAACTAGCTTGGACTGCTTCCTACCAATATTATTTAGACATTGCTTCATAGTGGCAACTATCTTGCCAACCTCTGAGTCATAAGCAATCAACTTAGCTTGGAACTTGGAGCGTTGATGTATAGGAAGCAGTTGGATCTTAGTTGACATCAGGTCTTGCATAAGAGGTAGTTGGATGTTTATGTTGGGAAGTCGACCATGTTCATTTGGGTCTGCCTCAACTGTTTCTAGACTCATTGTATACTGAAGTAAAAAATATATAATGATAGAATAAGTATGGTAAAGAGACAAACACACAAAGAACAGTGTGGGTATGTGATCTAACCTCGAGCTGACCAATAGATGCTGATTTTGAGGCATAACAAGTCTCACTACTGCTCCGAAACCGATCAAACCGAATGAAAATTAAGAATTATGTATATGGAATGACTCGTACCAAGAATTGAGATCGTTATATGACTAGTAAAATCAATTGGATTTAAAAAGAGTCATAAATAACATTGTTATAAAAAACAAAAAAATCTGATGTGATGGCACCTAACATAGATGACACCTTGTATCGTACAAAATGGAAACACTACAAACAACAATATAGTATCAAAAAATGTGTATTAAGCTAAAATTATGATAGAAGAATTTAATACTCACGGGGCAAATACCAAATGGTTCGCCACCCTGACGAGGCTTACGCTTATCAGCCATTGACAACACCCTTATGATATTCTTGTTAAAATACTTGATGTGCGAAGTGCCACTTTTGTTGTTGGGAGCTGCGGCATGGTCCAAGTGGTCCAAATAATACAACTACATAACATTTAGATATCATGAGAGACATATGCAAGTGAACGTAAACACATAATATATGTATGTATTTTTAGATTGCAATTGATTAATCTAATAAAAGAGTTACCATATTAAGTATGAAACTTACAAGAACAACGATGGAACACCCATATATCGTCGCCGAGATGTTATTAGTGCTCCTATTGTGCCATTTCTTGGCAGCTTCACATAGGTCACTGAAAATAAGATGGCACCAATCAATGTGAGGGAACCGCTCCAATTCTTCTGTCAGTAAAACCTCATTGTAAGATATCGACCAGCTAGCTGTTGGGAAAAGAAGTCAGTTGAAGAGGATAAAAAAATCTAATTGAAAGCTCATCATCATTGCCTAGCCTCAGTCTGTCATGTAGCTTTGAAATCATAAATTCATCCTTGCTAATAATCAGGGAGGACCGAAGGGTTGCTGTAGCGTTCGCTTCGTCAATGTTTAGTGGCTTCCCACCTCCCGAATTTGGAAGACCCAATATCAGATGGACAGTCTGCTTGGTGATTTTGAGTTCTTTGTCTGGACCAATAAAAAGAGTCATGTCTCTAGGGTCTAGCTTCTGCATGAGCCAACAAAGAAGTGTTCGACATCCAATTGCATCAATTGTCATGTCAAGAATACTAGAGAATCCTTTTTTGACTATAGCTTGACGTTGCCTTTCATTCAATATCTGAATGGACGCAAGAACGTCCCTTGGGTTGCATCTGATGTTGAGTCTCTATAAGGAAAATGTGGATAGATGGATAAATATGTTAGTAATTAAATATCATGATATCTGTGTTCTTATTTTTACACAGTTCCTTGGCCTATTGCTGTTTTGGATTAATGAGCTAAGGTAATATAGAAAGTTGTATGTTTCAGCACATAAGCTATGCATTGTGATTGGATGCATGATTAAAATATTGGAAACGATAAATTTCTGCAATGTTGTAAACTCACCTACGTCTTATTTGGGGCATCCATTTTGATATTGTACTTCTTTTTTGTGGCTCAAAGTCATCATCATCATCCACACTAGGCATAGGAATCTTTTTAGCATTAGCAGCAACACCCCTCTTTCTATGCTGTGGAGGATCACCATCACACCGCGTATTTGTAGGGTCTCCAATGTCAGTCGAGCACAGAATGTCAACACTAAAAGATTCTTGACTTGACTCAATGATTAATCGCTTCGGATTGGTTGGGAATCGATCAACCTTCCGCATAATTGAAGCAGCAGCCTGCAGAGCAACAATGTAAAACATATGTGCTTTATTGAGTTACATCAACATATACACCAATGATTATACGAAATAATTGCACACTCTCCAAACTCATACACATTATAATTCCTCAATTGTGTTATATGGCCCTACCAACATAGTTGGTAAGTGAAGAAAACATCATAAAAGTTGTATCATTGCATTGTAGAAATTGCCATATACATATATGCAAACCAACAGAATGTTCATCTAAAACAGTATTTAACCAGAAAAATAAACATTTATGCAGTAGTAGTAGTAGTGAATAAGCAACAAAATAAGCATTTATACATTACTAAAATAAACATTCACATATCCCGACAAACAAAAATAAACATTTATGCAGTAAACAAAAAAACAAATTAGCGTAAATAGATCACCAATTTAGCAATAATAGATCTTAACATGCCTGCTATAACCAGTTCTAGAACGTCCGTTAGTAGTATGCAGTACATGATCTTTTGACAACAAAACATGCAACCAGAAGTTCAAATATTTATTATTGAAATTTGTACATGATTGATGACCAGATTTATGTGAAAAATATGATCCAGTAGGTATCTAAAAAATGAAATGCATTTCAGAATATATGAATAATAGATAGTAGTACAAAGTCATGTGCAGCACACTTTTTTCTACATCAAAATAGCAACCGCTACTTCAGAAAGGTATGCATAATTCACATCATTGCATATATCTTCACCCACACAATTTGTGTATTCCATGAGTCTAAAACAACAGGTCCATGAACCTTTATCAAAGCTACAGGCTTTATGAGAAAAAAACTGAACCATAATCGCAGATAACAGTAAGATCAATTTAATATCAAATTCTCTACTGAAAGCTACTATGAGTGTGGCCGTTCAGACCTCCTGTCTGAAAAAACCTAGGAAAGCAGAGGACGACCATCGGTGGGCGTGTAAAATACCAATGTGACGCGGTGGCGGAGGATTGACAGCGGCGGCCGGCTCGACGACACTGATTAGGGTTGAGGGCGCGCGGGACGAAGGAAGGCGATTCACACTGGCGGGAGGGGAGGAAGGATATTAGGAAGTAGCATTGTAAGCAGGAACTCGAGCACCTTGGAAGCCGGACGACCGTCCGCGGACGTGTAGACTACCAATGTGACGCGGGGCGCGGAGGATTGACAGCGGTGGGCGGCTCGACGATACTGTCAACGGCGGCGAATGGCACTGACGGGAGGGGAGGAAGACGTATCGCCTTGGCGACGCCTGAAGAATCCCGGCGAGTCGGCCAGGAAGGTTGACCGCGCGGGGAGTTAGGGTATATAATTGTTTGACCGCATGGAAAGTGGGGTAGTGGGCCTAATCCTATATTTCTGGAACGTGGGGTCGGATGAAGTATTTACGCTAAATCGATATTGTGCATAAACATTAGATTGAAATAGCGTAAACAGGTTTTGACTATGGAAGATGTGGTTGACCACGTGAAAAGTGGGCCTAAGACGCTTTTTCTGTAACGAGGATTCCGGGGTGTTACTCTGTTTACGCTAAATTGGTTTTCGTTTTACGCTAAATCGGTTCGCTTGCATAAAAAGTAAGCGGACGTGGGCTTAAACGGATTTTGGGTGTTGAAGGTCGGGGCTCTCCACAGTTAAATAGAGCACAGGGCTCTTATATATATATATATATATATATATATATATATATATATATATATATATATATATATATATATATACCTAGCTTGATTTTTTTTTTTGCAATGTTACTAGCAAGTGTCCCTTTTGTGATGTACAGTTCCCGGATGAGACAAACTGTAGTAGCAACCACAAACTGTAGTAGCAACCACTATCTGATTGGGACAGATTTATGCATGTGCATATGATACGTACAGTGCTCTGCCACCGAAACCTTATTATCTGCATTCAGTGCAGGCTACCATGCATTAAGCTCTGGTTTCAGAGAGCCACAGCACATGCATGAAACTGCTGATCGAGCCCTGCTGATGAAGCAAAAGTCAGGGCGACACAGTGTCGAGGGTCAGTTGGCTGTTGGCCTGAGCCCTGAGGTCCACAAAATCTCGATCGGACTAGTGCGGAGAATCGATCGATCGAGCCATCGCCGATCGTAGGTCGAACGCAGAGCTTTGATGAAGTTGTGGGTCTGAATCTGACGCGCTGGCATGGCATGCATGTGTAGACGGAGCTTTCACTTTCAGCATGAACAAGCAGGTCGTCCTGTTCGTTCGTCCTGCGCCATTATTTGTTCGGGCAGCTAGGGGACCCCCGATCCACCCAGCAGTACTATCACTCTTTTAGTACTCGCTTTCACGGGTACACGCATACGTACTATGCATATGGACAATGCAATCAAGCACGCGCAGAAGCGCGGTCGTTTTGCCACACAAGATCAGAATACGGCGACAGCAACAGCAAGGTAGGAGAATATCTGCTTGTCTGAACGAGAGATGCATGTCATAGCCGAAACAATAGTGAGACAGAGCAGCTAGCGCATTGCTCTTTAATTAATTTGTTCATGGAGGAGTGCATGCAGATGCAGTAGTAGTGCCTATGCGCAGGCCGATCGAACTGCAATAGGAAGGCGCGCGGCAAGCTAGCTAGCTAGCTTTCGAATTTGAAAAGTCAAATAATGCATGGATTGCAAAAAAAAAAAAAACCGCACGACATGTATGGCATGGCAGGCTCGTAAAACACATTTATTTAACACTACTGCCGCCTACTATCATATCGTACGGAGCGCAGTCCCCAGCTGCTGCATGCACCATATGCAGTACGCGCACGTACCGCCGTCGTGAAGCAGGCAGGCCTGCACGCGCACGTTACGCCGTCCCTGTCCCTGCCGGCGGCCGGGATACAGCTTGTAGCAGTGCTATATAGCCTGCATGTATGAGCTAGCTAGCATATGAGGCTATGGGCCATCGTCGCATCAGATGCATATATAGTGCCGATCACCTACTTGGCAGTTGGCATGCACAGCACACATACCTCACGATGATCCAGCTGTGTGGGCATTGGACGAGACATAGCACGAAAAGAGCTAATAAAACGCTGCTGCTGCGTGCCTCTGAAGAACCATGTTCATCCGTCACTGTGTAGGCCGTTGCTATGCATGGCGATTGTACGAGCGCCATGGTGATGCGACGCTTCCCGTGGAGGTACTAGCTCGATCTCGGTCACTCGGGCGTGGCAGTGGCGCATGTGGTGTGTCCGCGCGCGCGGGTGGAGAGAGGTCATATGGAATTCTCCATCGGATTTAGATACCCACTACCCATCTCTATATCTATACCTATCATGGTTATAAGATTCATCTCACATTCTTGGCGCCGATCTGAGCGTCAATCACTGCGAGCTGTATCGGCGGCGGTGCACTCTGCGACAGCGTGGATGGTTTGCGGTTTAGGGCCAGACGGTTCGCTACCTGACGCAGAGGCGGATCTTCCCTGTGGTGAAGCCAAACGGTCCGCATGCACAGAGGCGGCGGCGTTCGACAACACCTAGATCTCACTTCCGGAAGGGACCCGTTAGGAGGAGAGATCCTAGGGTTTGTTTTGGGATCGACATGTTACCCAAGAAGCCTCTAGACGACATAGAGTCAAAGAGATATGAAGAAGACTACGTTATTGACTACTCCTAGGACAAAAGGTAAAGAAAGTAAGATATATTGATTTTGGTTCGATTTATGCTGTTCAATCGGTCGTACCCCTTTAAATATATAAGGGGGCGAGGTCTGGAACGTGTTCTCCAACAACATCCACGAGTTTAGAGTGATAAACATGTGAAGAGAAAGTAGTTTAACCGCCTGATCTAATCCTATCGCGGTCCGTCCGTAGGCCGGACCGTCGGGCTGCGCTCAGTGCCACAAATGGTGCTCAACACACATGTCACACTGCCTTTTGGAGAAGCTAAGCGAACCAAAAGCACTGGTGCATGCTGGAATCTACTCAATGTGACAACATCGGCTTATCTAAGCATCTTGCCACAATTAGGATGATATTGCTTCAAAAAAACGACTATTTAGCGCATTGGTTGAGTCCTCACCTTGCAAAGTTTATAGTATGTAAGCATTGCCAGCTATTATTTGTGTGGTCATATAAGGGCCTTCCCAAATGGTGACTATTTCTAGAATTTTCGGTCTCTGCTCCTTAGTGTATGTGTGGCAGCCCATCTTCCGGGGTTAGCGGGGGGTATCGGGTCCCATTGACGTGCAGCCCATGCATCTTCCCGCAATGCATGCATGCACGGCCGGGCCACCGTAGTCCTCAGTGTCTAGGAGATAATTAAGCAGATGATGCTACCACTGGCCAATGAATCCGACGATTGTCTCTGTGCTTAATAATGATCGCCGCTGTACGTACTTGGTTACTGGAGGATCAGATTATGCTGTCACTGACCAAATATGATATATAATAGGGTTTTCCTCATATATTCACTCCTGCTAATGATCGCCGCAGTGGCGGCGTCCGGTCTCACAACAGCAAAACTGAATACTCCCGTCGGCCATAATAATTCCCGTCGGTTTTTAGGGTTGCCGACGGGAGTTAATTAACTACCGTCGGCCATAACGAAGCCGACGGGAGATAAAATAACTTCCGTCGGTTTTTAGGGCTGCCGACGGGAGTTAATTAACTACCGTCGGCCGTAACGAAGCCGACGGGAGGTAAAAATAACTCCCGTCGGTTAGTCCGGAGGCCGACGGGAGATGCAGTAGCTCCCGTCGGCTTCGTTACGGCCGACGGGGTTTAGGGCGGGCCCGGCTAAAACGCGCGCGCCGACTCGCCCAGTCTCTATTCGTCGCGCGCGCCGATCGCCGAGCCTGCGCCGCCGCCGCCGCCTACGCCGCCGACGCCGCCAGCGCCAGCGCCTACGCCAGCGCCTACGCCGCCGACGCCGCCAGCGCCTACGCCGTTCTCCTCCCCGCCCGAGCGCCGCCAGCGCCTACGCCGCCGACGCCGATCGCGCCGCGCCCGTCCCGTCCTCCGCCGCGGCTTGCCGACGCCGCTGCCCCCGCCCGTCCCCTCCACCGACGCCGCTGCAACCTCCACTGAGACAGTAAGATTGAAATCATTTAAAATTATATCATTGCGATATATATTTATATTTATATCGAAAATATGTTTATTCCCGTCGGTTGGTTGATTGTATTGATTAAGCCGACGGGAGTTAACTACGTTGTGGTAGTTTGATTAGTATGATACACTGTTTATTTTCCTAGAGTTTTAGGGTTAAGTGCGCAGACCAGTAGTTAACCCTAGGCGTCACCCGTTCCGGAAGCATGCACATGCATCACATTTATTCATATGTTTGGGCCTAATGCACCTAGACAATCTATGGATGCATAGATTGTATAGTTTCATTCGGTCCAAACACAAGATTACTTGTGATGTGCGTGGTTCCGGGATTGTCCACGTATTTGGACAGCCGGAGAATGGGTGTGGCCGCATGTGATTCGTGCACGTGTCCGTTGGTCCGAACGAGATTTCAGCAGCATAACCCAGTTGTTCTCCGTCGCACCATGATAGGCGTGTGTTCGGAGAACAGCGGGGTTATGCTGCCGAAATTTCGTTCGGACCATCGGGCACGTCACGAGTCGCATGCGGCCGCCTCCATTCTCGGGTGGGTTTATGTCCTTTCCTATAGTAGGGTTATCACCTAAGCCACGTGCATTGCTCTTATATGCTGAATTTTTGGTTGGTGGTTTACACAACAGCAAAACTGAGCCATCCTAGTCCACAAACATGGAAGATGACCGTGAGTGGATGTATGCTGGTTGGAAGAAGGGCGGATGTCACACAAAGGAATGGTTTCAGAAGACAGAAAAGTTTTTAGAGAACGCTCGTGGAGAGTCAACCCACGCTGTGATTAGGTGCCCATGCACCAAATGTGGGAACATCCAGTCACATGACAAGAGAACTGTGGCACTACACCTTTGCAGCCATGGGTATGTTCAAGGTTATAAGGTTTGGGATAACCACGGCGAGTCACGGAGTATAGTATCAGCACAGATGGAGGTGGATGACGGTGATGAAGTGGATCGATTGGATCATATGTTAGAAGATATGCAGGCAGAGTTTGTCAACAATCCTGAAGATCCGCCTACAAAAGAGGTTGAAGAGTTGTTCAAACTCCTCCAAGACTTAGAAATGCCTCTGCATGGACACACAACGGTTACCATCCTCCAGTTCGTGACCCGTCTAATGAGCATAAAGTCAAAGTTTGGTTGCTCAGCCAAATGTTATAAGGCGATTTTGGACTTGTTTAGTGATGTCCTTCCTGCCGATCATAAGGTGCCTAAAGACATTTACCGGTCAAAGAAGCTGCTAAAGGCTTTGGGAATGCCATATGAGAAGATCGATATATGCCCGTCCAACTGCATGATATATTGGCGCGATCGTGCGAAACTAGAGAAATGCTTGAAATGTGGCCTGTCGAGGTACATAGAGGTGGTAAACGAAGAAGGGGAGAAGGTGACAACAAAGAGGGCACATAAGCAGCTTCGCTGGATGCGTCTCACTCCAAGACTGAAACGTCTGTTCTTGGCTAGTAGAATTGCGAGCCGCATGAGCTGGCGTAAGAATCGTAAGCCCCCAAAGGATGGGGTAATGCAGCATCCGTGTGATAGCGACGCATGGAAGGCCCTAGACAGCTTCGATATAGAATTTGCTAGTGAAGACAGGAATGTTCGTATTGGGCTGGCGACAGATGGTTTCACGCCTTTCAGTATGACCGCAGCGTCTTACTCATGTTGGCCTGTCTTTGCCATACCGTACAACCTTCCACCTGAAGATTGCATGAAAGATGAGTTTATGTTCTTAACTCTCATCATACCTGGGAAGGATCATCCCGGCGTAAACCTCAATGTTATGCTTGAGCCATTGATTGAGGAGTTGAAAGAGCTTTGGGAAGGAGTGGAGGCGTATGACAGCTTCATGAAGCAAAAATTCAAACTTCGGGCAGCATATTTGTGGTCCATACATGATTATCTAGCGTATGGGATCTTTGCTGGGTGGAGAGTCAGTGGAAGGCTAGGTTGTCCTATTTGTGGAAAAGAAACAGATTGTTTCTGGCTCGATAAGGGTGGGAAGTTCTGTTACTTCGATTGTCATAGGTCTTTTCTTCCTTTGAACCACCCCTTCAGGCTCCAGGCACACGAGTTCAGGAAGGACACCATTGTCACGAAGGAACCCCCGAAGCGTCGCACCGGGTGGGAAATCGCTGAGGAGCTGAGTAATCTAGTGAGAAATGAGGATGGGGATGGGTTTGCAGGTTTCGGGAAGACCCATAACTGGACTCACAAATGTGGCCTTTGGGAGCTCCCTTACATGAGGGCATTGCAGCACCCGCACAACATCGATGTAATGCACCAAGAGCGTAACATGTGTGAAGCACTATTTAACACCGTCATGGATTTCCCAGATAAAACAAAAGACAATTTCAAGGCCCGAGTGGACTTAGGTAACATATGTAACCGCCCAACTCTCATGCTCAGAGAAAATGGAGGCAAGCCTCGTGCTGAATTTGCCTTGAGACCCAATGAACGAAAAGAAGTGATGAAGTGGATGAAAGATTTAAAATTTCTCGATGGTTATGGTGCGGGGTTCAGAAGATCTGTGAACTTGAAAACAATGAAGATCAATGGGTTGAAGAGTCATGATTACCATATAATGATGGAAAGGCTGATCCCAGTAATGTTGCGTGGTTACATTAACGAGGAAGTGTGGAAAGCGATAGCTGAACTTAGCTATTTCTACAGGCAGCTTTGTGCTAAAGAAATTTTAAAGGAGATGATGCAGAAACTAGAGGAATCGGCACCGGTGCTTCTTTGCAAGCTGGAGAAAATATTCCCGCCTGCGTTCTTCAATCCTATGCAGCATCTTCTTATCCATCTCCCATATGAAGCAAAGGTAGGTGGGCTAGTGTGTTATAGGTGGATGTATCCCATAGAAAGAATGTTGAAAAAACTGAAATCAATGGTGGGTAACAAGGCAAAGGTTGAAGGTTGTATAGCAGAGGAGTTCAAATTTAAGGAGATAGCTTTCCTCACAAGTGGTTACTTGACTGAAGACCACAATGTATTTGCCCATACGAAGAGGTACCATGAAGATGAAACGGTGCATCCGTGCAGTCACATTAGCATATTTCAATGGAACGGCAAGGCTGTTGGTCCACCAGTGGCATATGAATTCAGTGAGAACGAACGGAAATCTGCTTTGCTCTACATGTGGTCAAATATAGAAGAGGCTGAGAAATTATTCAGGTAATAGTTTACTAGGCTTAAAGGAATTGTATATTCAATGTTTAGGAAACACAATGTTTTCTTACTCTCGTTCTTTTTTAGCGAGTTCGATAAAGAAAACTGGAGGTCTTCTCGTAACCGTCAACCAACGGCGAAACAGCTAGACAACTTGCGTCTAAATGGATTGCACGGGGGACCTAATTTTATCTCCTGGATCCGAGACCATGTAAGCCTTGTATTCTTTGTCCTCATACATCGTGTATAGGTATGACAATTGTAACACTTTTTCATTTATTGACTGTCAGTTCGGGAATGTACCGGATGACTCACAAATGTGTCCTGTGGGATCTCCTTCACATGAGGGCATTGATTCTCCCGCACGTCGGCGTAGTGTCCATAAGGACCTGCGTCAGCTTTCTATTGGTAGTGTGATAGTGAAGAGTTATGGCCGTTACGACGTAAACAGGTTTCGCTTCCGTACAACCAAATTTGAAGCTTCCCGTCCTTTAGCAGCTACGAAAAATAACGGAGTCGTAATCCGGGCTGAAGATATGGAAAGGCACGAATCCGAGTATTACGGAATCATAAACAATATACTCGAGTGCCAATTTGTAGGGAACAAGGATCTGAGGGTGGTGTTTTTTGACTGTACATGGTTTGACCCGAAGCATTATAGAACCGAATTTGGAATGGTGCAGGTTAAACGCAAGCAAATACTTCAAGGGGCCGATAGATATGTCCTTGCTCATCAGGTGGAGCAGGTATATTACTCGTCATATCCATGCCCTAAGTTGAGCGCTTGGTGGGTCGTATACAAAACCTACCCCCGTGATCGGTTGTCCACTCCTGTTCCCGATGATTACAATCGTGAGGCTCAACAAGCTGACACGGTATTCCAAGAAGATGAGTTGCCATCCTCATTTGATATAGACCCTGCTCCTACATTGGATTGTTTAGTTGGAGACCTCAATGATATATCATTGCCACAGAAAAGGAAACGAAACGATAACTAACAAGTTAAGTTTATTTCCATATGAATGTTTATTTGTTTAATGTTGGTTTATTTTGCACCGTTTGTTTATTTATTTACATTACTCAGTACTAATAAAAACTTTCAATTGCTGCAGGATGCCTAAAAAGTTTAAGCAGGTGGTGAAGGGGTTCAGGGACTCCCTTTTCCGAGGGAGTTCCTTGAGCGCTAGTAAGAAGGAGCAGCTCTACAGAAGCCTACACCCAGAGTTACAGGGCCAGCCCTTGGGGTTTCAGAGAGGCGATGTAAGAATCATTGTATTGTTGCTTTTAATTTGTGTAAGACTTTAACGCGTGAATGTGACACTTGAGTTACTTATTTGCAGGATGAGGATGAGGATCAGGATCAGGATGAGGATGAGGATCAGGATCAGGATCAGGATCAGGATGAGGATGAGGATGAGGATCAGGATCAGGATGAGGATGAGGATGAGGATGAGGATGAGGATGAGGTTGAGGGTGGAGGTGAGGAGGCTGAGGCAGGAGGTGAGCAGGGAGAGGGTGGAGGTGGAGATGAGACTGAGGCTGAGGCAGGAGGTGCGGCTGCGGGTGGAGATGAGGCTGAGGCAGCTCCACCAAGGCGTCCACGTAAGTTTAGAAGGCCCCATGCCGTACAACCTCCACCTGTTCCGAGCTCCGAGACGGGGAAGACAGTGATCTCCCCCGTCGGAGATAGGTAAGTGCTGTATCTTGTGATTTGAATCAGCTGTATTCATCAAATGTAAGCATGTTTGATGCTTGCCCGTCTTTTTGTAGGGAGTGGTTGGACTACTCTTTCACCGGCCAGGGTCGTCAAAAGCAGGTGAACTCTGTGTTGAGTTCGCTCCTGAAGTTTCACTACCCTGGACTGGTGAAGACGTCCGACGATGCAGACGCTGCGCCGGTCCTCGTCTCATGTTGGGACGATTACAAGCTGAAGGTCGATGTCACTTATGGCGATGCCCAGGGGCTTGTTCGCGCTGACTTCTGGGTACGTAATCTTGTGTGTGTTATATGGAAGCAATCATTAAAAAGTTAGATAACATTGCATTCTTTTTGTAGGCACGTTTTCGGTTGGCCGACGGGGATGACGCGAACCATGCCGAGAAGGTGTTTCAAGTAAATGCCTATCGGTTGGTGAAGGAGGCCCTGTACGAGGCAAGGATTCAGGCCACGTGCATGTATTATCAACAAATTTTAGGGCAAAAGATGAACAAGAAGACAGGGGCCTCGAGTATATACCTTCGCGAGGAAGAGTATCGTAAGGTTATATTTCAATCCTTTCCTTTGTGTTTGTTTCATTTGAATAGGTACTGATATATGTTTGTTTTTATGAAGGTGGTGGTTCCGTGGATGTCTAACCGGCCAGAGGCCTACGCAGCTTGGTGTGGGGTATGGGCTTCTGAAGCCTTCCAACAGAAGTCAAAAAGTCACAGGGACAATCGAGGCACCATGCCGAACCACACCTTCGGTGGCGACAACTTCACGCGAAAGGCGAAACGCCTGGTAAGAAAACTAACAAATATGTTGAGATGTCATATATTCTTTTATTGTACTAACTCTGTGTTGTAGGAAGCTCAATTAGGTCGCGAGCCGATTCCCATCGAGGTGTGGGAAGCTGGCCATAGGGGAAGCGACCCTTCCAACCCTTTGTGCAGCCAGACACAAAGGGAGCGTCTGGTGAGCTGTTGTCCTCAATATTCGGTTAATGCTCGCAACGTACTAACTAAGGTTATATAATCGATACAGGCGGCATATGCGGAAGAGATGAAGGACCGTCACGGAGAAGACTGCGATTGGAGGACCATGCCGATCGATGCTCAAGCCGTGCATAAATCCGGTGGAGGAAAGGCACATGGACGGTGAGATGTTACATTACATGCCATTTATATAGTGACATGAGCATATGCCTTAATTAATCTTTCTTTGACAACAATTGTAGATTCTCTCTCTTTGATGGAATGATCAACACGACGGATTTTAGAGCGTCTCGGCGGTCGGCATCTGGGTCCGGAAGCTCCGGTCGTAGCTCTCGTCGGCTCACTGAGCAAGAGCTTGAGATCGTGAGGCTGCGTGAGGAGAACCGTCAGCGCGATGAGCAGTTGAGGGCTCAAACTGAGCAGTTGAGGGCTCAAAGTGAGTACTATGCCTCAGTCCACGCGCAGCAACAGCAGATGATTCAAGTAAGCCCATTGCATTATTACTGTTTATTCATTGCTTTACACATCCAATGCGTACTACTAATATGCTTGGTCAATAGTTACTAGCTCAGCAGCAGGGCATTCCGTACGTGGCCCCTCCGCCTCCGCCGCAATGGACGTTCGTCCCTATGGGCCCTCCTCCACCTCCGGTAAGAAATTCTATATCCATTCTCTAGTTACATAGTAAAAACGACGACTTGTGCCGCACTGCACTCACATGAATATGTATTATTCTTGTATTCAACAGGGACTTGTGCCGCAGCAGCCTCAGTTTAGCACACCGCCGGCACAGCTACCTGCCCCTGGAGCACAGGTTTGTATTCTAACTCTATAGCTATCGCCGACAGTTCAGCAGTTAATATGTACGATTTCTGACAAATTGCATTCTCGCTCCATAGGACAATCAGGAAGGAAGTGGAACGATGGATGGCTTCGTCAACTCCCTATTCGCGTACCCAACTCCGGACGGAGGCAGCGGCCAAAGCTCCAACAACCCTAGCCGCCGCGGTTCGTGAATGTGCTTCCGTCGGTACCTTTTCAGTAATGAACACTTCGATCTCTACCTTTTCAGTAATGGACACTTCTTTTGTGGATGAACACTTCTTATGTGGATGAACACTTCTTATGTGTATGAATGTTCTTATATATATGTGTGTGGATGGATGTGATTGATGTGTGTGGATGTGATTGCTGTGTGAATGTGCATGATGATATTGTGTATATTTTCTGTGCCATTGATCATAAATATGGGGTTTTTGGGGGGGGGGGTGACAGTTTAACTCCCGTCGGCTTTGCAAAGCCGACGGGAGTTATCCTGGTACTGTCCAGGATAACTCCCGTCGGCTTAGCCAAGCCGACGGCAGTTGTCGCTCCCCCGTCCCGGCAATCAGGGCTGACGTGACGGACACATAACTCCCGTCGGCTACCTAAGGCCGACGGGAGTTAATTGCCCGCCACGTCAGCCCTGGGCCGGGGAGCGACAACCACCGTCGGCTACCTAGGGCCGACGGGAGATAATTATCTCCCGTCGGCCCCGACGGGAGTTAATGTAATCCCCGTCGGGTAGCTCCTGTCGGCCGGGTACCGACGGGATTTACTCTAAAACCGACGGGAATAGCTAAATCCCGTCGGTTTTAGAGTAAATCCCGTCGGTACCCGGCCGACGGGAATATCCTGGATTGCTGTTGTGTCTTCAGTCTTCGTATGGTGGATGTGATTCAGTCTTTGTGTGGTGGCTGCGCCTGCGCTATAGTCGACTTCGTGCAGTGACGGCGTCTCTATAGTCTTCAGTGTTCGTGTGATGGCTGTGCGTCAGTCTTTATGTGGTGGCTGTGTCTCACCCTCACGCCCTCCATCTCCCTCGGCAGGCAGCAGCATGGACAGGCTCAAGAGGAGCGTGATCGTGGTGGCCAAAACATGTGTGACTACGTACCCTTCGTTTGCCTTCCTGAAGGAACAACGGGTTCATTTGAATATGATGAGTAGACAAGATTTGCAGAGTTTGTTGGTTTACCACATATTTATAAAGTTGTCTATTTTTAGAGTCCCTATAAAACTTTAAATTTAGCTAGGATTATATCTAGACTTTTGGAGCTGTTCTTAGCCCCTGATTTTTCTCCTCCTCCTCGAATGGCGGCCTTGCTAACTGCGAGGAGAAGCGGAGACACTCCTTTATCTAATCTAATCATGATAGTTAGGGTTAGATTGAATAAATTGTGCCCCATAGGGTACGTACCAAATGGCATCATCTCCATTGTTTGTTGTAGAGAATTCTGGTGCGAATGACTATCTAAGTAGTATACAAGAAAACGTTCTTAGATCATTCTTGTTTTATTAAGGTTTGTAATACCCAATTTGTAAAGAATAAGAATAGAGTTGATCCCATCAGATGTTTTGCCCTCTACTTATTAGAACATATGAGTAACCATATTTAAAGCGAATAATTAGCTAATGACATCAAGGATAATTTATGCATCATGCTGGAGTTTATGTGATTCTGCATCTATAAATAATGATAATAGTAATAATAAAAACATACTGGTACCAATTTGGGATGTAAGACTAAACTTGCCATTTGGAACTCGAGAAGGATATAAAGAATAAGGGAAATACTATATAAATGTAAAAGAAAATGTATATAAACAAATAACTATACCTGTTCATACTGGTAGATGAAATTGTCTATTCGACCCAAATATGAAATCCACCACAATATTTGAAATTCAAATTGAGATAAGGAGAAAAGAAAATAGAAAAGAAGAAAAGTGGGAAAGCAGCGCGCCTAGGCCAATTTCGCTTTGCTCGGCCCATTTCCTTTCCCTTCCCCCACGACCGCACAGCCCAATCCCTGGAAGTCCGATGCCAACCCACAGCCCCACAACGCTCGTCGTGCGCGATCGCTTCCATGCCTTGCGTCGTTGTTCCACGGGTCCCCCTGGTAATCACCGCACAGTGCCTGCATGTGTATGGATTAACTGCGGACTCCCTCTGTTACGTGGGCCCATGACTCCACGCGCTGTTCTTCTTCTAGCCAGAGAGTGTTCGACCGGATGGTATGGAGGTTGTTACAGCCGCCTCTAGCCCCGCCTCAGCCGCAGCTTGGGGCATTAATACTGGGGGGAAGCCCTTGCCGTCCTGACCCCTATTTATACCGAGACCACGACCAGATCGAGCAAATTAGGGCACAAACCCATCATGAGGAGAGAGAGATAGTGTGTGTGTGTGAGCCTGCGCCGCCGGGAGTGCCCCAGACCGTGCATTGGTTGTTCAAGCGGGGGCGCCACACAGGAACTCCCACGTCGCATTGGACAAGCTATTTGTGGCATCATCAGTCGAGGGATGGTGATCGGGCGGTGGGATTTCTCGTCGGGCAGTGGTGATTGCCGCAAGGTTCCCCTCATTGGAGGCAGCAGAGTCTACGCATCTGAACTAGGTGAGGACTCCTCCCTCTAATCCGTTACGACCTCCTCCATGAATAGCGCGCATCTAGCGAAGGTTAGGAAGCGAGGATGATCGCTGGGCCATCGTCAGCAATGTCGCCGCTGTGGGTGAAAGGGCCGCCACTGCTTGGCCTACCATGTAGGAAGAAGACAAAATCGTGGCCGCCGATTTCCTCGCGGACGTGCTTGATCAGTGCGCAAATACCCTTCGAGCAAACAGATCTGGGTCGCGTGTCTGAAATCGTGCGGGCTAAATTAGATCCTGGTCTTTTAAATCCGCAGCGTAGACGATTGATCCAATGAATGTGGTGATGTACCGGTTCGCGAGGACTGTGATTTAATCTGGACGCTCGATCAGGGATCCAACGGCCGAGACTTGCCCGTACCCCTTCACCATGCCTATTTTGTTAAGAAGCCCCTGCAGAATACCGAAACCAACCCGCCGTCCTAGTACACTGTGCTCTGAGTCTTAGGAATCTTACGACTTAGTCCCTGAATTCTCGGTAAATAGTGCGCCCAGTCCAGTGTGGATTAAAAATAGAGAAATAATATTAGAAATTCGTTTTTAATACAAAAATAAATCTAGAAACTTATAAAATGCATAGAAAATCCATTTTTAGTCCAAATTACTCCATTATAGTTCCTAAAATTTTGTAATTTTAATCTCCATCATCTGGAGTCTCTGTTTCTACATGAAAACAGTAAGAAAATTAATTTCTCATCTAATCCTATTTTAATCACATTAAACCTTAGGAAATTCATAACTTGAAATATATAACTCCAAATTTAATGATTCCAGTTCCTAAGATCTCATTTTAATGTGTAGATTTTTACTATGTATTTTATTTACATGTTTGGTGCAATGTTAATTTTTGCTATATTATGTATGTATTGTGTTGATGCGAGTAGACGAGCAAGCCACTGTGGATTCTGAGGTTCAGCAAGTAGAAGTAGCTGAGCATGAGCTCATTGAAGGCAAGTTGTGCCCTTGATCACTTACTTTTCCCAGCCATGTTCTTATTAATTTTAATGATCTGCATAGGTTAATTTTGATGGGATCCTTTAGGTTACCCCAGTTTTGGTTGTCTTTATACCTTGTTCACCACTAAAATATTTTTGGGTAGTACTTGCTATTGCTTTATGTGGATTGGGTATGGAGATACACTACTCATAATTATTCTGTTATTATCTTGTTATTATTACTGTTCATGTTAAGATCATTAAATTAATGGGAACATGGAGCGACCACCCGGGAAAACAGTGCTACCACAAGGGTTTAATGGGACGCCCTTGGCTGATTAACTAGGAAAGCTAGTGGAGGTCTTCCTTACCCGAAAGGGGCAAGGACAGTAGGGGAGTGGTCAGTGTAGGGAGGTCCTTGGGTTGATTTTGCTGCGATGGCGGTCAGGCGAGGGATTCCTGCACTGGAGCTTCCTATAAACTGTAGCGGGATTTCTGAAGCTAGTGGAACTTTGTAAAGGCCTCGTAGTGTTACCCTGCCTCGCCTCCTCGGTAGAGGTGTATGGGATTGGTCGTCTCTTGGCAGATGGGTAACATGACTTGTGGGTAAAGATGCGCAACCTATGCAGAGTGTAAAACTAGTATACTAGCTGTGCTCACGGTCATGAGCGGCTCGGACCCTCACATGATTAATTTATGGAACTTAAATTTAATTTGACATCTGCATCGCATTTGGGATTATTTTATTATCACCTTTATTTATTATTATTAAGGTTTGGTATTTACTTACACCTAGTAATTGCTAATAAAAGTTTGACCAACTTATAAAAGCAATGCTCAGCTTCAGCCTCTATTTCATTGATCAGCCTTACACTTCATGAACTCCCACCTTTGGTGAGTTCATGCCACATTATTCCCCACGACTTGTTGAGCTATGAACGTATGTGAGCTCACTCTTGCTATCTCACACCCCCACAGGAGAAGAACATGTGATCGAAGAGGAGCCGCCTAACACTGAGGCATTCGACTTAATCTAGGTGGCGTTTCTCAGTTGACATTGGCGCCGACGATCCTTAGTTCGTTTTATGGTTATTCCTTTATTTTGTAATAAGACTTCCGCTATGTAATAAGTACTCTGATTACTGTGACATTTATCTCTATACACTCTGTTATTATATATGTTGTCTTCTTTGGCGCATGTATGAGATGCACCCGGCTTTGTTCCTTAAATCCGGGTGTGACAGCGCTGTCGGGGACCATAATTAGGGGTACCCCCAAGACTCCTAATCTCAGCTGGTAACCCCCATCAGCACAAAGCTGCAAAGGCCTAATGGGCACGATTAAGGTCAAGGCTCAGTCCACTCAAGGGACACGATCTCGCCTCGCCCGAGCCCAGCCTCGGGCAAAGGCAGCCGACCCCGGAGGATTCACGTCTCGCCCGAGGGCCCCCTCAAGCAACGGACACACCTTCGGCTCGCCCGAGGCCCAGTCTTCGTAGAGAAGCAACCTTGGCCAGATCGCCTCACCAACCGACCGTATCGCAGGAGCATTTAATGCAAGGATCGCCTGACATCTTATCCTGACGCGCGCTCCAGTCGACAGAGCCGAAGTGACCGCAGTCACTTCACCGCTCCACTGACCGACCTGACAGGAAAACAGCGCCGCCTGCCCCGCTCCGACTATCGTGCCACTCGCTAGAGTGAGGTCGACAGCGGCTAAGTCCAGCCTCAGGCAACATAGGAAGCTCCGCCTCGCTCGACCCCAGGGCTCGGCCCCTGTCTCGGCCTCAGCTCCGGAAGACGACGAACTCCGCCTCGCCCGACCCCAGGGCTCAGACTCAGCCTCGGCTCCGGAAGACGACGAACTCCGCCTCGCCCGACCTTAGGGCTCGGACTCGGCCTCGGCCCCGGAAGACGACGAACTCCGCCTCGCCCGACCACAGGGCTCGGACTCGGCCTCGGCTCTGGAAGACGACGAACTCCGCCTCGCCCGACCTCAGGGCTCGGACTCAGCCTCGGCTCCAGAAGACGATGGACTCCGCCTCGCCCGACCCCAGGGCTCGGACTCAACCTCGACCTCGGAGGAATCGCCACCTCGCCCCAACTCGGGTTCGGACCAGTCACGTCGCCAGGAGGGCCATCATTACCCTACCCCTAGCTAGCTCAGGCTACGGGGAACAAGACCGGTGTCCCATCTGGCTCGCCCCGGTAAACAAGTAATGATGACACCCCGCACGCTCCATGACGGCGGCAGCTCCCAGCCTCTTATGTCAGCAAGGAGACGTCAGCGTGGACCCGACAGCCCCGACAGCTGTACTTCCGCAGGGCTCCAGCGCTCCTCCGACGACCACGACATCACATGGACAGGGTGCCAAAACCTCTCCGACTGCCACGACGGCATGTACTTAGGGCTCTAGCTCCTCTCTGCTAGACACGTTAGCACATTGCTACACCCCCACTGTACACCTAGGCCCTCTCCTTACGTCTATAAAAGGAAGGTCCAGGGCTCTCGTACGAAGAGGTTGGCCGCGCGGGAGAACGGGCCGGCGCATAAGGCTCTCGCTCTCTCTCTCTCTCTCACTCCCGCGCGAATGCTTGTAACCCCCTACTGCAAGCGCATCCAGCCGCCCTGGGCGCAGGACAACACGAAGGCCGTGGTTTCCCCTCGCTGTTCTCCCCCCTTTGTGTCCCGTCTCGCGCCGACCCATCTGGGCTGGGGCACGCAGCGACAATTTACTCGTCGGTCCAGGGACCCCCCAGGGTCGAAACGCTGACAGTTGGCGCGCCAGGTAGGGGCCTGCTACGTGTTGACGAACAGCTTCCCGTCAAGCTCCAGATGGGTAGTCCCCAGCAACCTTTCCAACCCGGGACGACGCTCCGTTTCGGGAGTCTCGAGTTCATATCTCTCGACGGCAGCCACGACATGGTACTCCTTCTTCCGCCGCGCTACGACGACAACGGCGGCCGTCATCCCGCCCGCCGGCGGCGGAATCGACGACGTCTTCCCCACGTGGCGGAAGAGCAACATTCACTTCTGTCCCGTCGCCTCCCCCTCCGACGGAGGAAGAGGCGGGGTAGGCATGGCCAAGCAGGGGGTGACACCTCGTCGACTGTCAAGCAAGTCGACGGCGCCGGCGCCCCAGCGGGGGACACGTCGGGCGTTGACCTCGCGTCGGAGACGAAGACGAGCGCCGTTTCCCCGCAACACGCCAACATCGAGCTGACGATGACGCCAGCACGCTCATGAAGGGCTTGCTGGGCGTCGCCCTCGTACCTGAGACAACGGCGCAGTCCACCCCTGACGCGACTTCGTCACCACCCGTCGATCAAGAGGTATCGTCCGTTTCCCATCTCGTGCCTTTCAGATTCAGCTTCGATCCACCAAGCGACCCCGCTTCGGTAGAGGCTTTCACAAAGGCATGTCCAAACCCTCCGGGGTACCATGTGCGGTCACCCTGGGACAGACTGACGGCCGTCTCGACCTACGGCCCCTCGGGTTCCAAGGAAGATGACGAGCCCGACTCTGGTTGGGATTTCTCCGGGCTTGGTAACCCCAGTGCCATGCGGGACTTCATGACTGCATGTGACTACTTCCTCTCCGTTTGTTCTGATGGTAGCCACAGCCTCGGCGATGAGGACTGTGGCCCAAGTCGCGAATGTTTCCACGTCGATCTAGGGGGTCTCGGCGAAGGTAACCATCTTGGTATGCCGGAAAACGGCGATCCCCCTAGGCCTGCGCCTCGCGTTGACATCCTTCGGGAGCTAGCTGTGGTCCCAGTCCCTGCGGGGGGTCAGGACGCACAGCTCGAGCAAATCCGCGAGATGCAGGCCAGGCTCGACGAGGAGGCAGGAACACTTGGGCAGCCTCGGCTGAACCTCGGACAGGAGTGGGCAGGCCGAGCTCCGGCCGGAGAAGCGCGTCATCTGGCCCAGGACGTCCCGCACCGTATCGCCGACGATACCAGGCCAAGGCTGCCCCCGGTTTCCAGTGGGGTCGGCCAGAACCTGGCTGCAGCTGCGATACTACTCCGAGCGATGCCGGAACCCTCCACCATCGAGGGGCGGCGTATCCAGGGAGAGCTCAAGAACCTCCTGGAAGATGTCGCGGTCCGACGGGCCGAAAGCTCTGCCTCCCGAAGGCAGGGGTACCCCCCGAAGCATCATGCCGCGACTTCCGGATTCGTGCGAGAAGCCTCGGTCCACACCAGGCGCACGCGCAACACGGCGCCTGCGGCCCCGGGTCACCTCGGCAACGAGCACCACCACCGCAACCGTCGAGCCCACCTCGACGAAAGGGTGCGCCGAGGCTACCACCCCAGGCGTGGGGGACGCTACGACAGCGGGGAGGATCGGAGCCCCTCGCCCGAACCACCCGGTCCGCAGGCTTTCAGCCGGGCCATACGATGGGCGCCGTTCCCGACCCGGTTCTGAACCCCGACTACCATCATAAAGTACTCGGGGGAGACGAGGCCGGAACTGTGGCTCGCGGACTACCGACTGGCCTGCCAGCTGGGTGGAATGGATGATGACAACCTCATCATCCGCAACCTCCCCCTGTTCCTCTCCGACATCGCTCGAGCCTGGCTGGAGCATCTGCCTCCGGGGCAGATCTCCAACTAGGACGACCTGGTCCAAGCCTTCGCCGGCAACTTCCAGGGCACGTACGTGCGCCCTGGGAACTCTTGGGATCTCCGAAGCTGCCGCCAGCAGCCGGGAGAGTCTCTCCGGGACTACATCCGGCGATTCTTGAAGCAGCGCACCGAGCTACCCAACATCACCGATTCCGACATCATCGGCGCATTCCTCGCCGGCACCATCTGCCGCGACCTGGTGAGCAAGCTGGGTCGCAAGACCCCCACCAGGGCGAGCGAGCTGATGGACATCGCCACCAAGTTCGCCTCTGGCCAGGAGGCGGTTGAGGCCATCTTCTAGAAGGACAAGCAGCCCCAGGGCCGCCAGCCGGAAGACGTCCCCGAGGCATTCGCTCAGCGCGGCACCAAGAAGAAGAACAAGAAGAAGTCGCAAGCGAAACGCGACGCCACCGACGCAGACCTTATCGCCGCCGCTGAGTACAAGAACCCTCGGAAACCTCCTAGAGGTGCCAATCTCTTCGACAAGATGCTCAAGGAGCCGTGCCCCTATCATCAGGGGCCCATCAAGCACACCCTTGAGGAGTGCGTCATGCTTCGGCGCCACTTTCACAAGACCGGGCCACCGGCGGAAGGTGGCAGGGCCCACAACAACGACAAGAAGGAGGACCACAAGGCAGAGGGGTTTCCTGAGGTCCACGACTGCTTCATGATCTACGGTGCGCAAGTGGCGAATGCCTCGGCTCGGCGCCGCAAGCAAGAGCGTCGGGAGGTCTGCTTGGTAAAGGTGGCGGCGCCAGTCTACCTAGACTGGTCCGACAAGCCCATCACCTTCGACCAAGGCGACCATCCCGACTGCGTGTCGAGCCCGGGGAAATATCCGCTCGTTGTCGACCCCGTCATCGGCAACGTCAGGCTCACCAAGGTCCTCATGGACGGAGGCAGCAGCCTCAACATCATCTACGCCGAGACCCTCGGGCTCCTGCAGATTGATCTGTCCTCGGTCTGGGCCGGCGCGACGCCTTTTCATGGGATCATCCCTGGGGAAACGCGTCCAACCCCTCGGACAACTCGATCTACCCGTCTGCTTCGGGACTGCCTCCAACTTCCGAAGGGAAACCCTCACGTTCGAGGTGGTCGGGTTCCGAGGAACCTACCACGCAGTGCTAGGGAGACCATGTTATGCCAAGTTCATGGCCGTCCCCAACTACACCTACCTCAAGCTCAAGATGCCGGGCCCCAACGGGGTCATCACCGTTGGCCCCACGTACCGACACGCGTACGAATGCGACGTGGAGTGCGTGGAGTACGCCGAGGCCCTCGCCGAATCTGAGGCCCTCATCGCCGACATGGAAAGCCTCCCCAAGGAGGTTCCAGATGCGAAGCGCCACGCCGACAACTTTGAACCAGCAGAGGCGGTTAAATCCGTCCCTCTCGACCCCAGCAATGATACCTCCAAGCAGATCCGGATCGGCTCCGAGCTTGACCCCAAATTGGAAGCAGTGCTCGTCGACTTTCTCCGTGCGAACGTCGAGGTTTTTGCGTGGAGTCCCTCGGACATGCTGGGCATATCGAGGGAAGTCGCCGAGCACTCACTGGATATCCGAGCTGGAGCCCGACCCGTGAAGCAGCCTCTACGCTGATTCGACGAAGAAAAGCGCAGAACCATAGGCGAGGAGATTCACAAGCTGATGGCCGCTGGGTTCATCAAAGAGGTATTCCATCCCGAATGGCTTGCCAACCCTGTGCTTGTGAAAAAGAAAGATGGGAAATGACGGATGTGTGTAGACTACACTGGTCTAAACAAAGCATGTCCGAAGGTTCCCTACCCTCTGCCTCGTATCGACCAAATCGTGGATTCCACTGCTGGGTGCGAAACCCTGTCGTTCCTCGATGCCTACTCAGGGTATCACCAAATTAGGATGAAAGAGTCCGACCAGCTCGCGACTTCTTTCATCACACCTTTTGGCATGTACTGCTACGTTACTATGCCATTTGGTTTGAGGAATGCGGGTGCGACGTACCAAAGGTGCATGAACCACGTGTTCGGAGAGCACATTGGTCGAACGGTCGAGGCTTACGTCGATGACATCGTAGTCAAGACGAGGAGAGCCTCCGACCTCCTCTCCGACCTTGAAACGACATTCCGGTGTCTCAAGGCGAAAGGCGTAAAACTCAATCCCGAGAAGTGCGTCTTCGGAGTCCCCCGAGGCATGCTCTTGGGGTTCATCGTCTCCGAGCGGGGCATCGAGGCCAACCCGGAAAAAATCACGGCCATCACCAACATGGGGCCCCATCAAGGACTTGAAAGGCGTATAGAGGGTCATGGGATGCCTTGCGGCTCTGAGCCGCTTCATCTCGCGCCTCGGCGAAAGAGGCCTACCTCTGTACCGCCTCTTAAGAAAGACCGAGTGCTTCACTTGGACCCCCGAGGCCGAGGAAGCCCTCGGGAACCTGAAGGCGCTCCTTACGAATGCAACCATCCTGGTGCCCCCCGCCGTCGGAGAAGCCCTCTTGATCTACGTCGCCGCTACCACTCAGGTGGTCAGCGCCGCGATCGTGGTCGAGAGACGAGAAGAAGGGCATGCATTGCCCGTCCAGAGGCCGGTCTACTTCATCAGTGAGGTACTGTCCGAGACCAAGATCCGCTACCCACAAATTCAGAAGCTACTGTACGCGGTAATTCTGACACGGCGAAAGTTGCGACACTACTTCGAGTCTCATCCGGTAACTGTGGTGTCATCCTTCCCCCTCGAGGAGATCATCCAGTGCCGAGAGGCCTCGGGTAGGATTGCAAAGTGGGCGGTGGAAATCATGGGCGAGACAATCTCGTTCGCCCATCGAAAGGCCATCAAGTCCCAAGTCTTGGCAGACTTTGTGGCTAAATGGGTCGACACCCAGCTTCCGGCAGCTCCGATCCAACCGGAACTCTGGACCATGTTTTTCGATGGGTCGCTGATGAAAATAGGGGCAGGCGCGGGCCTGCTCTTCATCTTGCCCCTCGGAAAGCACCTCCGCTACGTGCTGTGCCTCCATTTCCCGGTGTCCAACAACGTGGCTGAGTACGAGGCTCTGGTCAATGAGTTGCGCATCGCCATCGAGCTAGGGGTCCGACGCCTCGATGCTCGCGGTGACTCGCAGCTTGTCATCGACCAAGTCATGAAGAACTCCCACTGCCATGACCCGAAGATGGAAGCCTACTGCGACGAGCTTCGGCGCCTGGAAGATAAGTTCTACGGGCTCGAGGTCAACCACGTCGTCCGACGATACAACGAGACTGCGGACGAGCTGGCAAAGATAGCTTCAGGGCGGACAACGGTTCCCCCGGACGTCTTCTCCCGAGACCTACATCAACCCTCGATCAAGACCAGCGACACGACTGAGCCCGAGGCACCCTCGGCTCCGCTCGAGGCACCCTCGGCTCAGCCCGAGGCACCCTCGACAGAGCCTGAGGCACCCTCGGCTCAGCCCGAGGCGCCCTCGGCTCAACCCGAGGCACCCTTGGCCCCCGAGGGTGAGGCACTGCGCGTCGAGGGAGAGCGAAATGAGGTCCTGCCTGATCGAGACTGGCAGGCCCCGTACCTGCAATATCTCCACCAAGGAGAGCTGTCCCTCGACCGAGCCGGAGCTCGGCGACTGGCGCGGCGCGCCAAGTCATTCGTCTTGCTGGGTGAAGGGAAGGAGCTCTACCACCACAGCCCCTCCGGCATCCTCCGGCGATGCATATCCGTCGCCGAAGGCCAGGAGCTCTTACAAGAAATACACTCGGGGGCTTGCGGTCATCACGCAGCGCCCCGAGCCCTTGTTGGAAACGCTTTCCGACAAGGTTTCTACTGGCCGACCGCGGTGGCCGACGCCACTAAAATATTCCGCACCTGCCAAGGGTGTCAGTTCTACGCAAGGCAGACGCACCTACCCGCTCAGGCTCAGCAAACAATACCCATCACCTGGCCGTTTGCTGTGTGGGGTCTGGACCCTCGTCAGTCCCTTGCAGAAGGCACCCGGGGGCTACACGCACCTACTGGTTGCCATCGACAAATTCTCCAAGTGGATCGAGGTCCGACCCCTAAACAGCATCAGGTCCGAACAGGCGGTGGCGTTCTTCACCAACATCATCCATCGCTTCGGGGTCCCGAACTCCATCATCACCGATAACGGCACCCAGTTCACTGGTAGAAAGTTCCTGGACTTCTACGAGGATCACCATATCCGGGTGGACTGGGCCGCCGTGGCTCACCCCATGACGAATGGGCAGGTAGAGCGTGCCAACGGCATGATTCTGCAAGGACTCAAGCCGAGGATCTACAACGACCTCCACAAGTTCGGCAGGCGATGGATGAAGGAACTCCCCTTGGTGGTCTGGAGCTTGAGGACGACGCCAAGTCGAGCCACGGGCTTCACGCCGTTCTTTCTAGTCTACGGGGCCGAGGCCATCTTGCCCACAGACTTAGAATATGGTTCCCCAAGGACGAGGGCCTACGACGACCGGCGCAACCAGACTGTAATACCCACTTTGTAAGAAAGATCTAAAAGGGAGAAATTATATTTCTTCATAGATATGTGTGTTATCCCTGTTCATCATTTCATGTGGACACCTCACTTAAACAAATAAATAACTAAGAAAGGACACCACTAAATTGTGCATCATGATGGAGTTTTGCTTGTTTGTGCAATTGATAATAAAATAATAATAATAGAAATACAATAATGAGATGGAGATTTGAATTTAACCCAAAGTTGCACTTTAGGGTTTTAGAAATAATATGTAAAAGAGAAAAGAGAAGGAAGAAATTACTATGTGAATAAAAATAATTATAATATATATATTATTCTTGTATAGATTTGAGTTTGTACATTTGACTCAAAGGTGAAGTTCATAACAG
>JAOPSE010000032.1:24979934-25277551 GCA_029449295.1 Zea luxurians | reverse complement strand
GTGTATCTGTGCTCTCGGTTTGCGTGAACCTGATCTGGTCTTAAGAAACCCGGTGGCGGGTTGACATATGCAAGGGTTAAGTGCTACATATGTCATGTGATTGGAGATCCTCAGCTGAGTATAATCGATTCGGATCGCCGTACCTTCGCGGTTATGAAGACTTGGTCACTGACTTACACGTAGCAATCCAGTGAAGATGAAGGAAGAATTAAGAACTTGGCTAGTTCAGGATAAGTGTTTGAACTAGGTTAGAAAGAACTCTAGAGGTAGGTAAGTTTACCTAACTTGACAATAAAACTGGATTTTTAAGGATCCACTTTTAGTAAGCATTTATGCAACAATAGAGTCATTGATCTTGAGATACCTTACCTTGAGTCCCTTATAACCAGCATATCCTTGAGAGTCTTTTCTTTAGTCGGGTAAGACTTGCTGAGTAATTCCATACTCAGGGTTTATTCCCTCGTTGTTTTTAGGTGAGGAAGTAGCAGATTTCTGTTGCTTCTGTACCAAGGTGGTTCCTTAGGAGGAAAAGCAAGAGTAAAGATGCGGGAGGACTTGGTCCTCCATAGGACAACTTTTATGTAAAACTTAACGGGAGGAGTTTTTCCTCCCTTGGTTATGTAATAATACTACTCTGCACTCGTTTATATTTCTGGTCTGTGATAAACAACTTGATCTTACTTTTTAATAAATGTAAGTTTATGTAATCACTTCCGCATTCCGATATCTCCGATGTTCTGTAATGTCTGCAAGACGGGTGAAACGTTCCTGGAAAGGTAAGAAAAGATACTGAACTTGTCAAGTAATTCAGGAACATCTACAGGGTTGCCTAATGTCTGTTGGACAAGGACAACTGTAGGTGGGCCTAATGACTTGGGAGGTTCCGTCACAGCTGGTATCGGAGCGAAGCCATTCTTCGTAGATATTATGAGGCATTTTCAAAAGAATTTATAAAAACTCACCTAGAAAAATTTCTTCTATTCTTATCTGTAACACCCCTGGTGTTACTGTAACTAAAACTTGAGCATGGCATCATAAGCATTGGCATTGTATATGTTTGATACACCTAGAGTGCATTCACTAGGCAAAATTTTCAAACAAGTTGTATTGTTTAAGTGTTTTTGCAAATAGAACCCTGGATAGGAAACTTAACCCTAAACAGGGATTGAAGGGGTAAGACCTAACCCAAGATGAGAAAACCTAAGGACTTTAGGGAAAGAGTCATAAAATATTCCCAAAAACAAAGTTGAGTCACATTTATGCCCCTGGGATATCAAGAATCTCAATTAGAACCCTGGAAAACCCTAAAACCAAACCCTAGGGGCCTATGTGCAAAATTAGTCCACTTTTGGACTAAAGTGCAAAAACCAAGTCAAATAAGTATCTTAAGTCATTTGGGTCACATATATGTGAATTTGCAAGCCAAACCCTAAGTTTTGGACCAAATTGCAAAAATCACCTCTTAAGCACTATAGGGGCTAAGTCTGAAATTCAGTGTTGAGGGCTCAACTTTGGAGCATTGGATCTTCCAAATTATTGAGAATTTGCCCTAGGTCACCACATCAATATTGTAGATCTATGGAAGGAGAGTAACTTTGTTATAGAACTCATGCCTTGGTACCATGAAGAATTCTGAAATAAATGAGCCGAAGTTGCTCTGTCAGGCTTGTATCAAGAAACTGAAGCTGAACCTAAAGACAGAAGTGGTCACAGTGAGATGGAACCGATTTGAGCACGCCATAACTTTAAATACGTTCGATTTTGATCCAAGAATCCTATAGTAAGTTTGGAGACTGATGATTAGTGAACAAATTTTATTAAGAGGGATCGCTCTGTTCCTAACAAGAAACTAGAGATAATTGGGTTGGATCATGGCCGGTTCGGGCGACTGAAGCAGATGTGCCATGGTACAGTAGACCATTGGGATCAGACCGCCAGCTGGCTCGCTCGTCGCCGGTGAGTCGCCGCCGGTGGTCGATCTCGTGTTGCGATTCGTGCTTCGGGTACAGCAGATAAACTTGACCGGGTAAAAATCCGAGGCAGGATTGAGCTACGGCTAAGACCGCCGCACTTTACCCCAGCTCATCGTCGATTAGATAGCCTCGTCGCCGATAAGCTACCGTCGTCGCGCACCACGTGTCTTAGCACGAGACACCTTCGTGGTGACTCGTTAGTGCATGTCCGGCGATCACCGGAATCAATGCCACGGTGAGAGCTACTTTTTCCCCGCACCGAGCTCACCGGCCGCTAACACCCCTCGGCCGAATTCGCCACCGACCCTCGATGCGCCTATAAATTGCGGATGCCGCCGGCTCCGTAGGGTAGTAAGCTAACCAGCCACCTCGAATCAGCCTCAACCATTCACTGAGAGCCGCGAATTTGGAGTTCTCCCCAAATCGTTTTTCGCCGCCGTGAAACCCACCCTCCCGTGGCCAGACCACTCTGGTAAAGTTCCGCGCCTCTCAAGTGTTGTTCTAGCATCTATGTAGGCACGTAAAGCTCACCGTAGCATCCGTTTGCCCAATCCGGGCCTGCATAATTGGGAACATGGGATCGACGCCGCAGTTTCCACCGTGCACGTGGACAGGCCGTTCTCAGGGCGTTCTTGTCAAATTGATGCGTGTTCCTAGGTCGCCTTGAGTAGGTTATGCTCCCGCTGTCGCTCGACTGAGCATTCACCGCCGGCTGGGGCCAGTCCGTGCGTCGTCGTTGATGAACGGCAAACGCGCCGTGGTCGGGGACTAATTTGGAGAAGAAAAGGAATGCCAGGGACCCTTGTGCAAGCTGTCAGCGAGATGTGGAATAGTGGCAGAGGATTCTTAGCACATTCCTTAGATCATCGGGGGCTTTTCTGCAAAACTGCCAGCACGCGCGCGGGCGCACGAGGGCGCTCCCCTATTTCCCTGTATTGCTGGGCCGCCGGGTTAGATTTTGGGCCCAACACTGTTGAGCATTTTTCTTTTTCTTTTTCAGTGAAGCTTTAGAAATATGTAGAAAAATGTAGAAAAATGGTAAACTTGTGAAACCAATTTTCCTAGGTTTCTTATTTTCCCTAGAATTTAATAAAAATAGTTTTGTGATTTTTAGGTTAAATAAGGAATTTTAAGGCATTTAAAGTACTTCAAGGTAGTAGTTTTGGATTTTTAAAAGATAAGTTGTAATCCCAAAAATGCTCAAAATTTTTATATGAGTTCCTCATATTATTTAGAAGCCTTGGGTAGAATTTGGGTTGATTTGGACCTTGTTTGATCACCAAACCCCAAAACACCCCCCTGCCCTATGAACTCCTTTACTGACTCCGGAAACCCTAAGTTCTCGGAGTACCGTGAAGGAAAGTTGTGTTCAAGACTTAGATAATAAGTTTATATTATCTTTGCACCCTCATGAGCATCCCATGGCATCCATTCTTATACATATATATGGTTATGTTAGAACACGAAGAAGAAGAGGAAGTCACCGAAGAAAGGACACCACCACCCTCGGATTCTCTAGCAGGCAACTGCTTCTACTTTGATATTTGCGGATCCGAGCCAGACTCACCTGTTAACAAAGGCAAGCCCCGGTGCATTTGCCACCCCCTTGTGTTTTAAATCTTTCTCACTTGTTTAATGCATTAGGTGATAGGTGTTGATTGCTAAAACAATTCCTGCATTACTTTCCTTGGAATTTGATTACCTTCCTTGATACCCTGTTTTACAAAAGGTTTTGTTATGCTTAGTGTTGCTCTAGCAAAATAAAAGGATTTGTTTTACAAAAGATGTTTGGCAAAGTGGGAGGGTTGTTTTCAAAATAAAACTTGATGGTGAATCTGTCAAAGGCCTTGATGGATTCAACATTGGAAAAGATGTACCTCTGCCAGGTACCAACCTTTGGGGTTAATGATTAAGCTGAGACCGGGCGGGTGACTTGCACGAGAAAGGGAGTCTCGGTGTAGTGTCTCCGTCTGAGTCGATTAAGGCCCGTCTCGATGTAAGCCTGCTGACCGAGGACCCTTTAACTGGTCACATGCCTCGTCATGGGTAAGCTTTGCCTCGGGTGGACTAAGGCCAGAAGATAACACGAAATGGGCGTGGAGCGGTGGCGAGAGTAGCGTGTACCCTCCGTGGCAAGAGGCTGGACGGTGGTGTATCTGTGCTCTCGGTTTGCGTGAACCTGATCTGGTCTTAAGAAAGTCGGTGGCGGGTTGACATATGCAAGGGTTAAGTGCTACATATGTCGTGTGATCGGAGATCCTCAGCTGAGTATAATCGATTCAGATCGCCGTACCTCCGCGGTTATGGAGACTTGGCCACTGACTTACACGTAGCAATCCAGTGAAGATGAAGGGTTGATAAGAAAATTAGCTAGTGCAGGTAAAGTGATTGAACTAGGGTAGAAAGAACTCTAGCTACAGGTAATTTTACTTAACCTGACAATAAAATTGGATTTTAAGGATCCACTCGTAGTAAGCTTTTCTGCAAAACAGAGTCTTTGATTCTTGATAGGCCACTCCTTGAATCCCGTTTATCCAGCATACCCTTGAGAGTCTTTTCCTTAGTCGGGTAAGACTTGCTGAGTAATTCCATACTCAGGGTTTATCCCCTTGTTGTTTTTAGGAGAGGAAGCAGCAGATTTTTGTTGCTTCTGTACCAAGGTGGTTCCTAATGAAGATAACCAAGAGTGATGCGCGGGAGGAAAGGATCCTCCATTAAGACTTTTTGTGTAATAACTGTCGGGAGGAGTTTTTACCTCCCTTGGTATGTAATAATATTACTCTGCACTTGTTTATATTCCTGGTCTGTACTAAACAACCTGATCTTACTTTTTAATAAATGTAAGTTATGTAATCACTTCTGCATTTATTTACCTCCGATGTTCTGTAATGTCTGCAAGACGGGTGAGACGTTCCTGGAAAGGTAAGGAAAGATACCGAGCTTGTCAAGTAGTTCAGGGGCACCTATAGGGTTGTCTGAGGTCCGTTGGACAAGGACAACTGTAGGTGGGCCTAATTACTTGGGAGGTTCCGTCACAGCTAGTATCGGAGCGTAGCCCTTCTTGACAGATATTATGTGGCATCTTCAAAAGGATTTTCTAAGACTTATCTAGAAAATTGCTTCTCTTCTTACCTAAGTATTTCTGAAGAGTTTATTTCAAGGACCAGATAGGAAGAGTGCAATGTATAGAAGGTTGAATCGACTAAGGTTGATTCTGTACTTATTCATGCATCATGCTAATAATTATACTAATAAATTTTCCCCCTTAGCAAATGCCACCACGTACAAGGAAAACGGCACGTAAGCATACTGGACCCATTGGTGTGCCTCGGCATCAACTTGCCCCACGAGAGCAAGAGCAAAACAGCAGTAGCAGGAGCAACGATCCTATTGGTGATCTCGAAGCTCGCGTGAATCAACTCCAAGCGGAGTTACAGCGCAGGACTAATCTATGGGTTGCGGACGGTGACCGGATAAACAATTTAAGAAGTTACATCCGCACCCTGCAAGATCAACTAGCTGACCGAGATTTGGCACTTGACTGGGCAGTACAATCTCGCTCATAGCTTTAGCTAAGGAAGCGAAGGCTCGAGCACGAGTCAACGAACTTAGCGTTGCTGTTGATAACTTGCAGGTATATTGCAATACTTTACATGAAGAAGTTCATGTACTGTATTCACAATTACACCCAAATGTCCCTGCGGATCCCGTCAGGTCTGAAGCCGGAACCTCGCATACTGCGGGAGAAGCGCTTGGTGGAGAGTTAGACCTTTTTAGGCACCCCTCCTTCTTTGAGGCTGGTCGACGTATGGTCTCCCACCCCTGACGATGAAGCCACCAAGAATAAACAGGAGTAGTAATGTAGTTGCAAAAGTAGAAATAGTAAGTTGTATAATAGGTTGAACTTTTGTATAATGGGTAATGTATCCTGTTATGTAACATCGAGTCTGTATCATTACTTTTATAGTAAGTAAAATGGAAGGCTTCTTTGGCATTTTGTATTTATTTCAAATGTCTTTGCCTCAGATGCCGACCAGGACTCGAGGACAGGACGCAGCGGGAACTTCTGGGGGAAGGGATGTCACCCCAAATCCACCTCCGGTTCCGCCCATGTTGGCCGAGGCGATTGCCGCCTGGTAAATGCCACCGCAGACACTACCCGCTTCCTTAGGGAAATGGCGGTGTCAACAGCAATTCCCAGCAGTAGGCAGGAAGGGGTTATCAGCAAGGCCCCCGTGAAACCACCTATCTGGACTTCTCCGAAACCCGTCCACCCCTATTCGTCAAGGCAGAGGACCCGTTGGAAGCCGACGAGTGGGATACGGGTTATTGAACAAAAGTTGGTCTTCTCCGTTGTTCAGAAACGCAGAAGCCATTATTCGCAGCGCAACAACTACGTGGCCCTGCCAGTACCTGGTGGGGAAATTTTGTGGCTATTCAACCTGTCAACCATCAAATCACCTGGGAAGAGTTTAAGCAGCCCTTCCGTGAGCACTACATACCCGAAGGGGTGCTGCATATGAAACAAGAGGAATTCATGAAGCTGAAACAAGGAGGAGATACCGGCAATCAGTATCTCAAAAAGTTTAATCACCTGTCGCAGTACGCCATCGACCAAGTGAATACTGATTTAAAGAAAAGAACTGCTTCATGAGGGGTCTAAATGACCGGTTGCAGCGAAAGATCGCCACATGTATAGATCTCACGTATGGAAAGGCTGTCAGTACAGCCTTATCTGTGGAAGCAAAATACGCAAGTTCTAGAAAGAACAAGGGATTCAGTGGTGAGAGGCCTAATCAGGGCCAGGCGAAGAGGCAACGGTTTGTCATCCGGCCTTCTAGCCAAAATCACACTTTTTCCTCGTCCACCTGCATTCCCTTTCAAACAACCAATCATTATTCACCCCAGCAATACCCCCACTTCCCCAAATCAGCCGGGTGCCCCAGGCACTCGATTCCCTGCTTTGCCCAGCTCTTCAACCGGATGTTTCAATTGCGGCAAGTCGGGACATTTCATCAAAGACTGCCCATATCCCAAGCAAAAATCAATCAAATGCTCAGCAAGGATCTGGGAAGTCAACTCAGCCTAAAGGAAATACTATGGGGAAGAATACAAGGAAAGACGGAGCGTGTATACTACACCCAAGTGGCCACTACACCGGAAGGAGAGTCGGTGATGATGGGTACGTTTCCCCTGGCCAGTCATCCTGCAATTATTCTTTTTGATTCTGTGCTTCGCATACATTCATTAGCAAGAAATTTGTGGAGCAACATCACATTGCATGCCATGAATCAAAAGAGGGATTTAAAATTCATTCACCTGGGGGACATATTTTTACTCGAGAAGTGGCCTATGAAGTGCCAGTAACAATGGTCGGACGGAACTTTCCTGCTAACATGATTGTTCTGAAAGGCCAGGATATAGATGTAATTTTGGGTATGAATTGGTTAACCCAACACAAGGCAATTCTCAACACTTAACTCAGAACCGTCAGGTTGAGCTATAATCAAGAAGAGATTCTTTTGTCTCTTCCCGTGACCAATCCAGCCAAAGCTTCTAGTAGAGTATACGAAGCCATTGTACCGGAAATCAAGGATATTCCGGTAGTATGTGAGTTTCCAGATGTATTTCCGGAAGATTTCCTGGACTGCCCCCTGAAAGAGATGTAGAATTTGTAATTGAGCTAAAGCCCGGTACGGCTCCCATCTCCCGAAGATCGTACCGTATGCCCCCTAATGAGTTGGCGGAATTGAAGATTCAATTACAAGATCTACTGAATAAGGGATTCATCAGGCCAAGCTCGTCTCCGTGGGGTTGTCCCGCCATTTTTGTTAAGAAGAAGGATCAAACCCTGCGAATGTGCGTGGATTATCGACCCCTGAATGAGGTCACCATCAAGAATAAGTACCCTCTTCCAAGGATCGACATCTTATTTGATCAACTGACCTGGGGCCGAGGGTATTTTCCAAAATTGATCTCAAGTCGGGCTATCACCAAATCCGTATTCGGCCCGAGGATATACCGAAGACCGCGTTTACTACGCGGTACGGATTGTTTAAGTATTTGGTAATGTCTTTTGGCTCACAAATGCTCCTGCCCACTTCACCTATTTGATGAACTCGGTGTTCATGCCTGAGTTGGACAAGTTCGTGGTGGTCTTCATCGATGATATCTTGATATATTCTAAAAATGGAAGAGGAGCATGCTCAACATCTACGGATTGTATTGACGCGCCTAAGGGAACATCAGCTGTATGCCAAGTTCAGCAAGTGCGCGTTTTGGCTGGAGGAAATTCAATTTTTGGGGCACGTGTTATCGGCCAAAGGAATTGCGGTAGATCCTAGCAAAGTCAAAGATATTCTGGAGTGGAACCCCCAACCACTGTTCACCAAGTCCGGAGTTTTTCTTGGACTAGCTGGATATTATCGCAGATTCATACCCAATTTCTCTAAGCTTGTGAAGCCAATCACAAGTTTATTGAAAAATGACATTAGTTCAATTGGTCTTCTAAGTGTAATGAAGCCTTTGAGCAATTGAAGACATTATTAACCACTGCTCCGGTATTGGCTCAACCGGACATCACTAAGCCTTTTGATGTATATTGTGATGCGTCAGGCGTGGACTCAGCTGTGTATTAATGCAAGAGGGCCGAGTAATTGCATATGCTTCAAGGCAGTTGCGCCGACATGAGGAGCATTACCCAACTCATGATCTGGAGCTAGCTGCTGTGGTTCATGCCCTGAAAATCTGGCGTCACTATCTGCTGGGAAATATCTGTCATATGTATACAGATCATAAAAGCTTGAAGTACATCTTCACCTAGTCAGAATTAAATATGAGGCAAAGTCGATGGCTTGAGCTTATTAAGGACTATGAACTGTAGATCCATTATCACCCCGGCAGAGCCAATGTTGTGGCAGATGCACTGAGCCGTAAGGCTTCCTGCCACTGTCTTATGGTGAAGACCCCTGACAACACTCTGTGTCAGGAAATGGAAAAAGTTAAACCTGGGGATAATCCAACAAGGGACTCTGAATCAGCTAAAGCTTGAGTCAATTATTTTGCAAAGGATAATTGATGCTCAAAAGGATAATGTGGGCATGAAGCACATACAGGAGAAGATAAGGGCTAGAACAGCCAAATGTTTCAAGGAAGACGATCAAGGTGTGCTATGGTTTAAAAACCGCATAGTAGTGCCGAAGAATGAAGAACTCCGCCAGCAAATCTTAGATGAAGCGCATCTTAGTCGCTATTCTATTCATCCGGGAAGCACTAAGATGTATCATGATCTAAAGCAGCACTACTGGTGGACAAAGATGAAGATCGAAATTGCATGCTATGTGGCTAAGTGTGACACTTGCAGACGTGTCAAAGCCATACACATGAAACTGCTGGTCCATTACAATCTTTGCCGATCCCAATATGGAAATGGGAAGATATAAGTATGGACTTATCGTGGGATTGCCAGGACTGCAAAAGGGTATGATTCTATCTGGGTCATAATTGATCGGCTTACGAAGATTGCTCACTTTCTGCCGGTCAAGACAGATTCCCTAGTTACTGTCTACGCCCCATTGTACATTGCTCGTATTCTTAGTCTGCATGGTGTTCCGAAGACCATTGTGTCGGATCGTGGACCCCAATTTGTAGCCAAGTTTTGGGAAGCACTTCACAAATCCTTGGGTACTAAGTTGCTCCATAGTTCGGCATATCATCCACAAACCAGTGGACAGACTGAGAGGATTCATCAAGTACTCGAAGATATGTTGCGAGCATGTGTCCTAGATTTCTCACCAAAATGGGATGAATGTTTACCTTTGGCGGAGTTTCATACAATAATAGTTATCAAGAAAGTATCAAGATGGCACCTTTTGAAGCTTTATATGGGCGACGGTGTCGAACTCCGCTAAATTGGTCTGAACCTGGAGAAAGGTATTTCTTTAGGCCTGACATAGTGAAGGAGGCCGAGGAAAAGGTTCAGAAAGTTATTCATAATCTGAAGAAAGCCCAAGCTCGGCAGAAGAGCTATGCAGACAAACGGCGAATGCCCTTGTATTTTCTTGAAGGGGACTATGTTTACTTGAAGGTTTCACCAATGAAGGGAGTATCGCGGTTCGGGATAAAAGGAAAGCTTGCACCCAGGTACATTGGTCCATTTCCTATCCTTCAAAGATATGGGCCAGTGGCGTATCGACTTCAACTTCCCGAAACATTGTCTGCTGTACATAATGTGTTCCATGTATCGCAATTGAAGAAGTGTCTCCGGGTTCCCGATCGAACCATTGAAGTGACAGATGTTGTCCTGGAACCAGATTTAACATACTCGGAACATCCTATTCGAGTTCTGGATCAAAAGGACAGGGTTACCCGGAGAAAGACTCTCAAGTTCTACAAGATACAATGGAACCAACATTCTGAGGAAGAGGCTACGTGGGAAACTCAAGACTTTTTAGATAAGAATTTCCCAGGCTTTCTAGCCTCATGTAATTTGTAAAGTGTATATAGTTATTGCAATAAAGAAGTGAACCCCCATACCACCCCTGCCTTGTACCAGAAATAAGGAAATAAAAATGTGACACATTTCCTTTTCCATTACTCACCCTAGGACTTTAAATCTCGGGACGAGATTCTTTATGGGGGGAAGGATGTAACACCCCTGGTGTTACTGTAACTAAAACTTGAGCATGGCATCATAAGCATTGGCATTGTATATGTTTGATACACCTAGAGTGCATTCACTAGGCAAAATTTTCAAACAAGTTGTATTGTTTAAGTGTTTTTGCAAATAGAACCCTGGATAGGAAACTTAACCCTAAACAGGGATTGAAGGGGTAAGACCTAACCCAAGATGAGAAAACCTAAGGGACTTTAGGGAAAGAGTCATAAAATATTCCCAAAAACAAAGTTGAGTCACATTTATGCCCCTGGGATATCAAGAATCTCAATTAGAACCCTGGAAAAACCCTAAAACCAAACCCTAGGGGCCTATGTGCAAAATTAGTCCACTTTTGGACTAAAGTGCAAAAACCAAGTCAAATAAGTATCTTAAGTCATTTGGGTCACATATATGTGAATTTGCAAGCCAAACCCTAAGTTTTGGACCAAATTGCAAAAATCACCTCTTAAGCACTATAGGGGCTAAGTCTGAAATTCAGTGTTGAGGGCTCAACTTTGGAGCATTGGATCTTCCAAATTATTGAGAATTTGCCCTAGGTCACCACATCAATATTGTAGATCTATGGAAGGAGAGTAACTTTGTTATAGAACTCATGCCTTGGTACCATGAAGAATTCTGAAATAAATGAGCCCGAAGTTGCTCTGTCAGGCTTGTATCAAGAAACTGAAGCTGAACCTGAAGACAGAAGTGGTCACAGTGAGATGGAACCGATTTGAGCATGCCATAACTTTAAATACGTTCGATTTTGATCCAAGAATCCTATAGTAAGTTTGGAGACTGATGATTAGTGAACAAATTTTATTAAGAGGGATCGCTCTGTTCCTAACAAGAAACTAGAGATAATTGGGTTGGATCATGGCCGGTTCGGGCGACTGAAGCAGATGTGCCATGGTACAGTAGACCATTGGGGATCAGACCGCCAGCTGGCTCGCTCGTCGCCGGTGAGTCGCCGCCGGTGGTCGATCTCGTGCTGCGATTCGTGCTTCGGGTACAGCAGATAAACTTGACCGGGTAAAAATCCGAGGCAGGATTGAGCTACGGCTAAGACCGCCGCACTTCACCCCAGTTCATCGTCGATTAGATAGCCTCATCGCCGATAAGCTACCTTCGTCGCGCACCACGTGTCTTAGCACGAGACACCTTCGTGGTGACTCGTTAGTTGCATGTCCGGCGATCACCGGAATCACTGCCACGGTGAGAGCTACTTTTTCCCCGCACCGAGCTCACCGGCCGCTAACACCCCTCGGCCGAATTCGCCACCGACCCTCGATGCGCCTATAAATTGCGGATGCCGCTGGCTCCGTAGGGTAGTAAGCTAACCAGCCACCTCGAATCAGCCTCAACCATTCACTGAGAGCCACGAATTTGGAGTTCTCCCCAAATCATTTTTCGCCGCCGTGAAACCCACCCTCCCGTGGCCAGACCACTCTGGTAAAGTTCCGCGCCTCTCAAGTGTTGTTCTAGCATCTATGTAGGCACGTAAAGCTCACCGTAGCATCCGTTTGCCCAATCCGGGCCTGCATAATTGGGAACATGGGATCGACGCCGCGGTTTCTGCCGTGCACATGGACAGGCCGTTCTCAGGGCGTTCTTGTCAAATTGATGCGTGTTCCTAGGTCGCCTTGAGTAGGTTATGCTCCCGCTGTCGCTCGACTGAGCCACTCACCGCCGGCCGGGGCCAGTCCGTGCGGCGTCGGTGATGAACGGCAAACGCGTCGTGGTCGGGGACTAATTTGGAGAAGAAAAGGAATGCCAGGGACCCTTGTGCAAGCTGTCAGCAAGATGTGGAATAGTGGCCGAGGATTCTTAGCACATTCCTTAGATCATCGGGGGCTTTTCTGCAAAACTGCCAGCACGCGCGCGGGCGCGCGAGGGCGCTCCCCTATTTCCCTGTATTGCTGGGCCGCCGGGTTAGATTTTGGGCCCAACACTGTTGAGCATTTTTCTTTTTCTTTTTCAGTGAAGCTTTAAAAATATGTAGAAAATGTAGAGAAATGGTAAAATTGTGAAACCAATTTTCCTAGGTTTCTTATTTTCCCTAGAATTTAATAAAAATAGTTTTGTGATTTTTAGGTTAAATAAGGAATTTTAAGGCATTTAAAGCAGTTCAAGGTAGTAGTTTTGGATTTTTAAAAGATAAGTTGTAATCCCAAAAATGCTCAAAATTTTTATATGAGTTCCTCATATTATTTAGAAGCCTTGGGTAGAATTTGGGTTGATTTGGACCTTGTTTGATCACCAAACCCCAAAACACCCCCCTGCCCTATGAACTCCTTTACTGACTCCGGAAACCCTAAGTTCTCGGAGTACCGTGAAGGAAAGTTGTGTTCAAGACTTAGATAATAAGTTTATATTATCTTTGCACCCTCATGAGCATCCCATGGCATCCATTCTTATACATATATATGGTTATGTTAGAACACGAAGAAGAAGAGGAAGTCACCGAAGAAAGGACACCACCACCCTCGGATTCTCTAGCAGGCAACTGCTTCTACTTTGATATTTGCGGATCCGAGCCAGACTCACCTGTTAACAAAGGCAAGCCCCGGTGCATTTGCCACCCCCCTTGTGTTTTAAATCTTTCTCACTTGTTTAATGCATTAGGTGATAGGTGTTGATTGCTAAAACAATTCCTGCATTACTTTCCTTGGAATTTGATTACCTTCCTTGATACCCTGTTTTACAAAAGGTTTTGTTATGCTTAGTGTTGCTCTAGCAAAATAAAAGGATTTGTTTTACAAAAGATGTTTGGCAAAGTGGGAGGGTTGTTTTCAAAATAAAACTTGATGGTGAATCTGTCAAAGGCCTTGATGGATTCAACATTGAAAAAATGTACCTCTGCCAGGTACCAACCTTTAAGGTTAATGATTAAGCTGAGACCGGGTGGGTGACTTGCACGAGAAAGGGAGTCTCGGTGTAGTGTCTCTGTCTGAGTCGATTAAGGCCCGTCTCGATGTAAGCCTGCTGACCGAGGACCCTTTAACTGGTCACATGCCTTGTCATGGGTAAGCTTTGCCTCGGGTGGACTAAGGCCAGAATAAGATAACACGAAATGGGCGTGGAGCGGTGGCGAGAGTAGCGTGTACCCTCCGTGGCAAGAGGCTAGACGGTGGTGTATCTGTGCTCTCGGTTTGCGTGAACCTAATCTGGTCTTAAGAAACTCGGTGGCGGGTTGACATATGCAAGGGTTAAGTGCTACATATGTCGTGTGATCGGAGATCCTCAGCTGAGTATAATCGATTCGGATCGCCGTACCTCCGCGGTTATGGAGACTTGGCCACTGACTTACACGTAGCAATCCAGTGAAGATGAAGGGTTGATAAGAAAATTGGCTAGTGCAGGTAAAGTGATTGAACTAGGGTAGAAAGAACTCTAGCTACAGGTAATTTTACTTAACCTGACAATAAAATTGGATTTTAAGGATCCACTCGTAGTAAGCTTTTCTGCAAAACAGAGTCTTTGATTCTTGATTGGCCACTCCTTGAATCCCATTTATCCAGCATACCCTTGAGAGTCTTTTCCTTAGTCGTGTAAGACTTGCTGAGTAATTCCATACTCAGGGTTTATCCCCTTGTTGTTTTTAGGAGAGGAAGCAGCAGATTTCTGTTGCTTCTGTACCAAGGTGGTTCCTAATGAAGATAAGCAAGAGTGATGCGCGGGAGGAAAGGATCCTCCATTAAGACTTTTTGTGTAATAACTGTCGGGAGGAGTTTTTACCTCCCTTGGTATGTAATAATATTACTCTGCACTCGTTTATATTCCTGGTCTGTACTAAACAACCTGATCTTACTTTTTAATAAATGTAAGTTATGTAATCGCTTCCGTATTTCTTTACCTCCGATGTTCTGTAATGTCTGCAAGATGGGTGAGACGTTCCTAGAAAGGTAAGGAAAGATATCGAGCTTGTCAAGTAGTTCAGGGGCACCTATAGGGTTGTCTGAGGTCCGTTGGACAAGGACAACTGTAGGTGGGCCTAATTACTTGGGAGGTTCCGTCACATTATCCCCCATATCTGAAGAATCTTTATGAAAGACCAGATAGGAGGAGTGCAATGTATAGAAGGTATGAATCAACTAAGGTTGATTCTATAATTACACATGCATCATGCTAAGAATTATACTAATAAAATTTTCCCCCTAGGGAAATGCCGCCACGCACGAGGAAGACCGCGCGTAAGTCAACAGGCCCAATTGGAGTACCTCGTCATCAACTTGCCCCGCGGGATGAGGATAGTAGTAGCGGAAGCAACGATCCAATTGGGGATCTCAAAGCCCGCGTGAATCAACTTGAAACGGAACTGCAACACAGGACCAGTATGTGGGTCGTGGATGGCGATAGGATAAACGAACTAAGGAGTTATATCCGCCATCTGTAGGATCAGCTTGCTGATCGGGATTTAGCGCTCGACTGGGCGGTACAGTCTCGTTCAGTGGCTTGGGCTAAGGCAGCAAAGGCTCGAGCTCGAGTCGAGGAACTGAGTTCTGCCATGGACAACCTGCAGGCGTATTGCAATACCCTACATGAGGAAGTCCATGTACTGTATTCGCAACTACATCCCAGTGCCCCTATGGATCCAGTCGGGTCAGAAGCCGGACCCTCGCATGTTGCGGGAGAGGCGCTTGGTGGTGAGCTAGACCTTTTAAGCCCCCTCCTTCTATAAGGCTGGTCGATGAATGGTCTCCCACACCCGACGACGAAGCTGCCAGGAAAAACCAAAAGCAGGAATAGGGTTGTAGTGGTAGAAATAGAAATAGTGTATTGTAGGTTGTACTATTGTATAATAGGTAATGCTATTGTATACTGGGTAATGTATCCTGTTGTAAAATCGAGTCTGTACATTACTCTTTTTGGTAATGTAAATTGGATGGTTTTATCTTTGGCATATTATATTTGTTTCCAAATGTTTGTTGTCACAGATGCCGTCCAAGACCCGATCCCAGGATGCAGCGGGACCCTCTAGTGGAAGGGAATCTACACCAAATCCACCTCCTGTTCCTCCCACACTGGCTGAGGCGATTGCCGCCTTAGTGAACGCGACCGCTGATAATACCCGTTTTCTGAGAGAAATGGCGGGCCAACAGTTCCAGCAGCAAGGTGGGCGGGGTTATCAACAGGGCCCCCGCGAAACTTCTTACCTGGACTTCTCAGAGACACGTCCACCCTTGTTTGTTAAAGCTGAAGATCCGTTGGAAGCCGATGAATGGCTTCGAGTGATTGAACAAAAATTCGGACTTCTACGCTGTTCGGAGACCCAGAAGCCTTTATTTGCAGCCCAGCAACTACGCGGCCCTGCCAGCACTTGGTGGGGAAATTTCGTGGCTGTTCAACCGGCCAATCATCAAATAACCTGGGAAGAATTCAAAGTGGCCTTCCGCGAGCATTATATACCCGAAGGTGTTCTACATATGAAGCAAGAAGAATTCATGAAGCTAAAGCAAGGAGGGGATACTATTAATCAGTATCTCAATAAGTTCAATCATCTGTCACAATATGCAATCGATCAAGTGAACACTGATTTGAAAAAGAAGAATTGTTTTATGAGAGGTCTAAATGATCGACTGCAGAGAAAAATGGCAACCTGCATAGATCTTACGTATGGAAGAGCTGTCAGTACAGCCTTGGCTGTGGAAGCAAAGTATGCAGGTGTCGGAAAATCTAAAGGATTTGGAGGTGATAGGCCTAGTCAGGGCCCGATAAAGAGGCAACGGTTTATTCTCCGGCCTTCTAACCAGAATCGTTCACGTGCACCATCCTTCCCTTTCAAGCAGCCAATAATTATTCGTCCCAATAATGCCCCCACTGCCCCAAGTCAGCCGGGTGCCCCAGGCACTCGATTCCCTGCTTTGCCCAGCTCTTCAACCGAGTGTTTCAATTGTGGCAAGTTTGGGCATTTCATCAAAGATTGCCCCTATCCCAAGCAGAACCAGTCGAATAATCTGTAAGGATCGGGAAATTCATCTCAAGGCAAGGGAAATACTAAGGGCAAAAATATCAATAAGACGGGACGCGTATATTATACACAAGTGGCCACTACACCGGACGGAGAGCCGGTAATGATGGGTATGTTCCTCGTGGCCAATCATCCTGCAGTCATTCTTTTTTATTCTGGTGCTTCGCATACGTTCATTAGCAAGAAATTGTGGAGCAACATCACGAATCAAAAGAGGGGTTTAAAATTCACTCACCTGGGGGACAAATCTTTACTAGAGAAGTGGCCTATCAAGTGCCTGTATCATTGGCCGGACGGGACTTTCCTACCAATATGACCGTTCTGAAAGGCCAAGACATAGATGTTATTTTGGGTATGAATTGGTTGGCCAAGCATAAAGCAACACTCAATACTGATCAAAGAACCATCAGGTTGAGTCACAATCAAGAAGAAATTTTCTTGCCCATCCCCATTCCAAACAAAACTACTGGCAGAGTTTATGAAGTCATGGTACCGGAAATCAAGGATATTCCGGTAGTGTGCGAGTTTCCCGATGTCTTTCCCGAGGATTTGCCGGGATTGCCACCTAAAAGGGATGTAGAGTTTGTAATTGAGTTAAAGCCCGGTACGACTCCCATTTCTCGAAGATCGTACCGTATGCCTCCGAATGAGTTGGCAGAATTGAAGATTCAATTACAAGATCTCCTAGAGAAAGGATTCATCCGGCCAAGCTCGTCACCTTGGGGTTGTCCAGCCATATTCATCAAGAAGAAGGATCAAACCTTACGGATGTGCGTGGATTATCGACCCCTGAATGAGGTCACTATCAAGAACAAGTACCCTCTTCCGAGGATTGACATTCTGTTTGATCAATTGACCGGGGCGAGGGTATTCTCCAAAATTGATCTCAGGTCGGGCTATCATCAGATCCGTATTCGGCCCGAGGATATACCAAAAACCGTATTCACTACGCGGTATGGGTTGTTTGAATATCTGGTAATGTCTTTCGGGTTAACAAATGCTCCGGCCCACTTCACATATTTGATGAACTCAGTATTCATGCCCGAGCTAGACAAGTTCGTGGTGGTCTTCATTGACGATATTCTAATATATTCCAAGAATGAAGAGGAGCATGCTCAACATTTACGGATCGTGTTAACGCGCCTGAGGGAACATCAGTTATATGCCAAGTTTAGCAAATGCGCGTTTTGGCTGGAGGAAATTCAGTTTCTGGGATATGTTTTATCTTCCAGAGGGATTGCAGTAGACCCCAGCAAAGTCAAGGACATTTTGGAGTGGAAACCTCCAACCACTGTTCATCAAGTCTGAAGTTTCCTTGGACTGGCGGGATATTACCGCAGATTCATACCAGATTTTTCTAAGCTTATGAAGCCAATCACAAGTTTATTGAAGAATGATATTAAATTCAATTGGTCTTCTAAGTGTAATGAAGCTTTTGAACAATTGAAGACATTATTAACCACTGCTCCGGTATTGGCTCAACCGGACATCACCAAGCCCTTTGATGTATATTGTGATGCATCAGGCAGTGGACTCGGCTGTGTATTAATGCAAGAAGGCCGAGTAATTGCATATGCTTCAAGGCAGTTGCGCCGACATGAGGAGCATTACCCAACTCATGATCTGGAGCTAGCTGCTGTGGTTCATGCCCTGAAAATTTAGCGTCATTATTTGCTGGGAAATATCTGTCATATTTATACAGATCATAAAAGCTTGAAGTATATCTTCACCCAGTCAAAGTTGAATATGAGGCAAAGACGATGGCTTGAGCTTATTAAGGATTATGAACTAGAAATTTATTATCACCCAGGCAAGGCCAATGTTGTGGCAGATGCACTAAGCCGCAAGGTTTCCTATCATTGTCTTACAGTAAAGACCTCTGACAATACCTTATGTCAGGAGATGGAGAAGCTAAACCTAGGAATGGTCCAACAAGGAACCCTGAATCAGCTAAAGCTTGAGTCAGTCCTCTTGCAAAGGATAATTGATGCTCAAAAGGATAATGAGGGTATGAAACACATTCGTGAGAAGATAAGGGCTGGAAAAGCCAAATATTTCAAAGAAGATGATCAAAGTATTGTATGGTTTAATAACCGCATAGTGGTGCCAAAGAATGAAGAGGTCCGCCAGCAAATCCTTGATGAATCGCATCTTAGTCGTTATTCTATTCATCCTGGAAGCACTAAGATGTACCAAGACTTGAAGCAACATTATTGGTGGACAAAAATGAAGATCGAGATTGCACGCTATGTGGCTAGATGTGACACCTGCAGACGTGTCAAGGCCATACACTTGAAAGTTATCGGTCCATTACAGTCACTACCAATACCGACATGGAAATGGGAAGACATAAGTCTGGACTTTATTGTGGGATTGCCCAGGACTGCAAAAGGGTATGATTCTATCTGGGTTATTGTTGATCGGCTTACGAAAATTGCTCATTTTCTACCCATCAAGACAGTACACCCAGTTGCTGTTTATGCCCAATTGTATATTGCTCGTATCCTCAGTTTGCACGGGATTCCGAAGACTATAGTGTCGGATCGTGGACCTCAATTCATATCCAAATTTTGGGAAGAACTTCATAAGTCCCTGGGTACCAAATTGCTCCACAGTTCGGCCTAGCATCCACAAACCAGTGGGCAAACTGAGAGGGTTAATCAAATACTCGAAGATATGTTGCGAGCATGTGTTCTGGACTTCTCACAAAAATGGGATGAATGTTTGCCCTTAGCGGAGTTTTCATATAATAATAGCTATCAAGAAAGTATCAAAATGGCACCCTTCGAAGCTTTATATGGACGACGTGTCATACTCAGCTAAATTGGTCTCAACCAGGGGAAAGGTACTTTTTTAGGCCTGATATGGTGAAAGAAACCGAAGAAAAGGTTCAGAAAATTATTCATAATATGAAGAAAGCACAAGCTCGTGAAAAGAATTATGCAGACAAACGGCGAATGCCCTTATATTTTCTTGAAGGAGACTATGTCTACCTGAAGGTTTCACCAATGAAGGGTGTATCGCGTTTCGGGATAAAAGGAAAGCTTGCACCCAGGTACATTGGTCCATTCCCTATACTTGAAAGATACGGGCCAGTGGCATATCGACTTCAATTACCCGAAACTTTGTCTGCTATACATAATGTGTTCCATGTGTCACAATTGAAGAAGTGTCTTCGGGTTCCCGATCGAATCATTGAAGTAACAGATGTTGTCCTTGAACCGGACTTGACATACTCTAAGCACCCTATTCGAGTCTTGGATCAAAAGGACAGGGTTACCCGGAGAAAAACTCTCAAGTTCTACAAGATACAGTGGAACCAACATTCTGAAGAAGAGGCTACATGGGAAACTCAAGACTTTTTAGATAAGAATTTCCCAGGCTTTTCAGCCTCATGTAATTTGTAAAGTGTATTTGGTTGTTGTAATAAAGAAGTGAACCCCACACCACCCCCTGCCTTGTACCAGAAATAAGGAAATAAAAATGTGACACATTTCATTTTCCATTACTCACCCTAGGACTTTTAATCTCGGGACGAGATTCTTTTATGGGGGGAAGGATGTAACACCCCTGGTGTTACTATAACTAAAACTTGAGCATGGCATCATAAACATTGGCATTGCATATGTTTGACACACCTAGAGTGCATTCACTAGGTAAAAATTTCAAATAAGTTGTATTGTGCTAGTATTTTGCAAATAGAACCCTAGATAGGGAACTTAACCCTAAAGAGGGATTAAAGGGGTAAGGCATAACCCAAATTGAGAAAACCTAAAAGCCTTGGGGGAATAATTATAAAATGTTCCCAAGAATAAAGTTGAATCACATTTATACCACTGGGGTACCAGAAACCCTAATTGGAACCCTCGAAAACCCTAAAACCAAACCCTAGGGACCTATGTGCAAAATTAGTCCACTTTTGGACTAAAGTGCAAAAACCAAGTTAAATAAGTATCTTAAGCCATTTGGGTCACTCATGTGTGAATTTACATGCCAAGCCCTGAGTTTTGGACTTAATTACAAAATAGACCTCAATTGAATTCTATCCTAAGTATGAAAAACAGTGTTATGGGTTCAACTTTTGAGCTTTGTAACTTTTTAATCATAGGGTTTTTGCCCTAGGTTACCACATCAAAGTTGTAGACCAAACTAAAGAGAACAACTTTGTTTAAGGCTGTGAGCATAGTTATTAAGAGAAATCTAGAGATAATCATGCTCAAAATCTGGCTGTCAGGCTGTTAAGGTCTGAATTTTCAGACTAACAGTGGACTGACATCAACTTTAAGCTCAATTCTGAGCATGATCCAGTGCTCAACTAAGTTTAATCCCTATAGTCAAATTGGAGATGGTATATAGCTCTACAACTTTGCTATAGGTCACTGGATGTGTTGCCATTTGAAAATCAGAGAAAATGTGGCTTAAACTTGCTCTGTCAGTTCGTCTGACTGAAATCGCCATGGTACAGTAACTGTAAAGGATCAGACCGCCAGCGCGGCAGTCCCTCACCGCCGACGGCTCTCTCCACCGTGATCCGTGTCACCGGCGTCGAGATTAGTGCCTAGGTGTTGGATAGCGCTGCAGGGTAAAAGAATCCTCGCCGCCGGTGACCTGGATGCCACCCCGGCTAGCCGCGATACCCCTCCCCTTGCTCACCGCCCGTGGATAAAGGGGCTCACCGCCGTCGTGCCATTGCCGTTGAACGCCGCGTGTCTCTGTCCATCTACCGCGTCACCGTGACTCCCTACCACCGTCCCGTCGTCGCCGGTGAGTTCGTCACGACTGGGGACACGCACCCACGGCGACAGAGTTCTTTCTTATCTCCGGCCGCCACGTTGTTCGATCAAATTGGATGCCACCGACGAAGCTTGCTATAAATTGATGGCTCGGGTAGCTGCGCTATGTCATCGTGAAGCTATAGCACCCACCCCCACCCTCGATCATCCACCAGCACGCGTGAATTTCCAATTGCCCCCAATTTCGGTCTCCGCCGCCGTGAAGAACAGCTCACCGCGGCCAGCTTAATTCCGGTTAGCTCGCGCCCCTCTGTTACTTGTTCTAGCATCCTTAGGTACCCCACAAACTCCTCGACCCCTTTAATTGAACCGGATCGCCAGGGATCGTCGGGAACACGGTTGTCTCGCCGTGAGGTTCACGGTCACCGTGGCCAGAGCAAGCCATTGGGCCATAGATGGAATTAGGTTAGGGGAAATGCTCAGGCCAGGTCCAATTTGATGTCCGCTGCTCAGGAACCCTAGCCGTTGCCCCAATCGGCCGGTGCAGGCGCTCGCCGGAGCTCGGCTGGGCGTGAACGTCGTCGAGGACTTCACCGTGCAAGGGAATAGAAGATGGAGGTCCTATTTGTAATTTGTCAGCGACACATAGGAATAGTGAAGAAGCTCGCTTTCGGTTAGTTAGAAGCCCGAGGGTTTTTATGCAAAATCGCCAGGGCGCGGATGCGCGCGCGCGCTTTTCCCCTCTGGACTAGGCCACTGGGCTGAAACGAGCCCAATACTATTCAGTCTTTTCCTTTTTCTTTTTCAGGAGAACTTTGAAAACCTATAGAAAATGGTAGAAAAATCCTAAAATTGTGAAACCAATTTTCCTAGACTTCCTATTTTCCCTAGAATTTAATAAAAATAGTTTTATGATTTTTAGAGGAAATGAGGAATTTTAAGGCATTTAAAGTAGTTTAAAGTATTGGTTCTGGATTTTTAGAAAATAGATAATAATCCCAAAATTGCTCAAACTTTTTACATAAGCTCTATACCTTATTTAGAAGCCTTGGGTAGAGTTTGAATTGATTTGGACCTTGTTTGACACCTAAACCCCAAAACCCCCACCCCTGCTCTATGAACTCCTTTACTGACTCCGGAAACCCTAAGTTCTCGGAGTTCCATGAAGGAAAGTTGTATTCAAGACTTTAGATAATAAGTTTCTATTATCTTTGCACTCTCATGAGCATTACATGGCATTCATTCTTATACCTATATGTGGTTATGTTTAGAAAACGAAGAAGAAGTTGAAGTGAGTGAAGAAAAGGCACCACCACCTTCGGACTCTCAGGCAGGATCTTGTCTTTATTTTGACATCTGCGGGCCTGAGCCAGACTCACCTACTAACGAAGGCAAGCCCCGGTGCATTTGCCACCTCCTTGTGTTTTAAAAATCTTTTTCACTTACTTAATGCATTAGGTGATAGGAGTTGATTGCTAAAACAATTCCTGCATTACCTTCCTTGAACTTGATTACCTTCCTTGATCACCTGTTTTACAAAAGATTTTTGATGCTTAGCATTGCTTCAGAAAAACAAAATGTTTTGTTTTTACAAAAATTTGATGTGGCAAAAGTGGGTGGGATGTTCTTGAAAATAAAACTTGATGGTGGATCCATCATGGCCATGATGGGTCCAACATCGGAAAAGATGTACCTCTGTCAGGTACCAAGTTTTGGGTTTAAATGATTAAGCTGAGACCGGGCGGGTGACTTGCACGAGAAAGAGAGTCTCGGTGTAGTGTCTCCGCCTGAGTCGATTAAGGACTGTCTCGATGTAGGCCTGCTGACCGAGGACCCTTTAACTGGTCACATGCCTCGTCATGGGTAAGCCTTGCCTCGGGCAGACTAAGGCCAGAATAAGATGACACGAAATGGGCGTGGAGCGGTGGCGAGAGTAGCGTGTACCCTCCGTAGCAAGAGGCTGGACGGTGGTGTATCTGTGCTCTCGGTTTGCGTGAACCTGATCTGGTCTTAAGAAACCCGGTGGCGGGTTGACATATGCAAGGGTTAAGTGCTACATATGTCGTGTGATTGGAGATCCTCAGCTGAGTATAATCGATTCGGATCGCCGTACCTTCGCGGTTATGAATACTTGGTCACTGACTTACACGTAGCAATCCAGTGAAGATGAAGGAAGAATTAAGAACTTGGCTAGTTCAGGATAAGTGTTTGAACTAGGTTAGAAAGAACTCTAGAGGTAGGTAAGTTTACCTAACTTGACAATAAAACTGGATTTTTAAGGATCCACTTTTAGTAAGCATTTATGCAACAATAGAGTCATTGATCTTGAGATACCTTACCTTGACTCCCTTATAACCAGCATATCCTTGAGAGTCTTTTCTTTAGTCGGGTAAGACTTGTTGAGTAATTCCATACTCAGGGTCTATTCCCTCGTTATTTTTAGGTGAGGAAGTAGCAGATTTCTGTTGCTTCTGTACCAAGGTGGTTCCTCAGGAGGAAAAGCAAGAGTAAAGATGCGGGAGGACTTGGTCCTCCATAGGAAAACTTTTATGTAAAACTTAACGGGAGGAGTTTTTGCCTCCCTTGGTTATGTAATAATACTACTCTACACTCGTTTATATTTCTGGTCTGTGATAAACAACTTGATCTTACTTTTTAATAAATGTAGGTTTATGTAATCAGTTCCGCATTCCGATATCTCCGATGTTCTGTAATGTCTGCAAGACGGGTGAAATGTTCCTAGAAAGGTAAGAAAAGATACCGAACTTGTCAAGTAATTCAGGAACATCTACAGGGTTGCCTAATGTCTGTTGGACAAGGACAACTGTAGGTGGGCCTAATGACTTGGGAGGTTCCGTCACAGCTGGTATCGGAGCGAAGCCCTTCTTCGCAGATATTATGAGGCATTTTCAAAAGGATTTTCTAAAAACTCACCTAGAAAAATTTCTTCTATTCTTATCCCCCATATCTGAAGAATCTTTATGAAAGACCATATAGGAGGAGTGCAATGTATAGAAGGTATGAATCAACTAAGGTTGATTCTGTAATTACACATGCATCATGCTAAGAATTATACTAATAAAATTTTCCCCCTAGGGAAATCCCGCCACGCACGAGGAAGAGCGCGCGTAAGTCAATAGGCCCAATTGGAGTACCTCGTCATCAACTTGCCCCGCAGGATGAGGATAGTAGTAGCGGAAGCAACGATCCAATTGGGGATCTCGAAGCCCGCGTGAATCAACTTCAAACGGAACTACAACGCAGGACCAGTATGTGGGTCGCGGATGGCGATAGGATAAACGAACTAAGGAGTTATATCCGCCGTCTGTAGGATCAGCTTGCTGATCGGGATTTAGCACTCGACTGGGCGGTACAGTCTCGTTCAGTGGCTTGGGCTAAGGCAGCAAAGGCTCGAGCTCGAGTCAAGGAACTGAGTTCTGCCATGGACAACCTGCAGGCGTATTGCAATACCCTACATGAGGAAGTCCATGTACTGTATTCGCAACTACATCCCAGTGCCCCTATGGATCATGTCGGGTCAGAAGCCAGACCCTCGCACGTTGCGGGAGAGGCGCTTGGTGGTGAGCTAGACCTTTTTAAGCCCCCTCCTTCTATAAGGCTGGTAGATGAATGGTCTCCCACACCCGACGACGAGGTTGCCAGGAAAAACCAAAAGCAGGAATAGGGTTGTAGTGGTAGAAATAGAAATAGTGTATTGTAGGTTGTACTATTGTATAATAGGTAATGCTATTGTATACTGGGTAATGTATCCTGTTGTAAAATCGAGTCTGTACATTACTCTTTTTGGTAATGTAAATTGGATGGTTTTATCTTTGGCATATTATATTTGTTTCCAAATGTTTGTTGCCACAGATGCCGTCCAAGACCTGATCCCAGGATGCAGCGGGACCCTCTAGTGGAAGGGAATCTACACCAAATCCACCTCCTGTTCCTCCCACACTGGCTGAGGCGATTGCCGCCTTAGTGAACGCGACCGCTGATAATACCCACTTTCTGAGAGAAATGGCGGGCCAACAGTTCCAGCAGCAAGGTGGGCGGGGTTATCAACAGGGCCCCCACGAAACTTCTTACCTGGACTTCTCAGAGACACGTCCACCCTTGTTTGTTAAAGCTGAAGATCCGTTGGAAGCCGATGAATGGCTTCGAGTGATTGAACAAAAATTCAGACTTCTACGCTGTTCGGAGACCCAGAAGCCTTTATTTGCAGCCCAGCAACTACGCGGCCCTGCCAGCACTTGGTGGGGAAATTTCGTGGCCGTTCAACCGGCCAATCATCAAATAACCTGGGAAGAATTCAAAGTGGCCTTCCGTGAGCATTATATACCCGAAGGTGTTATACATATGAAGCAAGAAGAATTCATGAAGCTAAAGCAAGGAGGGGGTACTGTTAATCAGTATCTCAATAAGTTCAATCATCTGTCACAATATGCAATCGATCAAGTGAACACTGATTTGAAAAAGAAGAATTGTTTTATGAGAGGTCTAAATGCAACCGAGAAAGGCCAGTCCCCTTGCAAAAAAGTGCGACAAAAGCCTCCAAGCGAGTGCCAACACTCCCTTCAAGGCTCAGGGGCTACTGTCGAGGACCATAATTAGGGGTACCCCCAAGACTCCTAATCTCAGCTGGTAACCCCCATCAGCACAAAGCTGCAAAGGCCTGATGGGCGCGATTAAGGTCAAGGCTCGGTCCACTCAAGGGACATGATCTCGCCTCGCCCGAGCCCAGCCTCGGGCAAAGGCAACCGACCCCGGAGGATTCATGTCTCGCCTGAGGGCCCCCTCAAGCAACGGACACACCTTCGGCTCGCCCGAGGCCCAGTCTTCGCAGAGAAGCAACCTTGGCCAGATCGCCACGCTAACCGACCGTATCGCAGGAGCATTTAATGCAAGGATCGCATGACATCTTATCCTGACGCGCTCTTCAGTCGACAGAGCTGAAATGACCGCAGTCACTTCGCCGCTCCACTGACCGACCTGACAAGAAAACAGCGCCGCCTGCCCCGCTCCGACTGCTGTGCCACTCGCCAGAGTGAGGTCGACAGCGGCTAAGTCCAGCCTCGGGCGACATAGGAAGCTCCGCCTCGCCCGACCCCAGGGCTCGGCCCCCGTCTCGGCCTCGGCTCCAGAAGACGACGAACTCCGCCTCGCCCGACCCCAGGGCTCGAACTCGGCCTCGGCTCCGGAAGACGAAGAACTCCGCCTCGCTCGGCCCTAGGGCTCGGACTCGGCCTCAGCTCCGGAAGACGACGAACTCCGCCTCGCCCGACCCCAGTGCTCGGACTCTGCCTCGGCTCCGGAAGACGACGAACTCCGCCTCGCCCGACCCCAGGGCTCGGACTCGGCCTCGGCTCCGAAAGATGACGAACTCCGCCTCGCCTGACCCAAGGGCTCGGACTCGGCCTCGGCTCCGGAAGATGACGAACTCCGCCTCGCCCGACCCCAGGGCTCGGACTCGGCCTCGGCTCCGGAAGACGACGAACTCCGCCTCGCCTGACCCAAGGGCTCGGACTCGGCCTCGGCTCCAGAAGACGACGAACTCCGCCTCGCCCAACCCCAGGGCTCGGCCACGGCTCCGGAAGACGATGGACTCCGCCTCGCCCGACCCCAGGGCTCGGACTCAACCTCGACCTCGGAGGAATCGCCACCTCGTCCCAACTCGGGTTCGGACCAGCCACGTCGCCAGGAGGGCCATCATTACCCTACCCCTAGCTAGCTCAGGCTACGGGGAACAAGACCGGCGTCCCATCTGGCTCGCCCCGGTAAACAAGTAATGATGACACCCCACACGCTCCATGACGACGGCAGCTCCCAGCCTCTTATGTCAGCAAGGGGACGTCAGCAAGGACCCGATAGCCCCGACAGCTGTACTTCCACAGGGCTCCAGCGCTCCTCCGACGACCACGACATCACATGAACAGGATGCCAAAACCTCTCCGACTGCCACGACGGCATGTACTTAGGGCTCTAGCTCCTCTCTGCTAGACACGTTAGCACATTGCTACACCCCCCATTGTACACCTGGGCCCTCTCCTTACATCTATAAAAGGAAGGTCCAGGGCTCTCGTACGGAGAGGTTGGCCGCGCGGGAGAACGGGTCGGCGCATAAGGCTCTCGCTCTCTCTCTCTCACTCCCACGCGAACGCTTGTAACCCCCTACTGCAAGCACATCCAGCCGCCCTGGGCGCAGGACAACACGAAGGCCGCGGTTTCCCTCGCTGTTCTCCCCCTTTGTGTCCCGTCTCGCGCCGACCCATCTGGGCTAGGGCACGTAGCGACAATTTATTCGTCGGTCCAGGGACCCCCCGGGGTCGAAACGCCGACAGTTGGCGCGCCAGGTAGGGGCCTGCTGCGTGTTGACGAATAGCTTCCCATCAAGCTCTAGATGGGTAGTCCCTAGCAACCTTTCCAACCCAGGACGACGCTCCGTTTCGGGAGTCTCGAGTTCATGTCTCTCGACGGTAGCTACGACATGGTACTCCTTCTTCCGCAGCGCGACGACGACAATGGCGGCCGTCAGCCCGCCCGCCGGCGGCGGAATCGACGACGTCTTCCCCACGTGGCGGAAGAGCAACATTTAGTTCTATCCCGTCGCCTCCCCCGCCGATGGAGGAGGAGGCGGGGCAGGCATGGCCAAGCAGGGGGCGACACCTCGTCGGCTGTCAAGCGAGTCGACGGCGCCGGCGCCCCAGCGGGGGACACGCCGGGCGTTGACCTCGCATCGGAGACGAAGACGAGCGTCGTTTCCCTGCAACACACCAACATCGAGCTGACGGATGACACCAGCACGCTCGCGAAGGCTTGCTGGGCGTCACCGTCGTACCTGAGACAACGGCGCAGTCCGCCCCTGACGCGACTTCGTCACCACCCGTCGATCAAGAGGTACCGTCCGTTTCCCATCCCGTGCCTTTTAGGTTCAACTTCGATCCACCAAGCGACCCCGCTTCGGTGGAGGCTTTCGCAAAGGCATGTCCAAACCCTCCGTGGTACCATATGCGGTCACCCTAGGACAGACTGACGGCCGTCTCGACCTACGGGCCCTCGGGTTCCGAGGAAGATGACGAGCCCGACCCTGGTTGGGATTTCTCCGGGCTTGGTAACCCCAGTACCATGCGGGACTTCATGACCGCATGTGACTACTGCCTCTCCGATTGTTCCGATGGTAGCCACAGCCTCGGCAACGAGGACTGTGGCCCAAGTCGCGAATGTTTCCACGTCGATCTAGGGGGTCTCGGCGAAGGTAACCATCTTGGTATGCCGGAGAACGGAGATCCCCCTAGGCCTGCGCCTCGCGTTGACATCCTTCGGGAGCTAGCTGTGGTCCCAGTCCCTGCGGGGGATCAGGACGCACAGCTCGAGCAAATCCGCGAGATGCAGGCCAGGCTCGACGAGGAGGCAGGAACGCTTGCGCAGCTCCGGCCGGAGACGCGCATCATATGGCCTAGGACGTCCAACACCGCATCACCGACGATACCAGGCCAAGGCTGCCCCCGGTTTCCAGTGGGGTCGGCCAGAACCTGGCTGCAGCTGCGATACTACTCCGAGCGATGCCGGAACCCTCCACCACCGAGGGGCGGCGTATCCAGGGAGAGCTCAAGAACCTCCTGGAAGATGCTGCGGTCCGACGGGCCGAAAGCTCTGCCTCCCGAAGGCAGGGGTACCCCCCGGAGCATCGCACCGCGACTTCCGGATTCATGCGAGAAGCCTCGGTCCACACCGGGCGCACGCGCAACACGGCGCCTGCGGCCCCGGGTCGCCTCGGCAACGAGCACCACCACCGCAACCGTCGAGCCCACCTCGATGATAGGGTGCGCCGAGGCTACCACCCCAGGCGTGGGGGACGCTACGACAGCGGGAAGGATCGGAGCCCCTCGCCCGAACCACCCAGTCCGCAGGCTTTCAGCCGGGCCATACTACGGGCGCCGTTCCCGACCCGGTTCCAAACCCCGACTACCATCACAAAGTACTCGGGGGAGACGAGGCCAGAACTGTGGCTCGCGGACTACCGACTGGCCTGCCAGCTGGGTGGAACGGACGATGACAACCTCATCATCCGCAACCTCCCCCTGTTCCTCTCCGACACCGCTCGAGCCTGGCTGGAGCATCTGCCTCCGGGGCAGATCTCCAACTGGGACGACCTGGTCCAAGCCTTCGCCGGCAACTTCTAGGGCACGTACGTGCGCCCTGGGAACTCCTGGGATCTCCGAAGCTACCGCCAACAGCCGGGAGAGTCTCTCCGGGACTACATCCGGCGATTCTCGAAGCAGCGCATCGAGCTGCCCAACGTCACCGATTCCGATGTCATCGGCGCGTTCCTCGCCGACACCACCTGCCGCGACCTGGTGAGCAAGCTGGGTCACAGGACCCCCACCAGGACGAGCGAGCTGATGGACATCGCCACCAAGTTCGCCTCTGGCCAGGAGGCGGTTGAGGCCATCTTTCGGAAGGACAAGCAGCCCTAGAGCCGCCAGCCGGAAGACGTCCCCGAGGCATCCGCTCAGCGCGGCACCAAGAATAAGAACAAGAAGAAGTCGCAAGCGAAACGCGACGCCACCGACACAGACCTTGTCGCCGCCGCTGAGTACAAGAACCCTCGGAAACCTCCTGGAGGTGCCAATCTCTTCGATAAGATGCTCAAGGAGCCGTGCCCCTACAATCAGGGGCCCGTCAAGCACACCCTTGACGAGTGCGTCATGCTTTGGTGCCACTTTCACAAGGCCGGGCCACCGGCGGAAGGTGGCAGGGCCCACAACAACGATAAGAAGGAGGACCACAAGGCAGAGGGGTTTCCCGAGGTCCATGACTGCTTCATGATCTATGGTGGGCAAGTGGCGAATGCCTCGGCTCGGCGCCGCAAGCAAGAGCGTCGGGAGGTCTGCTTGGTAAAGGTGGCGGCGCCAGTCTACCTAGACTGGTCCGATAAGCCCATCACCTTCGACCAAGGCGACCACCCCGACCGCGTGCCGAGCCTGGGGAAATATCCGCTCGTTGTCGACCCCATCATCGGCAACGTCGGGCTCACCAAGGTCCTCATGGACGGAGGCAGCAGCCTCAACATCATCTACGCCGAGACCCTCGGGCTCCTGCAGATCGATCTGTCCTCGGTCCGGGCCGGCGCGGCGCCTTTTCACGGGATCATCCCCGGGAAGCACGTCCAACCCCTCGGACAACTCGATCTGCCCATCTGCTTCGGGACTCCCTCCAACTTCCGAAGGGAAACCCTCACGTTCGAGGTGGTCGGGTTCCGAGGAACCTACCACGCAGTGCTAGGGAGACCATATTACGCCAAGTTCATGGCCGTCCCCAACTACACCTACCTCAAGCTCAAGATGTCGGGCCCCAACGGGGTCATCATCGTCGGCCCCACGTACCGACACACGTACGAATGCGACGTGGAGTGCGTGGAGTACGCCGAGGCCCTCGCCGAATCTGAGGCCCTCATCGCCGACATGGAAAGCCTCCCCAAGGAGGTTCCAGATGCGAAGCGCCACGCCGGCAACTTCGAACCAGCAGAGGTGGTTAAATCTGTCCCTCTCGACCCCAGCAACGACACCTCCAAGCAGATCCGGATCGGCTCCGAGCTCGACCCCAAATAGGAACTAGTGCTCGTCGACTTTCTCCATGCGAACGCCGAGGTTTTTGCGTGGAGTCCCTCGGACATGCCGGGCATACCGAGGGAAGTCGCCGAGCACTCACTAGATATCCGAGCTGGAGCCCGACCCATGAAGCAGCCTCTGCGCCGATTCGACGAAGAAAAGCGTAGAGCCATAGGTGAGGAGATCCACAAGCTGATGGCCGCTGGGTTCATCAAAGAGGTATTCCATCCCGAATGGCTTGCCAACCCTGTGCTTGTGAAAAAGAAAGATGGGAAATGGCGGATGTGTGTAGACTACACAGGTCTAAACAAAGCATGTCCGAAGGTTCCCTACCCTCTGCCTCGTATCGACCAAATCATGGATTCCACTGCTGGGTGTGAAACCCTGTCGTTCCTCGATGCCTACTCAGGGTATCACCAAATCAGGATGAAAGAGTCCGACCAACTCGCGACTTCTTTCATCACACCTTTTGGCATGTACTGCTACGTTACTATGCCATTTGGTTTGAGGAATGCGGGTGCGACGTACCAAAGGTGCATGAACCACGTGTTCGGAGAGCACATTGGTCGAACGGTCGAGGCTTACGTCGATGACATTGTAGTCAAGACGAGGAGAGCCTCCGACCTCCTCTCCGACCTTGAAACGACATTCCGGTGTCTCAAGGCGAAAGGCATAAAACTCAATCCCGAGAAGTGCGTCTTCGGAGTCCCCCGAGGCATGCTCTTGGGGTTCATCGTCTCCGAGCGGGGCATCGAGGCCAACCCAGAAAAAATCATGGCCATCACCAACATGGGGCCCATCAAGGACTTGAAAGGCGTACAGAGGGTCATGGGATGCCTTGCGGCTCTGAGCCGCTTCATCTCGTGCCTCGGCGAAAGAGGCCTACCTCTGTATCGCCTCTTAAGAAAGACCGAGTGCTTCACTTGGACCCCCGAGGCCGAGGAAGCCCTCGGGAACCTGAAGGCGCTCCTTACGAACGCACCCATCCTAGTGCCCCCGCTGCCGGAGAAGCCCTCTTGATCTACGTCGCTGCTACCACTCAGGTGGTCAGCGCCGCGATCGTGGTCGAGAGACGAGAAGAAGGGCACGCATTACCCGTCCAGAGGCCGGTCTACTTCATCAGTGAGGTACTGTCCGAGACCAAGATCCGCTACCCACAAATTCAGAAGCTACTGTACGCGGTAATTCTGACACGGCGAAAGTTGCGACACTACTTCGAGTCTCATCTGGTAACTGTGGTGTCATCCTTGCCCCTCGGGGAGATCATCCAGTGCCGGGAGGCCTCGGGTAGGATTGCAAAATGGGCGGTGGAAATCATGGGCGAGACAATCTCGTTCGCCCCTCAGAAGGCCATCAAGTCCCAAGTCTTGGCAGACTTTGTGGCTGAATGGGTCGACACCCAGCTTCCGACAGCTCCGATCCAACCGGAACTCTGGACCATGTTTTTCGATGGGTCACTGATGAAAACAGGGGCAGGCGCGGGCCTGCTCTTCATCTCGCCCCTCGGAAAGCACCTCCGCTACGTGCTGCGCCTCCATTTCCCGGTGTCCAACAACGTGGCTGAGTACGAGGCTCTGGTCAACGGGTTGCGCATCGCCATCGAGCTAGGGGTCCGACGCCTCGACGCTCGCGGTGACTTGCAGCTTGTCATCGACCAAGTCATGAAGAACTCCCACTGCCGCGACCCGAAGATGGAAGCCTACTGCGACGAGGTTCGGCGCCTGGAAGACAAGTTCTACGGGCTTGAGGTCAACCACGTCGCACGACGATACAACGAGACTGCGGATGAGCTGGCAAAAATAGCTTCGGGGCGGACAACGGTTCCCCCGGATGTCTTCTCCCGAAACCTACATCAACCCTCGGTCAAGACCAGCAACACGACCGAGCCCGAGGCAACCTCGGCTCCGCCCGAGGCACCCTCGGCTCAGCCCGAGGCATCCTCGGCTCGGCCTGAGGCGCCCTCGGCTCAACCCAAGGCACCCTTGGCCCCCGAGGGTGAGGCACTGCGCGTCGAGGGAGAGCGGAATGAGGTCCCGCCTGATCGAGACTGGCAGGCCCCGTACCTGCAATATCTCCACCGAGGAGAGCTGCCCCTCAACCGAGCCAAAGCTCGGCGACTGGCGCGGCGCGCCAAGTCATTCGTCTTGCTGGGTGAAGGGAAGGAGCTCTACCACCGCAGCCCCTCCGGCATCCTCTAGCGATGCATATCCATCGCTGAAGGCCAGGAGCTCTTACAAGAAATACACTCAGGGGCTTGCAGTCATCACGCAGCGCCCCGAGCCCTTGTTGGAAACGCTTTCCGACAAGGTTTCTACTGGCCGACCGCAGTGGCCGACGCCACTAAAATTGTTCGCACCTGCCAAGGGTGTCAGTTCTACGCAAGGCAGACGCAACTACCCGCTCAGGCTCTGCAAACAATACCCATCACCTGGCCGTTTGCTGTGTGGGGTCTGGACCTCGTCGGTCCCTTGCAGAAGGCACCCGGGGGCTACACGCACCTACTGGACGCCATCGACAAATTCTCCAAGTGGATCGAGGTCAGCATTAGGTCCGAACAGGCGGTGGCGTTCTTCACCAACATCATCCATTGCTTTGGGGTCCCGAACTCCATCATCACCGACAACGACACACAGTTCACCGACAGAAAGTTCCTGGACTTCTGCGAGGATCACCATATCCGGGTGGACTGGGCCATCGTGGCTCACCCCATGACGAATGGGCAGGTAGAGCGTGCCAACGGCATGATTCTGCAAGTACTCAAGTCGAGGATCTACAACGACCTCCACAAGTTTGGCAGGCGATGGATGAAGGAACTCCCCTTGGTGGTCTGGAGCTTGAGGACGACGCCAAGTCGAGCCACGGGCTTCACGCCGTTCTTTCTAGTCTACGGGGCCGAGGCCATCTTGCCCACAGACTTAGAATATGGTTCCCCAAGGACAAGGGCATACGACGACCGGCGCAACCAGACCAACCGAGAAGACTCACTAGACCAGCTGGAAGAGGCTCGGGACGTGGCCTTACTACACTCGGCACGGTATCAGCAATCCCTGCGACGCTACCACGCCCGAGGGGTTCGGTCCTGAGACCTCCAGGTGGGCGACTTGGTGCTTCGACTACGACAAGACGCCTGAGGGCGGCACAAGCTCACGCCTCCCTGGGAAGGGCCATTCATCATCGCCAAAGTTTTGAAGCCCGGGACATACAAGTTGGCCAACAGTCAAGGCGAGGTCTACAGCAACGCTTGGAACATCCGACAGCTACGTCGCTTCTACCCTTAAGATGTTTTCAAGACGTTCATATACCTCGTTTACATATGAAGTCTAACCATCAAGGAAGGGACGGCTTTGCCTCGGCAAAGTCCGACCCTCCCTCGGGGGCTAGAAGGGGCGAACCCCCTCTGCGTCAAAATTTTCCTCGAAAAAAGTCTTTCGGCAAGAACATTTTTCTTGTTTTTCGACTACTTCGATGGTGGGATCCTGAAAACGACAGAGTACACGTAAGCAGGCAAGGCTGACCGAGCCGAGGGACTCCTACGCCTCCGGGATACGGATACCTCACTAATCACCTTCTGCGATAAGTAACTCGCGCTTGGATAAACGGTTCCGCTGACCGAACAAGTCTTAACGCTCGAAGACTCTTCTGCCGAAACGATTTCTCGTGCCATCTCGACCATGTCGACAAAAGAATCCTACGAACGAGTAAGAGTACACATAAGCGGCAAGGCCAACCGAGCCGAGGGACTCCTACGCCTCCGGGATACGGATACCTCACTCATCACCTTCCGTGAGAAGTAACTCTCGCTCGGATGAACGATTCCGCCACCGACAAGCAAGTCTTGATACTCGAAACAAGGGGAAAAGAAACGCAGCTTTACAACAGGACGAGAGTATGTTTGGGCCTCGGTGGCCGCGAAAAACATATGCATACTACAGGCGAACCGATGCTGCAGGCTCAGATGTCGATGGAGAGGGAGCAGCAGCACGCTCGGCGTCAACTCCACCTTCGGCGAAGTCCGACCGAGCCTCGGACGGCAACACGGGCGGAGGATCTCCGCACCGAAGGACGACGTCACCACCACGCCCGGGCCATCGCCGCCAGGGTCTCCTCCAGGAACCCGGCCCGAGCAGACGGCTCGGCCGGCTGCCCCGAAGCCTCAGCCAGCCGTCCCCCGAGGACACCAGCCCAGCTCGTGGCCTCGGCAACTCGACTCTGGCGTTGGTCCCGGCCAAGCCCCGGCCGATGAAGCTTCCCTTTTCGAGCCAACTCTGCCTCTGTCCGTGCTGGCACCGCTGCCCTCGGCCCCGACTCACCGCAGAGCAGCCGAGGGTTTCTTTAACTAAGCAAGAGAAGCCTCGGGCGCAAGGCCGACCGAGCCGAGGGATTCCTACGCCTCCGGGATACGGATACCTCACTCGTCACCTTCCGCATAGAGCAACTCACATTTGGTTAAGCGGTTCGGCTAGCCGACAGGCGAGTCCCAGTGCTCGAAAATGAGGGAAAAAACATGGTATTACACCCAAAAATACCTACATGTTCAGGCCCCGACAGCCACAATGAACAAACACCGGCACTCCAGGTGCCATTACAAACGGAACTCCGGTTCCACCCCCGCAGGAATGAACAACCCCCCACGTTGGAGGGCCTGCGGGGCGACAAAACCCCTGGTGGCTCGCCGACGCCCGCTCCGGTAGCAGCGACAACGACCTCCGCTCCGAAGTGGCCAAACAGCAGCAGCGATGACCTCAGGGCGGACGCTGCTGCGACGAGCTCCTCGCCCACGTCCCCATTCGGGGGGCGAGGACAAGCTATCAAAGCCAAAGAGCCGGAAGCCCGGAGCGCGGATGGTGGCGGCGATCTCGTCGGCAACGAGGACTTCTTCAGCCGCCACCACCTCAACATCGACGACGGCAGCCATCTGCCCACCGGCAGGTCCTCACTCCCGTCCTCGCCACGAAAGCGAGGACAGAGGACGGAATGTTGCATCCTAGCTGGGCAGCAACAGTCCGCCTTCCCCGGCATGACTGGAGGGCGCCTCTTCCGCAGAGCTAGGGGATGGTTTCCACCCCCAGAAGCTGGAGGAGGCGGGACGCCAACCCACGCGAAGGCAGGCCCCGGCTCGGCGCACTCCCCGCCCCAGCAAGGATGATGAAGATCCTTGAAGCTGAGGGCGGGGCAGAGGCCGCAGCCCGGCTCGCTTCTCCCCACCATCGAACTGGTGGTCACCGTCTTGGGTGACCATCGGCGAGGGGATGCAGCCGGGCTGCCTGATGAAAATCCTTGAAGCCGAGCGATGGCTGAAAGGTACCAACTTCTGCGAAGTTGTGTTCCTCCGACGACAGCAAGACCAAAGCGACGCAAGTGCTCCCCATCCGGGGGCTCGGAAGTTGGAAGGATGCGATACATGGAGTGCGAAGACATGGTTGCCATCCAAGGGGGTCACCCTCCTTTTAAAGGCGACTCTCCCCACTTGCATCCTCAGCGGTCGCGGACTGAGTTTTCTCCAACATGCTCCAAGGTCCTCCCCCTACGACACGGGGGCTGGGTCCCACGCGTCATACAAGCTGCCCCAGGATAGAAGGAGTCAAACCGCCGCGCGCGGAGCGCACAACAGCCCAGCGGTTACAAGCATTCCTCCACTATCGCCCGGACCAGCGGGTGAAAAAGTGGACTGCCATGCCGGTGGCATGCAACCGCACCAAGAGGGCGCACCCTTCCGACTTCGCCGCGTCCAGCATGGAGGCCCAGGCCCACACGTCATGTAACCGGCGCGCCGGTTACTACATGCGAGAAACTGCACCACCACTCGCGCCAGTCCCGCGCCTCCTCGACTGCGGAACCAGTGCCGCAACTCGAGGCAACCCTGCGCATGGCCCAGCAGTGCCAACCAGGCACGCCGGTCACGGGTCAGTCAGCCGCGGGAGAAGGCGTGACGGTTGATACGGCCAAAAATAGGCCGGCAGTAATGGCGATGGCAGGCGGGCGGAAGCAGCAGTCAAATCATCTGCAGGCTCACGTCCCCTCCTGGAACAGCGAGAGAACCCTCTCCCACGGCGTGAAGACGACGCGCCCGTGTTCCGTTCCTCGAATGGCTCACGTACGCACAATGGCTGCCCCGCGAATCACTCGTCCTGTCGCATTAACTCTGCGGCAGGGCAGGCGGCACCTTTGGCAGGCAAAGCGGGCGACGCTTCACCTCCGCCATAATGACCGCGTCAAAAAGGTACGTCACGACGTTCGATTTCGTATCCTTTTCCACTTCCTCTTTCTCTCTCTTGCCACAGGGACCGGGAAAGGGGATACCCCGAAAGGGATCCTTCTCCACGAAGGAAACGGGCCCTGAGCCCCCTACTGATCAGAGGTTCGAAGGCTGGCCCCTCGGAAGGGTTCGACAGCCGCCTCAGAGCACTCGGGCTCCGCGCCCACTACTGATCAGGGGTTCGTAGGCTGGCCCCCGAAGGGTTCGACAGCCGCCTTAGAGCACGCAGAGCGAGGGATGACCCTGGGTACGTTCGATACATAACCAAGGCTCGAGCTACGCTCCCGAGGTACCCTAGGACATTTCCGAGACCAGCGGGAGCGATTTTCGTAACGAAATCCCACCAGAGGGAGGCATCGAGCCCTCGAACCCCGTCAAAAGGGGACCAGGTCCGGCGAATCACCCGCAGGTACTTTTGGAGCGCGCCTCCGGGCCACTAGCCGACCCCTAACGAATGGGGCACGGGCGTCCACTCGGATTACCCGCTAGCAACTCACTAGAGACACCATGTTCGGCGCCCTCCGAGGGCAGCATGGCGCTTTCCCCCCTCCTCCTTGCGGAAAGGCGACGTAGGGGCGTATGAAAAAGCCGAGTCTGTCCTTGACCGCCCTCTCACTCTGTGCGAAGGCTCGGGGGCTGCTCTCGCGAACCCGGCTCTGGCTAACCCGTTGACAGCGTCAACATACCAGCCCGAGAACTTGGGACTCGACTATGCACCCGGGCTACGGCCAGTTCGCATGAGGGAACGACCAAACCGGTCGAGCCATCACGAAAGGCACTAAGACCTCGAAGGAGTCAAAACACTCCTCCGAGGCCTCGGGGGCTACACCCGGTGGGTGCGCTCGCGCGCACCCACCGGAACAAAATGCAACCGAGAAAGGCTGGTCCCCTTGCAAAAAAGTGCGACAAAAGCCTCCAAGCGAGTGCCAACACTCCCTTTGAGGCTCGGGGGCTACTGACGGGGACCATAATTAGGGGTACCCCCAAGACTCCTAATCTCAGCTGGTAACCCCCATCAGCACAAAGCTGCAAAGGCCTGATGGGCGCGATTAAGGTCAAGGCTCAGTCCACTCAAGGGACACGATCTCGCCTCGCCCGAGCCTAGCCTCGGGCAAAGGCAGCCGACCCTAGAGGATTCACGTCTCGCCCGAGGGCTCCCTCAAGCAACGGACGCGCCTTCGGCTCGCCCGAGGCCCAGTCTTCGCAGAGAAGCAACCTTGGCCAGATCACCACGCCAACCGACCGTATCGCAGGAGCATTTAATGCAAGGATCGCCTGGCATCTTATCCTGACGCGCGCTCCAGTCGACAAAGCCGAAGTGACCGCAGTCACTTCGCCGCTCCACTAACCGACCTAACAAGAAAACAGCGCCGCATGCCCCGCTCCGACTGCCGTGCCACTCGCCAGAGTGAGGTCGACAGCGGCTAAGTCCAGCCTCGGGCGACATAGGAAGCTCCGCCTCGCCCGACCCCGGGGCTCGGCCCCAGTCTCGGCCTCGGCTCCGGAAGACGACGAACTCCGCCTCGCCCGACCCTAGGGCTCGGACTCGGCCTCGGCTCCAGAAGACGACGAACTCCGCCTCGCCCGACCCCAGGGCTCGGACTCGGCCTCGGCTCCGGAAGACGACGAACTCCGCCTCGCCCGACCCCAGGGCTCGGCCCCCGTCTCGGCCTCGGCTTCGGAAGACGATGAACTCCTCCTCGCCCGACCCCAGGGCTCGGACTCGGCCTCGGCTCTGGAAGACGATGAACTCCGTCTCGCCCGACCCCAGGGCTCGGACTCGGCCTCGGCTCCGGAAGACGACGAACTCCGCCTCGCCCGACCCTAGGGCTCGGACTCGGACTCGGCCTCGGCTCCGGAAGATGATGAACTCCGCCTCGCCCGACCCAAGGCTCGGACTCGGCCTCGGCTCCGGAAGACGACGAACTCTGCCTCGCCCGACCCCAGGACTCGGACTCAACCTCGACCTCGGAGGAATCGCCACCTCGCCCCAACTTGGGTTTGGACCAGCCACGTCGCCAGGAGGGCCATCATTACCCTACCCCTAGCTAGCTCAGGCTACGGGGAACAAGACCGGCGTCCCATCTGGCTCGCCCCGGTAAACAAGTAATGATGACACCCCTCACGCTCCATGACGGCGGCAGCTCCCAGCCTCTTATGTCAGCAAGGAGACATCAGCGTGGACCCGACAGCCCCGACAGTTGTACTTCCGCAGGGCTCCAGCGCTCCTCCGACGACCACGACATCACATGAACAGGGTGCCAAAACCTCTCCGACTGCCACGACGGCATGTACTTAGGGCTCTAGCTCCTCTCTGCTAGACACGTTAGCACATTGCTACACCCCCCATTGTACACCTGGGCCCTCTCCTTACGTCTATAAAAGGAAGGTCCAGGGCTCTCGTACGGGGAGGTTGGCCGCGCAGGAGAACGGGCCGGCGCATAAGGCTCTCGCTCTCTCTCTCTCTCTCGCTCCCGTGCGAACGCTTGTAACCCCCTACTGCAAGCGCATCCAGCCGCCCTGGGCGCAGGACAACACGAAGGCCGTGGTTTCCCCTCGCTGTTCTCCCCCCTTTGTGTCCCGTCTCGCGCCGACTACTGTCGGGGACCATAATTAGGGTTACCCCCAAGACTCCTAATCTCAGCTGGTAACCCCCATCAGCACAAAGCTGCAAAGGCCTGATGGGCGCGATTAAGGTCAAGGCTCGGTCCACTCAAGGGACACGATCTCGCCTCGCCCGAGCCCAGCCTCAGGCAAAGGCAGCCGACCCCGGAGGATTCACGTCTCGCCCGAGGGCCCCCTCAAGCAACGGACACACCTTCGGCTCGCCCGAGGCCCAGTCTTCGCAGAGAAGCAACCTTGGCCAGATCACCACGCCAACCGACCGTATAACAGGAGCATTTAATGCAAGGATCGCTTGACATCTTATCCAGACGCGCTCTTCAGTCGAGAGATCCGAAATGACCGCAGTCACTTTGCCGCTCCACTGACCGACCTGACAAGAAAACAGCGCCGCCTGCCCCGCTCCGACTGCCGTGCCACTCGCCAGACTGAGGTCGACAGCGGCTAAGTCCAGCCTCGGGCGACATAGGAAGCTCCGCCTCGCCCGACCCCAGGGCTCGGCCCCCGTCTCAGCCTCGGCTCCGGAAGACGACAAACTCTGCCTCGCCCGACCCCAGGGCTCGGACTCGGCCTCGGCTCCAGAAGACGATGAACTCCGCCTCGCCCGACCCCAGGGCTCGGACTCGGCCTCGGCTCCGGAAGACGACGAACTCCGCCTCGCCCGACCCCAGGGCTCGGACTCGGCCTCGGCTCCGGAAGACGACGAACTCCGCCTCGCCTGACCCAAGGGCTCGGACTCGGCCTCGGCTCCGGAAGACGACGAACTCCGCCTCGCCCAACCCCAGGGCTCGGCCACGGCTCCGGAAGACGATGGACTCCGCCTCGCCCGACCCCAGGGCTCGGACTCAACCTCGACCTCGGAGGAATCGCCACCTCGTCCCAACTCGGGTTCGGACCAGCCACGTCGCCAGGAGGGCCATCATTACCCTACCCCTAGCTAGCTCAGGCTACGGGGAACAAGACCGGCGTCCCATCTGGCTCGCCCCGGTAAACAAGTAATGATGACACCCCGCATGCTCCATGACGGCGGCAGCTCCCAGCCTCTTATGTCAGCAAGGAGACGTCAGCAAGGACCCGACAGCCCCGACAGCTGTACTTCCGCAGGGCTCCAGCGCTCCTCCGATGACCATGACATCACATGAATAGGATGCCAAAACCTCTCCGACTGCCACGACAACATGTACTTAGGGCTCTAGCTCCTCTCTTCTTGACACGTTAGCACATTGCTACACCCCCATTGTACACCTGGGCCCTCTCCTTACGTCTATAAAAGGAAGGACCAGGGCTCTCGTACGGAGAGGTCGGCCGCGCGGGAGAACGGGCCGGCGCATAAGGCTCTCTCTCTCTCTCACTCCCGCGCGAACGCTTGTAACCCCCTACTGCAAGCGCATCCAGTCACCCTGGGCGTAGGACAACACGAAGGTCGCGGTTTCCCCTCGCTGTTCTCCCCCCTTTGTGTCCCGTCTCGTGCCGACCCATCTGGGCTGGGGCACGCAGCGACAATTTACTCATCGGTCCAGGGACCCCCCGGGGTCGAAACGCCGATAGTTGGCGCGCCAGGTAGGGGCTACTGTCGGGGACCATAATTAGGGGTACCTCCAAGACTCCTAATCTCAGCTGGTAACCACCATCAGCACAAAGCTGCAAAGGCCTGATGGGCGCGATTAAGGTCAAGGCTCAGTCCACTCAAGATCTCGCCTCGCCCGAGCCCAGCCTCGGGCAAAGGCAGCCGACCCTGGAGGATTCACGTCTCGCCCGAGGGCCCCCTCAAGCAACGGACGCGCCTTTGGCTCGCCCGAGGCCCAGTCTTCGCAGAGAAGCAACCTTGGCCAGATCGCCATGCCAACCGACCGTATCGCAGAAGCATTTAATGCAAGGATCGCCTGACATCTTATCCTGACGCGCTCTTCAGTCGACAGAGCCGAAGTGACCGCAATCACTTCGCCGCTCCACTGACCGACCTGACAAGAAAACAGCGCCGCCTGCCCCGCTCCGACTGTCGTGCCACTCGCCAGAGTGAGGTCGATAGCGGCTAAGTCCAGCCTCGGGCGACATAGGAAGCTCCCCCTCGCCCGACCCCAGGGCTCGGCCCCTGTCTCGGCCTCGGCCCCGGAAGACGACGAACTCCGCTTCGCCCGACCCCAGGGCTCGGACTCGGCCTCGGCTCCGGAAGACGACGAACTCTGCCTCGCCCGACCCCAGGGCTCGGACTCGGCCTCGGCTCTGGAAGACGACGAACTCCGCCTCGCCCGACCCCAGGGCTCGGACTCGGCCTCGGCTCCGGAAGACGACGAACTCCGCCTCGCCCGACCCCAGGGCTCGGACTCAGCCTCGGCTCCGGAAGACGATGGACTCCGCCTCTCCCGACCCCAGGGCTCGGACTCAACCTCGACCTCGGAGGAATCGCCACCTCGCCCCAACTCGGGTTCGGACCAGCCACGTCGCCAGGAGGGCCATCATTACCCTACCCCTAGCTAGCTCAGGCTACGGGGAACAAGACCGGCGTCCCATCTGGCTCGCCCCGGTAAACAAGTAATGATGACACCCCGCACGCTCCATGACGGCGGCAGCTCCCAGCCTCTTATGTCAGCAAGGAGACGTCTGCGTGGACCCGACAGCCCCGACAGTTGTACTTCCGCAGGGCTCCAGCGCTCCTCCGACGACCACGACATCACATGAACAGGGTGCCAAAACCTCTCCGACTGCCACGACGGCATGTACTTAGGGCTCTAGCTCCTCTCTGCTAGACACGTTAGCACATTGCTATATCCCCCATTGTACACCTGGGCCCTCTCCTTACGTCTATAAAAGGAAGGTCCAGGGCTCTCGTACGAAGAGGTTGGCCGCGCGGGAGAACGGGCCGGCGCATAAGGCTCTCGCTCTCTCTCTCTCTCACTCACTCACTCCCGCGCGAACGCTTGTAACCCCCTACTGCAAGCGCATCCAGCCGCCCTGGGCGCAGGACAACACGAAGGCCGCGGTTTCCCCTCGCTGTTCTCCCCCTTTGTGTCCCGTCTCGCGCCGACCCATCTGGGCTGAGGCACGCATCGACAATTTACTCGTCGGTCCAGGGACCCCCCGGGGTCGAAACGCCGACAAGTGCTACATCAGATTTTTTATGACATGACATAGTATTTAATAGGATTGAGTTTCATAGGAAGAAAATAGTTTCATGGGGATGAAACCATGCTAACTCGTTTGCAAGGTCTTAGAAACCGTGTGAAACCTCCACTGAGAGTGATTTGTTTCATCTTCACATATTTTACTAACTTCTATTGGCCATTAAGTTCAAACATTTAATTAGTATGCTAGCCTATGAAATAGTGAAGTGAAATATTGCATTGAGAGACATTGTTTCATTCATAGTTTCCTAGTGTTTTTGATAATATGGCAGCGTTGGAAAGAGTGCTACGAAATTTCCAATAAGAATAGCCTAAGTGAAAAGATCTCTTCGCGAAAAGCCCGCCTCTACACAACTCTCTATACATATTTTGTCTTGGTTGTATTTATGTTTAGAAGTTTAGAGCTATATCAGTCGTCTCTTAATTGTCTCTTATACTTGGAAAACCGAACCAAAGGCTGATAGTTGTACATTCTCTTATTGTTGAGAGACTTGAATGTAAAGATGTAACCGTTTTCTCGATTTAGTTGACTTCCTTCCCGTCACAAAAAAAAAAAGAAGCAGTGGTTGTTGGTGACGAAGATTAAGAAAGGTTGGTGAAAATTGTTGCTCGTTGAGAACTTAAAATCGATTGCAATTCAACGAATCTTGGCTTGCATTAATTATTAGGGAAGCAAAGCAGACATCAATCGAACAGGACAAGCACATGCGGCGTATAGGGACTGGCCGCCGGTTGGTGTGACTGATTGATTGATTGTGATTGTGATCCACGGTTGCAATTAATAATATAATGCAAGCTAGTCGACCTCCGAGTATATATTCAAATCCATATGTAAAACACTTAAACACCCGTAAAATTCACTATTCTCTCCGGTCTAGTGTTAGATGTCGTTTTAGACAGCATTTCGCATACCAAAGAATGACTAATAGGGGATAAGTTTCTAGTGGTACCCATATTAAATAAGGGTTCAACGTCCTCTTTAATATACGCGTAGCTAGCTATACATGCAGAAACTAGGGATAAAACTGGACAATGCTGCTTTTATATCCAAAAATGATATCTTTTGTTACACTATATTTATTCATCCATAATGACATCTAATACTACACCGGAGGGAGTAGTTTGCAAGTTGCAACATTTATCAGCACCTAATCAGATATAGCAACTGTAGCATAGTAATTGGTATTTAGTAACATCCTCCGTCAATGCAAGGCCATAAAAATCACCAGTTGGAAAACCAAAATAAATGATCTGTGCGATTTCTAATTTGGAACCGAGGGAATAGTTTTTTTTTCGTGGCATGGCCCATCAATCACGAATTATTCACCTTCTAGTTAATCACTTTCCTCCTGTCGCTGTCATTGATGCCTCTGATTGGACAGCGGCGAGGCAAGGGGCTCTATTAAGCTAGTGACAGGTAACCTCCATGCTGCTCGGGCGATGACGTTGCACTACGAGCAATTTGGTCCAGTCCGGCCTTCTTTTCTGAACTGACCTAGGCCGTTGGCGCTGTCCGGCCCGCTCCGCTGCTCCATCCTTGAGAGCCCATCTCCCTGCCCTTCAGGGGGGAAAATGGCCTGCTGTCCCAAAACTTCCCCCCAGAAGAAAAGAGAAAAAGAGGGGAGGAGTTTCGGAAAAAAAAAACTTTACATTCGGGATGATGCAAAGAATTTATTTTACAGCCCTCACATCTACCACCTTATAGTCTATATAGATATAGGAAAAACAGATTTCTAAAGAGTTAAATTATAAATTTTGATATGTTTTTATGGGGTTTCAAGTGGTGGATGTAAGGGCCTGTAAAAGAGGGTGTTTTGTATCTGGGATGTAAAGATTTTTTTTTCCTTGGAGTTTCTACAGGAGCAGGAAAGCTACTCGGATCTGGATTTCGGGACCGCAAAGTAGGGTTCCATCGGCTCCTTTCATTCCAAGCGTCGCTCTGCCGTCAGAGTTTAATCCACGGCGAATTTCCTTGCACGCATCATTTTCCCTTCTGAAAGTTGGAACACGTACGATGGACGTCGGTGCATGCAGGCTTTCAGCATCGAGCATCATTCTTGCGACGAAATGGATGGGAGGATGCAACATAATGCATGCAACTTTGCTCCGCTTTGCTCGATCGAGCCAGTAGCAGCTAGGCATCGATCAACATCGGGCTTTTGGTTGGGTACGGACGATGGTGCGAGACGAGATGCCAAAACACCTCGACGGATAGGTGGCTCAGCTGCGCATGTCTTCTCTTTTAAGCTCCTCCAGTCGCTTCCGGGGCCCTGACCACCCCACAATCATCAGCTATGTCAATAATGTAGCCGATTAGAGACCGCTCGCTCCGACAACTCTAAGAAGTCATTTGACAGCTACAAAATCGGAGGAGATTGTAGAGGCTAAAATCTCTTTCTTATTGAAAATTGAATAAGAAATGTTTTTTTAGCCACTTCAATCCTTTTCATTTTTTGGACTTCCAAACTGGTCCTAAGGGAGCGAGTGAAATGAAAGGGATTGGAGAGATTAAAATTAAATAGTAGAGGATTATAACACCTTCAATCTTCTTCATTACCTTTACTCCCAAACAAGCTCTAAGTTAACGGACAACCCAACACTAATTGAAAAGGAGCCTCCGTATACTATGCCGTACCCCCACCCCACCGCGGAAAACGACTGAAGCAGAGAAGCCGATCGAACAGTGCTATCAGATGAGATGGGTGCTGTGCTGCGTTGCGCACTCGACCACGTCGTCTCTTCCCCAAATAAAGCACACCAGATCCTCGTCGTGAAAGCGTGCAAGGACGGCGGCACCGGGAAAAGTGACGCCAACGTGCAAGGCGAGCATGGTGTGGTGGCCGCCGAGCACTTTGGATGGACGAGCTTCGCCGCCCGTGGGTCGATCCGCGCAGGGCGCAACCGTCCGTCCGTCAGGAGGAACCATCCCCTTTCCAGCCAGCCCGGGGGCGATAGATGCCCTCCAGCGCCAAGCGGGGACGACGCGCACTTCCACCGGTGGGCGCGCAGCGCATGGAGCGTGGGCACGCCTGGAGGTGATCGTATCGTATTGGCATCACTGTTGCGACGGCATGGCACCAGTAGACAAGACACGAGCTACAGTACATTCTGCTGCCAGCATCAATCAAGTCAGAAGAGAGCAATAATAATGCTTTCGGTTGCATTATTTCTTCGCCTCGCGAGACCACCGGCTAGTTAGGCGAGTAAAATCATTACAACACGCGCACACACTTGACAATAACAAGAGGGGGAAAAAAAGAAGCTCCCTAGCTAAGCTAGAAAGACGGTGGCAATGGTCACCTCACCTAGGGCTGCTCTGCTCGGGGTCAGGATCAGCCACACGTACACGCATCTATTGTCTCCAATCACATCACCGGAAAATTTTCTTTTTTTCTGTAACAATCACATGACTCCGTCGTCGCAAGAACAACAACAAGGGTGGGCATGGCAGAGGTGTTTTCGTCGACATCACAGCAGGCTCTCTCGATCACATCTCACACCGTGTAGTTCTGCTGGATGGTGTCGATGTCCAGGCCCTTGAGCTTGACCACCGACTCCACGTGGCCCTTGAGGGTGTTGAGCTCCCGCAGCCTCGCGATCTCGGCGCGCCTCTTGGCCTGCTCCGCGATCTCGGACAGCTCGCGGTAGCTGTTCTTGTCGTGGAACAGCGTGCTGGTGGCGGCCTCCGGCGGCTGGAGCCCGTGCAGCGTCCTCTGCGCGGTGGCCCACTGCGCCTCCCGCTCCTCCCGCCCGTAGTCCTTCTTGGTGGTGAAGGCGGTCTGCACACGTCGAGGAGGGTTCATGAACAGCATGTTAGCAAATACTCCTATAATGGCCCGCTAGCTGCTCTCCGGCTACTACGTACTGGGACAGAGAGATAGATATATATAACCCTACCTTGTTCTCCAGGAGGTTGTCCCATGCCCTGCCGCTGAGCACGAAACGGATGAAGAACTTGATCAGGTCCAGAGGGAAGTAGAACACGATGCTGTAGAGCCAGACCACACCGGCCCAGCCCCAGCCGATACCCTTGATCCTGGCGAAGCCCCAGTTGGCGTAGACAGCGAGGAAGGTCGCGACCTGCACCCGAAAAGATCGAGCAGGCACGGATTAGGCATGCTTCCACGAACTACCACCACCATTCGTCAGCTCGCAGACATGCAGTCCGATACTTACGAGTTGGGCGAGCAGGAACGCGGTGACCAGGAGCAGGCCAGGGCGCTCCACGAAGGACCAGCTCCGGGACCGGGTGACGAAGATCAGAGCCTGGCTCACGATACTCACTTGGAGGTACAGCGCGGACATCATCTCATGCTCGCTGTCCCTGATCGACCTCACACCGAATTTGTCCTGCGCGATGACACGGCTAGTGTAGTGAGAACAACCATACAGGGAAAACAAAATCCATACGATGCAGATGGCTAGGGGAGGGTATTTTTACCGAGAAGAAGTCGGTCTTGTGCATAGCCCAGAAGAAAATGACAGTCATCAGAGCGAGGTAGCTTCCAAGCACGATGCCCGTGGCAAAGATCTCCTTCAGCTTCCAGCTGTCGGGCAACGGAGACGGCTTAACTCTGTCCTTAGAGATGGTCATGATAGTGCCTGCAAAAGGGAAAAGACGGTGAGAAATTGAGAATGCCTATACTAGTAGGATACCACTACATACTGTTACAAGAAGGGGAAAAAAAACAGTACAGTAATACATACCGTCGTTGAGAATGGCGATGATAAGGACCATGAAGGGGGAGAAATCGTATTGCCAGATCAATGCAATGAGCATAAATCCAAGCTGTAAAACAAAACACACATTAGGTTGCAGACACAGCAAGCTTTCCATTTTAGTTGGAAAAAAATATCTCAGGTGCATACGTACCACTATACGGATTGTGATGGAGACTGCATAGATCTGTTGATTCACAAGACGAAGAAAGGAAAAGAGTCAGAACATAGATCATGCTTGCATGCTACCTTTAAAAAAACGAGAGGGGAGGGGGAGAATAGATGAAAGCACTAACGGTGTAGTTCTTCATCCTCTGGAAGATGCATCTGCTGGTGAGGACAGCGCTGATGATGACACTGAGACCAGGCTCAGTAAGGACAATGTCGGAAGCGCTCCTGGCCGCGTCGGTAGCGTCCGCGACAGCGATACCGATGTCGGCCTTCTTAAGAGCCGGGGCGTCGTTGACACCGTCTCCAGTCATACCAACGATGTGCTTCTTCTCTTGCAGTCTCTTCACGATCTCGTACTTGTGTTCTGCGCAACAGACAGTCCCATAAGCAAAAGGTACTTACTTTGCGTAGCAACAACTAGATAGTGTTAATTTGTAGGTGTTTGACTCACCAGGGAAGACTCCGGCAAAACCGTCGGCCTTCTCGATGAGCTCGTCTACAGGAAGCGCCTCGAGCGTAGCATCCTTGTTTTGGCCGAGCAATGCTGAGGAAGGATACATGTTGGTACCCATCCCGAGCCTCCTTCCGGTCTCCTTACCGATAGCAAGCTGATCACCTGAGGTAAAAACAAAAGGATGTCCAAATTTAGCAATTGCACAAATACTGGCCCAATAAAATAAACTGTAGGCTCATTTGTTGTTAACAGGCTATGTATGTACCCGTAATCATCTTGACGTTGACACCAAGAACAAGAGCCTTGCGAATCGTCTCAGCACTGTCATGCCTGGGCGGATCAAACAAAGGCAGCAGACCAACGAACTGCCATGGTCCACCAGGGGACTCCTTGTTTCTCTCAGGCACTTCCTGTCTGGCAACAGCAAGCGAACGAAGACCACGCTCGGCATACTTGTCGATGATACCGTGCACCTTCCGCCTCAGATCCTCCTTGCAGTGGCACAGGTCAAGGATCTGTTTGGGTTTCATCACACAGGAGAAATCTAACTAGTTAGTCCTGCTGAAAGAAGCTACGAAGACTCGCTTTTTTTTCAGTTCGTTCCAGAATAAGCAGCATGATCGCAAATCTCCTCACCTGTTCAGGAGCACCCTTGCTGACACGGTGCCAGTGGCCATCGGCATCAATGTACGTCAGAGCAGTCCTCTTGTCGACAGGGTTGAAGGGCAAGAAGTGGATCTCCCTGATACCAGCCCTGGCCTCCTTAGGGTCAGCAAGCATGCCAACCATGGCGGCGTCGATGGCGTCCTGGTTCTCGGTCCTCGACGCCCTCGCGGCCAGCAGCAGCACGTGGTCCTTGTCGACGCCCTTGCAGAACACCTCGACGAGGTTCTTGTCGACGCTGAGCTTGTTGAGGGTGAGCGTGCCGGTCTTGTCGCTGCAGAGCACGTCCATCCCGGCCATCTCCTCGATGGCGGTCATCCTCTTGGTGATGGCGCCCTGCTGCGACAGCTTGTGCGAGCCGATGGCCATGGTGACCGAGAGCACGGTGGGCATGGCAATCGGGATGCCGCCGATCAGGAGCACCAGCAGGTTCTCGATCCCGCTGCGGTACCTGCGGTGCTGGATCGGGAACATGACGATGATCTCGACGACGATGCCCACCGCGATCGAGCAGATGCAGAAGTTCCCGATCGCCGTCAGGACCTGCTGGAAGTGCCCCACCTGGTTGGTGCTGTCCACGAGGTGAGCGGCCTTGCCGAAGAAGGTGTGCACTCCGGTGGCGATCACCACGGCCTCGATCTCACCCTGCTTGCAAGTGGACCCCGAGAACACCTCGTCCCCGGGACCCTTGGTAACCGGGAGGGACTCTCCGGTAAGCGCGGACTGGTCAACCTTGAGAGGATCACCCTCGAGGAGACGCGCGTCGGCAGGGACGATGTCACCGAGCTTGATGCTGACGATGTCACCAGGAACCAAGATCGCAGCCTCTTGCTCGCCCCATCGGCCATCTCTCAGAACCTGTTTAGAACAGGTAAACGAATCTGATGAGATGAATGAAACTGATAGCAATGTTTTTTTTTTAAAAAAAATATATAAGATAAGATAACATAACAACATTACAGTTTATTTATTTTAAGCAGTCATTAGTACCTAACACATTTTATAATTTGTTTGACTAGCCACAAGTAGGATGAACAAAACAATAATATTCAAACGACAGCGGTGTTGTGCGAGAAATTGCTTATATAACAGAAATAAAAAAAACACTGAAAAGTTGGAGGATGGCAACCCAAATTGAGAATCCTGAGCTAATTGAATGCCACGTGCAAGACAATAACGCATACTTTCCAGCCATGGATAAGACTACAACTATGTATGAATGGAACTGGAACTTGACTTCTCTACCGTATGTCATGTCATGTCATGTATCCAAATAAGCTGCACATGCAAGGTGCACCAAACTATCCCAATTCTTTACGGCTATTAAACAGCATCCAAAAGACGTGTCCCTTTCTTTTCCGCCGAAACATATGCCCACTCCACTCATGTCCCGTCCAATGGACCATTTAGAACTTGAGTTTTTTTTTTTGGACTGGGGCTTTTTGAAAGCCCTATAGAAAGATTCCTCCTTCCACTACGTTGCAACTTGTCCATGAAAATATCATCTTTACCATACCATATAATAACAAGTTAAACTATTCCTCTATCTAATAATTCTTTCGGGGCTAGCTGTTTAGTTTCCTCCAGTCTTAAGATTTAAAAAAAAACATCCATTTCGTTAAGTACATCTCGCTGTGTGCATGCTCACCTTGGTCTTGGGAGCAAGGTTGGCCATGAGCGCGGCCGCGGCGTTGCCGGCATTGTTCTCCTCGATGAAGGAGATGGTGGAGTTGATGACCAGGAGCACGATGATGCCGACGAAGTCCTCCCAGTCGGGGGGCTTGCCGCCGCCGTTGGCGAGGGCGATGGCCATGACGGCGGCCATCTCCATGACCCACGACAGCGGGTTCCACATGAACCCGAGGAACTTGAGGATCTTGCTTTCCTGTGGAACGAACACAAGGACACGAAAAGGCTTCAGCATCGCGCGCGGAGAGAAGAAAAAAAAAACGTGTGCAGATACATGTCGTCGTTCGTTACGTTACCTTCTTCTCCTCGAGCCTGTTGGGGCCGAAGATCTCGAGGCGCTGCTGGCCCTCGCTGGAGCTCAGCCCCTCGCGGGTGCATTTCAGCTGCTCGAACACCTCCTCGATGGGGATGTTCTCCTGCAAGCAACAAGTTAACACAAGCGGCATCGGGTCAGTCAGTTAAAAGACAGAACTCTAACAAAGGACAAGCCCCATGCCGGGCCCACGGCGCCAGCGTGACTGCCCGCTAGAGTTAGCGGTTGGAACGTGACAAGGAAGAGCCCGAAGGACAGGGCGGTGTACGGGGGGGCCAATGATTGCCGGCAGTACGGCCGTCCGATCTCGATCAGAGGCCAGGCCGCTGGCGCAGGGCACTGCCGCTCGCTCCGCACCCTCCGTGGCCCCAACCATGTGTGTGTGACCCTGACCCCGCAAGCACGGGCGGGCGCGTGTGTGAACCGGCCGAACTGGACGGAACAAAACAGATGAGCAGGGCGGCGGGGAGGGGGGCCACCGGTCATACTCAGGTGGCATAGTGCTCCACTTGGTCAACAGGGATTAATAATTGAAACAGGTTCCCTATTTTCCTCCCTCTGATCTCAGCAGCATGATCCCTGCCGATCTGCGGGCCAAAGGGACTGCACAAATTCGGATATTTTTTGGGGCCTGTCGTTAGGCATAGTTTCGTCGAACCATCGACGCTTGGACAGATCGATGCGGCAAAAAAACGTACGGAGTATAGTGGATTTTGCTCCGTGGTCAAATCCGGGTAACGTATTAAATACGGCAGATCGAATCGATCCAGAGGTGGGTGTTTCGCTCCGAGCTAGAAGGCAAAGCTGTACTGTACGCATTCAATCAAACAGCTCACATGAGCAAGAGCAAGCAAGACACGGGAGGAACATGACCCACGGCCGGCCAGGTGTTGCCGGCCCTCCCCCTCCCCCCCTTTGTCCGAAAAGCTGCTAGAGAGATTGGTTGAGCGCGTAAAAGGCAGCCTGCGATGCGACCCCATCCATCGTCCATGCGGATAAAATGGAAACAAACTAAGGCATACAATCTTTTCCCTTCCTGCATGCTCCTGCGTGTGAAATTGCTTTCAGAAGAGTTCAGACTCTGGACCACTTTTTTCTCTCTCGGTTTTTTTTTCCTTCCTCCAGGACCAGCAAGAGCAGAGGAACAGAACAGGAAGTCAAAGGGCCGGGGCAAAAGCAAAACTGGCCGCCGCCGTTACATAGTTCATCGTTGCCTCCACTCCAGGCTCCAGCAGAGTCAGCGCGTGCGTACGTATACTAGTGGTGGTACTACTACTTCTACTGCTGGCACAAGTATGGCAGTCTGAATTCAAAGGCAAGGCGCGATCGAGCAAAAAATAAAGCGAGGCAGAGGCGGTGGTAGCGGCAGCAAGCGGCAATTTCCTCACCAGATCGACGGCTTCGTTCTTGATCTCCTCGAGCCCACCCATGGCGGTCGGCCGGCGCTGGAGCGGACCCTAGAGGCGAAGCCCGGCGGCAGACACGGGCATATGCCACGCGAAGGCCGACTCGCTTCTCTTCTCGTGCGAGAAGGGAAGGGAAAGGGGCAAGCAAGCAAAGTAGTGGTGGCGGTGGGAGTAGTAGTAGTAGCGCTTGCTGGGCGTCGAGTGGAACGGGAGATGGGGGCGGACCTATATAGCGCTAGCGCCGCGGCGCTTTGTACCCGCAGGCCGGGCCACCACCACCATCCCTAGCAGCCCTACCACGACCGCCACAAGGGCCCACGGGGTATTAGGTCGGCCCGCTGGCAGCCGGTGGGTGGGGTCTGGCCTGCGCGGTTGCGCCGGGCGGGCAGCCTCCGCACCCGGGCCGGGCGTGGCCCCGCGCGTCAGCCACGTTCGGGTCGAGCGGTCACGGGTGGACCGTGGTGAGGTGACATCCATTCCACTTCCACCCCCACGGTCTTCGGCTTGGAACGGAACAGAAGCCGCGCGTGTCAGGCACTGCGTGGTGGGCCCGCACCGTCACAGGGTAACGGCACGGGCTTTGGCTTCGGGCCGGGCTCGGTGAATTTGCGAGCCCCGATAGATAACCGTGCCCGTGCCGTGCGTGCCATCTCCTGTCGGGACGCGAAGATTCTTTGGCGGCATGAATTCGAACTATTCCCCGTCGCAGCGAATGCAGGCGTCGTATCGGACCGCACGCAACCTCTATACAATACCGTTCCAGTTTGGAGCTTGAAACAGGCAACCGGTCTCTCTTTATTCAGTTAGATCTCAATCCATATGAATTGAGTGGATTGAATTGGTTTAAATTCTAAACAAGTTAAACTTTTTCTTAATATTTTTTAACAGGGCCGGGCCAGAGAAATTTGAGACCATGTGCTAAATCTAAATTACTGTAATATATGTTTTTATAAAAAATCAGTAATAACAATCTGCAAGTTACAGTAATATATATTGCAATAGAATATCTAAAGAAATATTTCTATTTTATTTGAATAACACCGTTCTTTTGGTGGGTTTTAAAGAAAATCTTGTACAATATGCTTATATTCGATCTTCTCTAAAGCTTCACTCTCGAGTGCTATTGTGGCTAAATAATACGTCTTTTTTTATTATAGTAGAACACAAATATGGATTTAGTAGCTTTAATTTAGAGAACTTCGTTCACGCGGACAAATATGTTAAGATTCTATGAAGATTTATTCTTTAGTGCAGCGCTCGGTAGTTCCGCTTCAGCGCAGCGGTCTAGTAGGGAGGAAAATATATGCTACATATTAAGATGTGTAGAAAATTATAAAATTAAAATATATACATCTGCTAAGTTTTAGGGCCCTCAATTTTTGGAGGCCCCGTGCGAGCGCACTGCTCACACGTGCCTTTGCCCGGCCCTGTTTTTTAATCCCATCTAATTCATAAATAACAGGATTAACCGAACAAGTCTAAAGATGGCACGGATCCTTCGGTCTCTTCCCGTTCTCGCTAACAAGGCCTGCCCTGCCATGGCAGATGGCACAGACAGCAGCGGCGCGTTCCTTCCGTTGGTCGCACGCACGGCCACAAAAGAGCAGTTGCAGTTGAACGGCTATTCAGAAATCAGAAAGGGAAGAGACGACTGACTAAAAAAACAGGGAATTCTGTCTCAGGGATGCCGACGTGGCTCCTATCGGTCCGAGCCGCCTTCGGCCTTCCACGGTTCCACCACTAGCCCTAGCTCGTCTGCGCTGTCTGCGGCTTGGTCAGCGGACGGAGGGCCCAACGAGCTGATGCAGCTGCAAGTCACTATATAAACAGTAGAAAATATTACATATTAAAGCCAAATAAATAGGCCGAATACTGACGCCTGACAGCAGCGCGAGTCCTGCTGCCGCCCGAACTTTTTGTATTTTGTCCTTTTGTTGGAAAAAATTCACGTTTAGACCTTAAAAAATTTTAATGTCATTTTTGGATCTTTTGCTCGGCGCCATAGCCTATGGCGCCAAGGTAACACATCTCGGCGCCATAGCCTATGGCGCCGAGGTACGTGCTGCGCTGCCCCAACCCCGACGACGTGGCGCCGACGTGGCACCGAGCTCGGCGCCAAGATCTATGGCGCCGAGCTCGGATATATAATCATAAAGCTCGTCTAGCTCAGTTGGTAGAGTGCAAGGCTCTTAACCTTAAGATTGTGGGTTCAAACCCCACCGGCGTTAATACTTTTTGTCTTTGTCGCTGATTTTTTTTGTTGTCGAGATTTTTTCGTTTATGCCGCTGATTTGTCCGTCAAAATTTATTTATCATCTAGATTTTTTTTGCTTCATACGGTAATACTTAGATTTTTTTTGCTTCATACGATTTTTTGACTGACGAGCAGGTAGTAGTCTAGGACTAGCTAGGTCTTGGAAGGAAGGGACGGAGCTTCATACGACGAAAGCAAATATACAGATGCTACTACTTCAATCTTTTAGCACCTCTTTAGCTCTTCACTTTACGGTAATACTTGCACCTAAAACCATCCCTATTTTCCTCTCCATACTCCCACGTTAGATCCGGCATCTCACCTATAACACTGCAAATAATACTACCACATATTTTTTATAACAACTATCATGTCAGTAATTATAACAACTACCATCTAATACAGTTAAAAAAATTCATAAATTAATCAATGCACTTACGTCTAACATTATGTCGGGGACCATAATTAGGGGTACCCTCAAGACGCCTAATTCTCAGCTGGTAACCCCCATCAGCATAAAGCTGCAGAGGCCTGATGGGTTTGATTAAGTCAGGGGTCAGTCTATACGAGCGACTCGATCACGCCACGCCCGAGCCTAGCCTCGGGCAAGGGCAGCCGACCCTGAGATGCTTCCGTCTCGCCCGAGGCCTCCTCTTTCACGGCAGACGCATCTCCGGCTCGCCCGAGGCCTTGCCTTCGATAAGAAGTAACCCTGACTAAATCACCGCGCCGACCGACCAAGTCACTGGGGCCTTTAACGCAAAGGGTAAGACTGACGGGCGGCCAGGCTTGGCCAAAAGCGCCAGAGGAAGCTCCGCCCGACCCAGGGCTCGGACTCGGGCTAAGATCCCGGAAGACGGCGAACTCCGCTCCGCCCGACCCAGGGCTCGGACTCGGGCTAAGGCCCCGGAAGACGGCGAACTCCGCTCCGCCCGACCCAGGGCTCGGACTCGGGCTAAGGCCCCGGAAGACGGCGAACTCCGCTCCGCCCGACCCAGGGCTCGGACTCCACCCCGACCTCTGCCGAACGACCTCTGCCTCGCCCGACCCAGGAGCTCAGGTTCGGCCTCGGCCATGTAGGACAGACTCGACCTCGGCCTCGGAGGAGCCTCCACGTCGCCCGACCTAGGACACAAGCCCGCCACGTCAACAGGAAGCGTCATCATCACCCTACCCCGAGCCGACTCGGGCCGCAGAGAACAGGACCGACGTCCCATCTGGCTAGCTCCACCGGATAGGCAATGATAGCGCCCCGCTGGACCCATGACGACGGTGGTTCTCGGCTCCCTTACGAAAGCAGGGGGACGTCAGCAAGGGCCCAGCCACTCCGACAGCTGTCCCTCCGCCCGGCTCCATTGCTTCTCCGACAGCCACGACGCCATACTAGCTGGGTGCCAAGATCTCTCCGGCTGCCACCTTGGCATGTACTTAGGGCACTAGCTCTCCCCCGCTAGACACGTAGCACCTTGCTACACCCCCATTTGTACACCTGGATCCTCTCCTTACGCCTATAAAAGGAAGGACCAGGGCCTTCTTAGAGAAGGTTGGCCTCGCGGGGACGAAGGGCAGGGGCAGGCGCTCTCTCGGGGCCGCTCGCTCCCCTCACCCGCGCGGACGCTTGTAACCCCCTACTGCAAGCGCACCCGACCTGGGCGCGGGACGAACACGAAGGCCGCGGGATTCTCCGACTCCCTCACGACCCAGCTCCGGCCACCTCGCTCTCTCCCCCATTCGCGCTCGCCCACGCGCTCGACCCATCTGGGCTGGGGCACGCGGCACACTCACTCGTCGGCTCGGGGACCCCCCGGTCTCGGAACGCCGACAGTTGGCGCGCCAGGTAGGGGCCTGCTGCGTGTTGACGAGTAGTTTCCCGTCAAGCTCCAGATGGGCAGTCTCCAACGACCTCTTCAACCCGGGACGGTGCTCCGTTTCGGGAGTCTCGAGTTCATGTCTTTCGACGGCAACTACGACATGATACTCCTTCCACCGCCGCGCGACAGCGACAATGGTGGCGGACAGCCCGCCCGCCGCCGGCGGAATCGACGACGTCTTTCCCGCGTGGGGGAAGGACAACTTTCGAGCTCACCCCATCCTCTCTCTCGCCATCGGAGGAGGAGGCGGGGCAACCAAGGCCGAGCGGGAGGCTGCGCTCAGTCGACTGTCGAGCAAATCGACATCCCCAGCGCCCCAACAGAGGACGCGTCGGGCATCACCCACGCGTTTGAGACGAAGACGAGCGCCGTCCCCCCGCGTCACGCCGATCCCGAGCAAGCGGACGACGCCAGCGCGCTCACGGAGGGCCTGCAGGACGTCGCCCTCGCACCCAGGACAACGGCGCGATCAGCCCCCGATGTGACTTCGTCGCTCCTCGTCGACCAAAAGGTACGGGCTGATTCCCATCCTTCGTCATTTCGACTCGGCCTCAACCCGCCTGGCGACCTCGCTTTGGCGGGCGCTCACGTTGAGGCGAGTGCAACCTCTCTGGGGTTTCGTGTGCGGTCGCCTTGGGACCGATTGACGGGTGTCTCGACCTACGGACCCTCTGGGTCCGAGGAAGATGACGACCCCAGCATCTGCTGGGATTTCTCTGGATCTGGCAACCCCAGTGCCATGCGGGACTTCATGACCGCATGCAACTACTGCCTCTCCGACTGTTCCGACGGCAGCCGCAACCTTGACGACAAGGACTGCGGCCCGAGCCGCGAATGTTTCCACGTCGAGCTGGGGGATCCCTCCGGAGGCAGCTGTCTCGGCATGCCGGAGGATGGTGATCCCCCTAGGCCAGCGCCTCGCGCCGACATCCCGCGGGAGCTAGCTGTGGTTCCCGTTCCGGCGGGGGGTCACGACCCACAGCTCGAGCAAGTCCGCGGGGCGCAGGCCGGGCTCGATGAGGGAGCAGGAGCGCTCGAGGCAATCCGCTGGAACGTCGGGCAAGCATGGGCGAGCCAGCCCCCGGCCGGAGGAATACGTCACCTGCCCCAAGGTCTCCAGCGCCGCATCGCCAACGATGCCAGGGACAGACCGCCACCCGCATCCGGCGGAACCGGTCAGGACCTGGCCGCTGCAGCGATGCTCCTCCGCGCGATGCCGGAGTCATCAACCACCGAGGGTCGGCGAATCCAGGGAGAGCTCAAGCATCTCCTGGAAGGCGCTGCGGCCCGGCGGGCCGAGAGCTCTGCCTCCCGAAGGCAGGGGTACCCCTCGGAACCTCGTGCCTCGACTTCCCGACTCACGCGGGAAGCCTCGGTCTACACCGGGCGCACGCGCAACACCGCGCCTGCGGCCCCGGGCCACCTCGGCGACGAGCACCCTCATCGCGACCGTCGGGCCCGCCTCGACGAAAGGGTGCGCCGAGGTTATCACCCCAGGCGTGGGGGACGCTACGACAGCGGGGAGGATCGGAGTCCCTCGCCCGAACCACCCGGTGCGCAGGTCTTCAGCCGGGCCATTCGGCGGGCGTCGTTTCCGCCCCGATTCCGACCCCCGACTACTATCACGAAGTACTCGGGGGAAACGAGACCGGAATTGTGGCTTGCGGACTACCGCCTGGCCTGTCAACTGGGTGGGACGGACGACGACAACCTCATCATCCGCAACCTCCCCCTGTTCCTCTCCGACACCGCTCGCGCTTGGTTGGAACACCTGCCTCCGGGGCAGATTTCCAACTGGTAGGATCTGGTCCAGGCTTTCGCCGGCAACTTCCAGGGCACGTACGTGCGCCCCGGGAATTCCTGGGACCTCCGAAGCTGCCGGCAACTGCCGGGAGAGTCCCTTCGGGACTACATCCGGCGATTCTCGAAGCAGCGCACCGAGCTGCCCAACATCACCGACTCCGATGTCATCGGCGCGTTCCTTGCCGGCACCACCTGCCGTGACCTGGTGAGCAAGTTGGGTCGCAAGACCCCCACCAGGGCGAGCGAGCTGATGGACATCGCCACTAAGTTCGCCTCTGGTCAGGAGGCGGTCGAGGCCATCTTCCGAAAGGACAAGCAGCCCCAGGGCCGCCCGTCGGAAGATGCTCCCGAGGCGTCTACTCCGCTCGGCGCCAAGAAGAAAGGCAGGAGGAAGTCGCAAGCGAAACGCGACGCCGCCAGCACGGACCTTGTCGCCGCCGCCGAGTACAAGAACCCTCGGAAGCCCCCCGGAGGCGCCAACCTCTTCGACAAGGCACTCAAGGAGACGTGCCCCTACCATCAGGGGCCCGTCAAGCACACCCTCGAGGAGTGCGTCATGCTTCGGCGCCACTTCCACCGGGCCGGGCCACCCGCAGAGGGTGACAGGGCCCACGACGACGGCAAAAAGGAAGATCACCAAGCAGGAGAGTTCCCCGAGGTCCGCGACTGCTTCATGATCTACGGAGGGCATGCGGCGAATGCCTTGGCTCGGCATCGTAAGCAGGAGCGTCGGGAGGTCTGCTCGGTGAAGGTGGCGGCGCCAGTCTACCTAGACTGGTCCGACAAGCCCATCACCTTCGACCAGGATGACCGCCCCGACCACGTGCCGAGCCCAGGGAAGTACCCGCTCGTCGTCGATCCCGTCATCAGCGACGTCAGGCTCACCAAGGTCCTGATGGATGGGGGCAGCTGCCTCAACATCATCTACGCTGAGACCCTCAGGCTCCTGCGCGTCGATCTGTCATCTGTCCGAGCAGGTGCTGCGCCCTTCACGGGATCATTCCCGGGAAGCGCGTCCAGCCCCTCGGACAGCTCGACCTTCCTGTCTGCTTCGGAACACCCTCCAACTTCTGAAGGGAGACTTTGACGTTCGAGGTGGTCGGGTTCCGAGGAACCTACCACGCAGTGTTGGGAAGGCCATGCTACACGAAGTTCATGGCCATCCCCAACTATACCTACCTGAAGCTCAAGATGCCGGGGCCCAACGGGGTCATCACCGTCGGCCCCACGTACAAACACGCATTCGAATGCGATGTGGAGTGCGTGGAGTACGCCGAGGCCCTCGCCGAGTCCGAGGCCCTCATTGCCGACCTGGAAAGCCTCTCCCGAGAGGTGCCGGACGTGAAGCGACATGCCGGCAACTTCGAGCCAGCGGAGACGGTTAAGGCCGTCCCTCTCGACCCCAGCGGCGATACCTCCAAGCAGATCCGGATCAGTTCCGGGCTCGACCCCAAATAGGAAGCAGTACTCGTCGACTTTCCCCGCGCAAACGCCGATATTTTTGCGTGGGGTCCCTCGGACATGCCTGGCATACCGAGGGATGTCACCGAGCACTCGCCGGATATTCGGGCAGGAGCCCGACTCGTCAAACGGCCTCTGCACGGACGACGCTCGGGGGCTATGCCCTTCCCCCACTCACACACGAGAATCAGTCATCAAGGAAGGGTCGGCCTCGCCCCGGCGGAGCCCGACCCTCCCTCGGGGGCTAAAAAGGGGGGAACCCCTCTCGTCGAGTTCGGATGCGCCTCTCCGCGTCAAAAAAATTCTTTTTTCGATCAAGAAGGGGTTTTTGCGTTCTCCCGGATACGTCAGAAGCAGGGTCCCGAGGAGCGAACTTGGGTACAAATAAGTGGCGAGACCGACTGAGCCAAGGAACACCTATGCCTCCGGGCTAGGGACACCTCACTCATCGTCTGCCACGAAAAAGGACCCAGCTCGGGAAATCACCCTGTTGTTGACAAGTCGGGCCAGGCGCGCAAATTGAAACAGAAAAGAGTACGACTTCACGCAAGAGAAGTAAAGCGTCCAGGCCTCGGCGGCCGTGGCAAATCGCACATCCAACAGAAATTGTCCCAACAAAAGTCAGGCGTCGCCTTGGGAAGGCGCCGCGCCCTCAGCTCCACTCCCGCCGTCGGTAAGGTCCACCTCCGCTTCCGGCGGCGGCACAGGAGGAAGAATCTCCGCCTCGAAGATGGTCGCCAGCGCCGCGCTCGGACCCGCAGCGACCGCGTCGAGCTGCTGAACTTCCGCCAGGGCGGCCTCGTCTTCGTCAGGAAGGCAATACCCCTCACTGACCCGCTCCAGGTCCACGACGTAATGGGAAGCGAGCACGGCGAAGGCCCGCCTGACGCCGTGGTGTAGCGCCCCGCGGACTTTACCACGCGCATAACCACCCAGGGCTTGAAGACGGCTTTGGGGGGAGCTTCCTGAAGGGACGTCGCCGGGACCAAGGGTCCGATAGGCATCCGAGACGGCCTCGGACATGGCCGCGAGATCGGCCTCCCTCTGCTCAGCAGCCCCAGCGAGCGCCTCGGCGAGCGCTTTGGCAGACTCGTCAAGGGCAGACTCGAGCTCTGCGAACAACCAGAAGAAAGACCTCAAACACAAGCGGAAGAAACAGACAAGAACGAGAACCGAGGACGGTCGAACCATACCTCCGGCTCGGACACGCTGCTCCGAGGCCGCGACTTGGGCTGCGGCCAGATCGGCCGCGAGGGTCTTGGCCCGGCTTTCGGCCTCGGCAGCCTGGCCCCGAGATTGGTCCCGCTCCTCGGCAACCCGGACGAGCTCCGACCGCTGCCGTAGCGCCTCTGTGCGCGCCGCCGCCGCCTCGGCCCTCAGGTCAGCACAGAGCATCTGGAGGTCCGCTATCTTAGCGTCCTGCTGAGAGAGGCGCGAGGTAGCCCCGGCGAGCGAAGTCCTCAGGGACCGCAGTCCGCAGCGAGCCCCAGACGTCGACCTCGCGGCGGATGAACGACGACTTGGCGGCGCTCCGGTCCGTCAGATCCTGGAAAGGAAGGCAAGGCATCACGACGAACGCCTCGCTCGCAGAAGGGAGAAGGTATGCCTGAAACCGTTACCTGGTGGATTTTGGGGACGTCCCCGCAGAGAACCTCCAGCGATGATCGGAGCGACCCCACCGCTGCTTCCGCACGATTGCGGAGCTCGTCCCAGGACCGGTCCTCCTGTTCGTCGTCAAGAACGAAGATGGGGTCCGGAGCCTCGCGGATCCGGAATCGGAGCAACTGGCCCCGGGCCTCGGGGCTCCGCCGCACAGCGACAAGGCTGTCGCCCGCCTGGATGAACTGCGCGTCCATGCCCACCTCTTCCGAAGCCCTGGGCGCCGACGCTACGGCCGTCTCGACGCCGGCAGCAACCATCTGCTCTCCGACTGGGACGGTGCCAGCTGTGGTGGCGGCAGGCGCCGGCGTGGCCGACACGGCAGGCGGGCTCGGGACCGCGTCGGCGCCGGCCGCCTCCCCGATCACGATGGCCGCCTCGACAGAGGAGCCCGCCTCAGGGACCTGCTCCCCCGGGACACGCGACGCCTGAGCCCCATGCGGCGGGGCGCCCTGAGAAAGGGTCGGCTGAGCGGCGGGGCCCGAGATGGCGCCAGCCGCCTGGACCGACGCCGTCTTAAGGGCCTTCCGGGGCGCCAGGTCGGTAGGGCCATGGCTCCGCTTGCTGGAAAAAAGAAGGAAGGGAAAATCACGGCCAAGACGTATGAATGAAGCGCCGGGACGGAGACATTCCAAGGTACTTACCCGCTCTGGGCCATGATCCACTGTGCCTGGGGGGAGGTCTCTTGGCTCCCGCTCCCTGGAACCACCGCCGAGGTCCGCCTCGCCGACAGCCCTGGCACCGCCCTCGCCTTGGGCGCTCCTGACGCCCGGGAGGCGGACTGCCCAGGCGCCGCCATGGCAACCTGAGGACCGCTCCCCCGCGCTGCCGGCGCGGGGGACGGCTCTTGAGGGACGAACCCCTCGGCCCGGCTCCCTGGAGTCGCGTCAGCTCCTCCAGCCGAGGGGTCAAGTACCCTCTCGGGTTGCCCCCGCCCCTCAGGACGGGGATCCGGCGTCTCGGCCCCAGGAACCGACGACATCGGCCCGCTCGGGGGCTGACTTGACAGCTCTCGGCCACACCCCAAGCTGGGGCTGAGGCCGAGACGGGCGGCCATGTCGTCCTCCTCCTCGTCCTCATCGTCGTCGTCATCGGATGTCTCCGGCGACAGCTCCCTGGGGAGTCCTTCCCTCTCCTGCTGGCGATGGTGTTTCTCCAGGGCGTCCCGAGCCCGCCTCCGCTTGCGGGCCCGGGCCTTCTCCGCGTCCTTTTTCTTTTTCTCCTCCTCCGCGGCGACCCGCCGCGCTGCCCGACCCACCGCGTCCTCCGGGACCCGCGGCAAGGAGGGCTTGTGTCGCCCCACCTCCTAAAAGGAGGGGGAGGGGAAAAGAAACCCAATCATGAGAACCGGAAGCAACCCGGTATATGAGGAAGGAAGGAGCGAACACCTACCAGAACGATGCACCCCTGGTCGGGGCGCATTCGAGGTTGGGAGAAGGCGTGGGGGTCTGGCTTCCCCATCGCGGCCGACACCTGCCATTGGAGGGCGTCACGGGGAAGAGGATCAGGGGACATCCGTGACCCCTCCCAGTCGGCCTCCAGGGTCATCTCCCAAAGCAACAGCCGCCGTTCCGCCAGGGGGAGCACCCTCCGACGGTGGATGGCGGCAACCACTCCCGCGGCGGTGAGTCCTTCCTCCCGCAACGCCTTCAGGGCCTGAAGAAGAGGTTCGAGGTTCTTCTGCCTCTCGTGTGGAGTCCCGTGGCGCCAGGCGTCGGGAGCGGCGGAGACAACCCGCTGAGAGAACGGCGGGAGCAACTCTCCGTCGTTCCGGAGGTAGAACCACCGGCGCTGCCAACCCTTGTTTGAGGATGCGAGGACGGCAGGGATATACTGCAACGACCGCGACTGCCTCAACAAAAGGGTGCAGCCGCCGGCCCGCACCGCTGCGCGGACCTTCCTCTCCCCCGTCGGCGAGGCAAAAAGCTCGGCGAAGAAGAGATGGGTCCACAAATCCCAGTGGGGGGCGATCCCCAAATACCCCTCGCACACCGCCACGAAGATAGCGGCCTGCGCGATGGAGTTGGGGGTGAGGTTGTGCAACTCCACCCCGTAATGAAACAGGATGGCCCGCATAAAGCGGCTCGTCGGCACACCAAATCCCCGCTCATGGAAGGAGATGAAGCTCACGACGTACCCCGGCGGAGGGGATGGAGTGACTCCACCCGCGGGAGGAATCCATTCCGGCCGCTGTTCATCGGTGAGAGGGCGGAGCAAACCCTCGCCGACGAGGTCCTCCAAATCACCCGCCATCACCGTGGAGAAGGGCCACAGGTCGCACGGTGGGATGATGGTCACCCGGTCAGCCATCACCGAAGCAGAAAGGGTGGCGGCGCGGAGGACAGGGGAGGGCGGTTTTCTTTTCCCTGGCTGGATCTCTCAGACTGCAAGAAAGCCTAAGAGGGAGACAAGAAGCGGAGTCGAGAACCGTCACCGGGCCCTCTCCGGGGTATATAAAGACCTAGATGAAGACGGTTCCAACGCACCGCCCGAACCGGACGCGGGGTTCAAAAAACGCAAAGCAAAACAGCCATTCCTCGAACGGCTCGCGCACGCAACGGCAGCCTCGCCGACCGCTCGCCCCGGCGCATTAACTCCGCGGCTCGACGGGCAGCGCTACGGGCGGGAGCAGCTGGCGACGTTTCGCCTTCGCCAAAACGGCCACACCAAAAAAGGTACGCCACGTCGTTCAATTTCGTATCCTTTTTTCCCTTTTCCTTCTTTCTCTATCTCTTGCAACAGGGACCGGGAAAGGGGATACCCCCAAAGGGATCCTTCCCCGTGAAGGAACTAGGCTCCGAGCCTCCTTACTGATCAGGGGTTCGAAGGCTGGCCCCCCGAAGGGTTCAACAGCCGCCTCAGATCGCGTGGGCCCGACACCCACTACTGGTCAGGGGTTCGAAGGTCGGCCCCCCGAAAGGTTCCACGACCGCCTCAGGATACTCGGGCTCCGCGCCCATTACTGATCAGGGGTTCGAAGTCTGGCCCCCCGAAGGGTTCACAGTCGCCTCAGACACCGAGCGAGGGATGACCAGGGGTACGTTCGATACATAACCAAGGCTCGGGCTGCGCTCCCGAGGTACCCTAGGACATTTCCGAGACCAGCGGGAACGACTCTGTAACGGAATCCCATCGGAGGGAGGCAACGAGCCCTCGGACCCCGTCGCCAGGGGACCGGGTCCGGCAGATCACCCGCAGGTACTTTTGGGCGTGCCTCCGGGCCCCTAGCCGACCCCCAACGAACGGGGCACGGACCTTCACTCGGATTACCCGATCGCAGCTCACCGGAGACACCATGTTCGGTGCCCATCGAGGGTAACATGGCGCTCTCCCCCCTCCTCCTTGCGGAAAGGCGACGTAGGGGCGTATATAAAAAAGCTGAGTCTGTCCCTGATCGTCCTCTCGCTCTGTGCGGAGGCTCGGGGGCTGCTCTCGCAAACCCGGCTCCGGCCGAACCGTTGACAGCGTCAACATACCAGCCCGAGAACTTGGGCCCCGACAGTGCACCCGGGCTACGGCCTGTTCGCATGAGGGAACCGCCAGACCAGCCGAAGCATTACGCAAGGCATTAAGACCTCGAAGGAGTGAAACCACTCCTCCGAGGCCTCGGGGGCTACACCCGGCGGGTGCGCTCGCGCGCACCCACCGGAACAAAGTACAACCGAGAAAGGCTGGTCCCCTTGCAAAAAAAGTGCGACAAAAGCCTCCAAGCGAGTGTTAACACTCCCTTCGAGGCTCGGGGGCTACTGTCGGGGACCATAATTAGGGGTACCCTCAAGACGCCTAATTCTCAGCTGGTAACCCCCATCAGCATAAAGCTGCAGAGGCCTGATGGGTTTGATTAAGTCAGGGGTCAGTCCATACGAGCGACTCGATCACGCCACGCCCGAGCCTAGCCTCGGGCAAGGGCAGCCGACCCTGAGATGCTTCCGTCTCGCCCGAGGCCTCCTCTTTCACGGCAGACGCATCTCCGGCTCGCCCGAGGCCTTGCCTTCGATAAGAAGTAACCCTGACTAAATCACCGCGCCGACCGACCAAGTCACTGGGGCCTTTAACGCAAAGGGTAAGACTGACGGGCGGCCAGGCTTGGCCAAAAGCGCCAGAGGAAGCTCCGCCCGACCCAGGGCTCGGACTCGGGCTAAGATCCCGGAAGACGGCGAACTCCGCTCCGCCCGACCCAGGGCTCGGACTCGGGCTAAGGCCCCGGAAGACGGCGAACTCCGCTCCGCCCGACCCAGGGCTCGGACTCGGGCTAAGGCCCCGGAAGACGGCGAACTCCGCTCCGCCCGACCCAGGGCTCGGACTCGGGCTAAGGCCCCGGAAGACGGCGAACTCCGCTCCGCCCGACCCAGGGCTCGGACTCGGGCTAAGGCCCCGGAAGACGGCGAACTCCGCTCCGCCCGACACAGGGCTCGGACTCCACCCCGACCTCTGCCGAACGACCTCCGCCTCGCCCGACCCAGGAGCTCAGGTTCGGCCTCGGCCATGCAGGACAGACTCGACCTCGGCCTCGGAGGAGCCTCCACGTCGCCCGACCTAGGACACAAGCCCGCCACGTCAACAGGAAGCGTCATCATCACCCTACCCCGAGCCGACTTGGGCCACAGAGAACAGGACCGACGTCCCATCTGGCTAGCTCCACCGGATAGGCAATGATAGCGCCCCGCTGGACCCATGACGACGGCGGTTCTCGGCTCCCTTACGAAAGCAGGGGGACGTCAGCAAGGGCCCAGCCACTCCGACAGCTGTCCCTCCGCCCGGCTCCATTGCTTCTCCGACAGCCACGACGCCATACTAGCTGGGTGCCAAGATCTCTCCGGCTGCCACCTTGGCATGTACTTAGGGCACTAGCTCTCCCCCGCTAGACATGTAGCACCTTGCTACACCCCCATTTGTACACCTGGATCCTCTCCTTACGCCTATAAAAGGAAGGACCAGGGCCTTCTTAGAGAAGGTTGGCCTCGCGGGGACGAAGGGCAGGGGCAGGCGCTCTCTCGGGGCCGCTCGCTCCCCTCACCCGCGCGGACGCTTGTAACCCCCTACTGCAAGCGCACCCGACCTGGGCGCGGGACGAACACGAAGGCCGCGGGATTCTCCGACTCCCTCACGACCCGGCTCCGGCCACCTCGCTCTCTCCCCCCTTCGCGCTCGCCCACGCGCTCGACCCATCTGGGCTGGGGCACGCGGCACACTCACTCGTCGGCTCGGGGACCCCTCGGTCTCGGAACGCCGACACATTACCGTCAAGTAAATAATTAGGCAAATAATATTGATCTGTGCAAAGGACGACGGCCGGTAGTTGAAGACTAAAACATGAAAAATGATCTAAAACGTCCAAACTAGCTGTAGACTTCGACACCTTCGCATATCCAATCCGTACCCCCAGGATTTTCCCCGTTTTTATTGAGTTATTAGCTACTGCCAGTAGAGGACGCATAAAACAATGTGACCATTTAACTACTCTCTAGAAAGCAGTTTCTGCGCACAGTGGTACATAAACGGAGTGCTCCAATAGATTATGTGCATGGTCCTTGCGTCACGGAGTTTGAATAAACAAAAATAAAAATAAAAAAATATCTAGATAAATAAACAAATCAGTCACAAAAAAAATCTAGATGAGAAATAAATTTGACGGACAAATCAGCAACATAAACGAAAAATATGGATAACAAAAAAAATTAGTGACAAAGACAAAAAAAATTATTAAACGCCCACCATGGGCTCAAACCCACAACCTCAAGGTTAAAAACCTTGCACTCTACCAACTGAACTAGATGAGCTTTGTCGTTATACATCCGAGCTCGGCGCCATAGATCTTGGCGCCGAGCTCGGTGCCACGTCGGCGCCACGTCGTCTGGGTTGGGGCAGCGCAACACGTACCTCGGCGCCATAGCCTATGGCGCCGAGATGTGTTACCTCGGCGCCATAGCCTATGGCGCCGAGCAAAGGGTCCAAAAATGACATTAAAATTTTTTAAGGTCTAAACGTGAATTTTTTTCCAACAAAAGGACAAAATACAAAAAGTTCGGTACTGCCGCTTTCGGTTTTCCAATTCATATCAACGCTAGCTAGACAGTTCTAAAACTAAATAAATGTCCATCGTGGAAGGTAAAAAAAAGGGGGGGGGGCTAAAAATACCCGTCGGTTCTAGATTTGAAGGGGAGTACCAAAAGCGTTTTGTCTCAAAGGGTCATGGTTGACCCTTGCCATCTCTGCTACTGATTACTCTAAGGGTCTGTTGAATAAATTGGAATTTACTTAATATAACAGATTATTTGGTATACAATTTGATATTCCACCATTTTTGAAGTTTAGGTATAAATCTATCTCAAGTTTATAAGGTGACTAGGTGTTGATTTTATGTATCACTAGTCTATTTTCTACTATACAACTTATGGCACCCCTTTTGGCTCGCTATTTTACAGTACAAATGTAGCATATAAATATCTTCATTATATATATATTTATATATATATATATATATAACGACAGCACTAAAATGCACCTGGGTGCATTCTCTATATTGAATGCACCCAGGCGTAATATATAAATACACCCCGATCAAGCCTCATCGCGCCCTCTACCGTCCTGTTCCCGCGCCTCCCTGCCCCCCGCCGCCGCCGCGCGCCACCCTATACCCCACAGCCACCGATCGCATCCCTCTCACCGCGCCGCCGCCGTCTCCTCCTTCCTCCGATCCTCTAACCCTAGATCCATGACCCCACCGTCGCTGCCGCACCTTGAATCGCCTCGATGCTCCTCCCCTAATTCCTTGGCGATTGTTGTGGCTGGAGGTGCTGATCCGATATTGCCGTCTCCGATTGCGACAACGGGAGCGGGTGTACGCGGCGGATCAGGTGATCCCTTGCATCACAAAACGTTGCTGACGCCACCGCCTTCAATTCCACCTAGATCGCTGGTCACTCCGGATGCAGCCCAGCTGTTCCATCCGGTAAGAAAAAAAACAATCAAAAATTGTTGCTCCACCGTGCGCGGTTTGTTGATTTTCTGTTGCATCGTTTGTTGCAAACTTGAGTCTCTGTTTTTACTAATTGATTACAATTGGATGGTGTGTTTGTGTTCCAGTTGCAACGTTTGTTACTAGTTGATTGCAACTAGGTGTATACTCTAATTGCAAACTTGAGTCTCTGTTTTTACTCATTGATTACAGTTGCATGGTGTGTTTGTGCTCCAGTTGCAACGTTTGTTGCTTGTTGATTGCAACTAGGTGTATACTCTAATTGCAAACTTGAGTCTCTGTTTTTACTCATTGATTACAGTTGCATGGTGTGTTTGTGTTCCAGTTGCAACGTTTTTTCCTAGTTGATTGCAACTAGGTGTATACTCTAATTGCAAACTTGAGTCTCTATTTTTACTCACTGATTACAGTTGCATGGTGTGTTTGTGCTTGAGTTGCAACGTTTGTTGCTTGTTGATTGCAACTATGTATATACTCTAATTGCAAACTTGAGTCTCTGTTTTTACTCACTGATTACAGTTGCATGGTGTGTTTGTGCTCGAGTTGCAACGTTTGTTGCTTGTTGATTGCAACTATGTGTATCCTCTAATTGCAAAACTCATGATTGCGTGTTGTCCTGCAGGATGCAAACATACTTGATGTGTTTGTCCCCAGGGTGCAGCAAACATTTGATACAAAAGAAGAAGCCTACCTCTTTTACCTTGACTATGCAAAGTTGGCTGGTTTTAGTGTCAGGACAAAAAGGACTAGTAAAGAAACCAGACACTGGGTTTGCAACCGTGAGGGGTTTCTGAAGCCAGGTCAAGAGAATGAGGAGCCTATGACAAATAAGACATCGATGAGAATTGGTTGCCCTGCTTATGTGAAGGTGAAGGAGGACAAGAAGCGCAATATTTGGTATTTTCATCATGTTCAGGAAGCACACAATCACAAACTTGAACCCTCACCAAGGATGGTGAGATATATGCATTCTCATAAGCAGAGGGAGGCAGCGTTGGATGACCTGTTTGCAATCATGTCAAAGAGTGGTGTGCCAACACAGGCAGCAATGAATGTAATGTCAGAATTATTTGGAGGCCGTCAAAACTGGCCGTTCACAGAGAAAGATGTCCATAACAAGTAGGTCAGAAAAAAAACTGACATCATATCTTTGTGCGATATATTGACAACAGTATCTTCATTTGTTTTTTCTTTTATGGTACAGGAAAGCTGAGCAAGCAAGGGAGGAGAGGGATGGTGACATGGATAAACTGTTCCAATTTTTCAGGGAGTGCAAAGAACACAATGAATACTTTTACTGGGATGTGGATTTTGAACCAAAAACAAATGTGCTTCGGAGCATTTTTTGGTGTCATGCAAGTCAGCGTGCAGAATACAAGGATTTTGGGGATGTAGTCACATTTGACACAACACACAAGACTAACAACAAGCATATGCCGTTGGCCATGTTTGTGGGTTGCAGCAATAATTTGAAAAATGTGTCCTTTGGCCAAGCACTTCTTCGGGATGAAACAATAGACACATTCAGATGGCTTTTTGAGACCTTTAAAAGTTGCATGGGTGGTCAGCAACCTTTTGTGATTCTTACAGGTATGCTTTGGCTACAAAAAAATGCTTGTCACATAATTACTGCTGTGTTGTTGCAACTGTATCTTTGAAGATGATTGCAATATTTTAAACTGCTTGATTGCAAACCTATTGGGGTTTTTTTGCTGATTTTTATTTTTGACAAACAGATGAAGATGCAGCGATGAAGGAAGCAATAAGGATTGTGTTTAACAAGACACAACACCGAAATTGCCGATGGCACATAACCAGAACATGGGATTACGAACTCGAGGAGCTGTACAAATTGCACAATGATAATAATCTAAAGGAGAAACTGCAGTCCCTGATAAACTATCCTCTGGGGCCCACACAATTTGAGGTGGAGTGGAATAAGCTGGTGGATGAATGTGGCATAAGAGAACACCCTGCAATTGTTGCATTGTGGCAGAAAAGGAAGAGATGGATAGCAACATATTTCAAAGGCATGTACTGTGGGCGAATGACTTCCACCCAGAGATCTGAGAGCCAAAACAGGGTTTTGAAAGATGGTTATGTTAACAATGTGACAAGCCTGCATATATTTGCAAAGAGGGTGCTTGACTCGATTCAGCACACAGACCACATGGATGGTGGGGAGTCACACTACTCACAGGTATTTGCCCACACCCCTGAATTTTTTGGTCTGATTGTAAAAAAACTGTTAAACATAAATGATTCCAACTGCTGGTGTGGTGTGATTGCAACTAATGTATAATTCTACCCAAATATCTGTTAAAAAATGTAAACAAAATGATTGCAACTACTGTTGTGTTGTAATTGCAACTGCTGGTGTGGTGTGGATGCAAGCACTGAATAACTCTGGGGAATTTTGTTAAACAAACAATGATTACAACTGTTGTCTCGTGTAATTGCAACTGATGGTCTGGTGTGATTGCAACTTCTATATAACTATGCCCAAAAATTGGTTAAACAAACAATGATTACAGCTGTTGTCTCGTGTAATTGCAACTGCTGTCTGATGTGATTGCAACTGCTGGTCTTGATGCAGACTGAAGTTGTCAGAGCCTGCAAATCAAGATTTGATGAGCAACTCAGCAGGGTGTACACCAGGGCTGTGTACAATGAATACAAGAGGGAATATATTAACAGCACAGCTTTTGTGATAGAGCCTGATCCGGGAGTGGAATGTGGTTACTTGGTGAAACATGAGAAAGGCGATGGGACATTTTGCTGGGCACAACACGCATTCAAGGTGGTGGCTGACAAAGCAGCAGGCGTGTATAAATGCGAATGCATGCAGTGGGAGCATACAGGTGAGATGAATTGCAACCTCGTTACATTAACAAAATTAAACATTGATGTTCCTGCATATTTACATCCAAATTGCAACAAAAAATGCAGGTCTGTTCTGCATGCACATAATAAAGGCATTCACCCACCTCCAAGTCCAAAACATACCTGAAAAGTACATTCTGAAGCGATATACACGTAATGCAAGATCTGTGGTTCCGTGGGACCGACACGATGTGAGTGTTGGTGGTCAAAATGAGACAGAGCAGTCAAGGTTGTCGAAGCTGCTGCCAAAGTTAATGCGACTGGGAAGAGCGGGAAGCAAATCTGATAGAGCATACACTGAAACTATCAGGCACATCGACATGATAACTCCTGGGATTGAGCTTCTACGAACAGCGGAGATTGGTCCGATTGGTCCGGACGAAGCAACAAATACTGAGTTGCAGCAAGATGCAGAAGGACGGCGGAATATTGGTCCCATTGCACCAACACAACAAAGTTCTGACAACAATATAGAACCTGTTGTGATGCCAACTGGACCTAGACCACCACCGGAATCGGGCCTGAATCCAGATTCTGCAAACTGCCTCACTGATCTAAGATTGACTGAACCGCCAGTGTCGCGCACGAAGGGTAGGAAGTCTGCCAGTGGGGCTAAATGTGCTAAAAATAGTGTGGAACCTGCTAATCCATACAGCACATATAGTGGTGGTCAGGGCATAAGAGAGTGCCAAACCTGCCATGTTAGGGGGCACTATAGCACAACATGCCCTCAGAACCCAAACAGAAGCAGAGCGGCCGAGAACAAGGACAAAAAGAGAAGTGCGAAAACTGTAGGTTGGACTCCAAGAAAAAGAGGTCGCCCAACAATAAAAAAAGGACTAGATGGGAATCAAGATGAGGCACAGAGTGAGGGGGATGATACACAGCAATCTGGGTGCACTATGGCAGTGCAGGAGTCAGCAGCACACGCGGTGATTGCAAGAATTAGGAGGGCGACAACTTGCCATGTTAATTACCAGGACGAAAGTGATTAAGGATGACTATGAATCTGACTGAATCTCCAATGTAAAATTTCAATTTTATCTTATTTTATAACTCTGTGTAAGTTAAACTCAATAATGACTGTGTGACTGTTCGGAAAACAGTGGACACACATGACCAACCAATTGCAACATCGTAGTTGCGCTGATTGCAACTGTATGTATACACTGAATAATACATGAATCTGTGTTATCTGTTTACGTCTCGACATATAATTAAAATATATCTTGTTTTATTATCATATAACAGTTGCTACTACTCATAAACAGGTTTGCAAAGTTTGCCATCATGCTGGTTACCAAACATAGAAATAAAAATGAGTGGTCATGGTCAGTTGCAACTACGATTACAATTTCAGTTGCAACTGTAACATATACGCTGCTACTACTCATAAACAGGTTTGCAAAGTTTGCCATCATGCTGGTTACCAAACATAGAAATAAAAATGAGTGGTCATGGTCAGTTGCAACTACGATTACAATTTCAGTAGCAACTGTAACATATACGCTGGTTGCAACTGCCTCATATGGAAGGGCTCCACCTCGCCGGTGGGTACAGAACACAAACATATACATTGGTTGCAACTGCAATGGCTGGGATTTTTCAAACAAACTTGGAAACTGCAGTTTAGAGTACGATAACAACTAGATGAATAGACCAGTTGCAAATGGAACCAGTGCGCTGGTTGCAACCTAAACAACATTACTGGATTGTTTCTGGAGATAACATAACACAACTGATTGTTTCTGACTACTGCATAACACAACAGATTGTTTTTGCATGAATCTAATTGTTCGACTGACTACTATCCCATTCAATTGGCAACGGACGACCACCAATTCTAAACTTATCAAGCGAACCAGGAATTTCAGCTTGGTTCAAAGGGTGGAAGATCTCGTAATGCAACAGCTCACATCTGTATATCGGGCCCTTGAACTGCAATGGCATAAAAACATCATAATGGTCAGTGACTATATTATGATGCACACATAGAAAACACACAAAAAAAAGCACCAAAACAGATAGAAAATCATTTGACAGCATGGCTAACCGGATTGATTTCCTTGGTCATTTTGTCCCCATCATAATATTCCATGTACTTCCATACAAAAAAAAGACAATCGCTTTGACCTGCTTGCTTTGGCACATCAATAAAAGGCCGCTTCCACTTGCTAACTCTGGGTAACTTGAGGTTGGAAACTTTCTGGAAGGCTGCATCAATGATTGGGATTTTGGCAAAGACAGCCTTGTGCCGTTCTTCCTGATTAGAACAATTCAGGAAGTAGTCGTTCGAGTCCAGCACATCAATACGCTTATGGATAAAATTGAAGCAATATACAAAATAGTGAGCACCATCTTTGATAGGGACAAAAACCTGGTGCAAGGAAGGAGTAGAAAACTAATTACTAAAAATGGAAAACATATATGAAAAAAGAAGTTGCAAGAAAAAAGTATAGACAGTTGCAAAGTATGTGTCCTGGTAATTGCAACTGTAAATGATGGAAAGTAAAAAATTGTAGGTATGAAAAAAGTGGGTTGGGGAAAAGGTCTACTAACCAATTTTGCTCTTGACAAATCATAGTTTTCGCACTCAGACATCAGATTATTCCATACATATATGAATTCTTCCGTCTCAGATTTATCAGCGTTGAGTACTGCTTCACACGTTGATACATTGAACTGTATGTGTTTTCCAGTTTGGAGAATAAATAAAAAAGAGAAATGATAAATGATTAAATTAGTTTAAACACATAAATGCAAGACAGTATACAAAAAATACATGGTTTTGGAGAAGAAACTTACATAAAAACCAGTGGTCAGAAACACTCTGTATCCACAAGAATCAACCTTGTGCACAATATCATCATGTCGCATGCAGTGCACGAAAAAGTCTATGATTCCTGACTCACCAAGGGTGTCATTAGAAAAAGATGTTAAAATATCCTCGCCAGTGAGTCCAACAAGAAGGCCAAACTCCAACAAAATTCTCCTGCATCAACAAAAAAAAAGAAAAAAACATATGGATTAGTGAGAAGAACAGGAGGATGTGCAACTGCTGGTGTGCTGTGATTGCAACTGTTGGTCTACTGTGATTGCAAAGTACTGAATAACTCTGGGAAATTCTGTTACACAAATATGATTGCAAACTACTGGTGTGGTATTGAGAGCACCTAGAGGGGGGGGGTGAATAGGTGATCCTGTAAAAACTTCAAACTTAAGCCACAAAAACTTGTTAAGCGTTAGCACGATTATTGCCAAGTGGCTAAGGTGAATTCTCGACAAAACACAATACCACAAGAGATCAAGCACAGAGGTGACACGGTGGTTTATCCCGTGGTTCGGCCAAGCCAATGCTTGCCTACTTCCACGTTGTGGCGTCCCAACGGACGAGGGTTGCAATCAACCCCTCTCAAGTGGTCCAAAGACCCACTTGAATACCACGGTGTTTTGCTTTTCCTTTCACTATCCCGTTCGCAAGGAATCTCCACAAATTGGAGTCTCTTGCCCTTACAAGTATATGATCACAAAGAAAGCACAGAGTAAGGGAGGGAAGCAACACACACAAATCCACAGCAAAAGCGCACACACACGGCCAAGAATCGAGCTCACAAGACTATCTCAGAGTTCTCACTTAGAACAGAGCTCGAATCACTTAAAAACACAAACGAATGCGCAGAGACTTAGTGTGGATGATCAAGAATGCTCAAGAGTTGCTTGTGTGTCTCCTCCATGCGCCTAGGGGCTCCTTTTATAGCCCCAAGGCAGCTAGGAGCCGTTGAGACCAAATCCGGAAGGCCATCCTTGCCTTCTGTCGTCGGGGGCACCGGACAGTCCGGTGCACACCGGACACTGTCCGGTGCCCGATTCGTTTCCATAACGGGCGCTTCCGACCGTTGCCGACCGTTGGAAGACTGCGAGCTGTTGGCGCACCGGACATGTCCGGTGCACACCGGACAGTCCGGTGCCGTCTTCCGACCGTTGGCTCGGCCACGTGTCCCGCGCGGATTGCGCGGCCGACCGTTGGCCCGGCCGACCGTTGGCTCACCGGACAGTCCGGTGCACACCGGACAGTCCGGTGAATTTTAGCCGTACGTCGTCGGCGAATTCCCGAGAGCAGCTAGTTCGAGCCGAGGCAGCCTGGCGCACCGGACACTGTCCGGTGCACACCGGACAGTCCGGTGCTCCAGACCGAGCTGGGTCTTGGCTGCACACAGCCAAGTTCATTTCTCCTCTTCTCTTTTCTTCTTCTTCCTGTTTCTAACACTTAGACAAATATATTAGCACACTAAACCAATGTACTAAGGCTTAGAAACATACCTTTATCTCATGATTTGCACCTTGTTCATCCATGTACATAAATTCACAATTAAGCACATGTGTTGGCACTCAATCACCAAAATACTTAGAAATGGCCCAAGGGCACATTTCCCTTTCAATCTCCCCCTTTTTGGTGATTTATGCCAACACAACATAAAGCAACTAGAACAAGTGCAAACTCACTTCAAATAAAAATAAGTTTAAGTTTTATTCAATTTTGGCATATATGGATCATCCTTTGCCACCACTTGGTTTGTTTTTGCAAATCAAACTCAAATCTCTATCTCTAAGTTAAACACACATGTTTAAGCAAAAAGAGAGTCATTCCAAAAGAGATTGATCAAAGATTTCAAAAACTCCCCCTTTTTCCCATACTCAATACTTCTCCCCACAAGAAGCCAACTTTTGACATAAGAATTTTGACAAACCAAAAACTCTATTCTACTGTTTTCAAAATCTCTCAAGTGGTAGCTGATCCATTTATTGCTTTGGCCTTTATTTTCTCCCCCTTTGGCATCAAGCACCAAAACGGGATCAATTTTGGCCCTTTAACCCCATTGCCTCACCAAAATCTTCAATTAAGAGCAAATGACAATAAGAGTTAATGAGATGGACTTGGAATAAGTTACCCTCTCATCGGAGTGCAGTGGAAGTCTTGCATGGTCCAAGTCCACCTTTTCCCTTTCAATTCTTCATTGAGACTAAATCAAACAAGCTCAAGCATATGGTTAGTCTCAAGGGATCAAGTTGTAACACATCTCCCCCTAAACATGTGCATCACTTTGCAACGGACTTGTGAGATCCAGGGAGTGTTTGTACAACTTGAGCACCATAATGAGCAACAAGATGCAAAAAGGAACATGATCAAAAGCATGAATACATGTATGCTATAATTCAATCCAAGTTCCGCGAATCTAAGACATTTAGCTCACTACGCAGCCTGCAAAAGGTCTTCTCATCTAAAGGCTTGGTGAAGATATCGGCTAGCTGGTTCTCGGTGCTAACATAAAACACTTCGATATCTCCCTTTTGCTGGTGGTCTCTCAAAAAGTGATGCCGGATGTCTATGTGCTTTGTTCGGCTGTGCTCAACAGGATTTTCCGCTATTCGGATAGCACTCTCATTGTCACATAGGAGTGGGACTTTGCTCAGATTGTAGCCAAAGTCCCTGAGGGTTTGCCTCATCCAAAGTAGTTGCGCGCAACACTGACCTGCGGCAACGTACTCGGCCTCAGCGGTGGATAGGGCAACGGAGGTTTGTTTCTTAGAGTTCCATGACACCAGGGACCTTCCTAAGAATTGGCACGTCCCCGATGTACTCTTCCTATCGACCTTACATCCAGCATAGTCGGAATCTGAGTACCCAATCAAGTCAAAGTTAGACCCTTTTGGATACCAGATCCCGAAGCAAGGCGTAGCGACTAAATATCTAAGAATTCGCTTCACCGCCACCAAGTGACACTCCTTAGGATCGGATTGAAATCTAGCACACATGCATACGCTAAGCATAATATCCGGTCTACTAGCACATAAATAAAGTAACGATCCTATCATTGACCGGTATGCTTTTTGATCAACGGACTTACCTCCTTTGTTGAGGTCGGTGTGTCCGTCGGTTCCCATCGGAGTCTTTGCGGGCTTGGCGTCCTTCATCCCAAACCGCTTTAGCAGATCTTGAGTGTACTTCGTTTGGGAGATGAAGGTGCCGTCCTTGAGTTGCTTCACTTGGAACCCAAGGAAGTAGTTCAACTCGCCCATCATCGACATCTCGAATTTCTGCGTCATCACCCTGCTAAACTCTTCACAAGACTTTTGATTAGTAGAACCAAATATTATGTCATCGACATAAATTTGGCATACAAACAAATCACCATCACATGTCTTTGTAAAAAGAGTTGGATCGGCTTTCCCAACCTTGAAAGCATTAGCAAGTAAGAAATCTCTAAGGCATTCATACCATGCTCTTGGGGCTTGCTTAAGTCCATAGAGCGCCTTAGAGAGCTTACATACGTGGTCGGGGTACCGCTCATCCTCGAAGCCAGGGGGTTGCTCCACGTACACCTCCTCCTTTATTGGCCCGTTGAGGAAAGCGCTCTTCACATCCATTTGGTACAACCTGAAAGAATGGTGAGCGGCATATGCTAGCAAGATACGAATGGACTCTAGCCTAGCCACAGGAGCAAAAGTCTCCTCAAAGTCCAAACCTGCGACTTGGGCATAACCTTTTGCCACAAGTCGAGCCTTGTTCCTCGTCACCACTCCGTGCTCGTCCTGTTTGTTGCGGAACACCCACTTGGTTCCCACAACATTTTGCTTGGGGCGAGGCACCAGCGTCCAAACTTCATTGCGCTTGAAGTTATTGAGTTCCTCCTGCATGGCCAACACCCAATCCGGATCTAGCAAGGCCTCCTCTACCCTGAAAGGCTCAATAGAGGAGACAAAAGAGTAATGCTCACAAAAATTAACTAATCGAGATCGAGTAGTTACTCCCTTGCTAATGTCACCCAAAATTTGGTCGACGGGATGATCCCTTTGAATCATTGCTCGAACTTGGGTTGGAGGTGCCGGTTGCGCTTCTTCCTCCATCACATGATTATCTTGTGCTCCCCCTTGATCACACGCCTCCTTTTGATTAACCTGTTCATCGTCTTGAGTTGGGGGATGCACCGTCGTTGAGGAAGAAGGTTGATCTCGTTCATCTTGTTCCTGTGGCCGAACGTCTCCAATCGCCATGGTTCGTATAGCGGCCGTTGGAACATCTTCTTCATCTACATCATCACAATCAACAACTTGCTCTCTTGGAGAGCCATCAGTCTCATCAAATACAACGTCGCTAGAGACTTCAACCAAACCCGATGATTTGTTGAAGACCCTATACGCCTTTGTATTTGAATCATAACCTAATAAAAACCCTTCTACAGCTTTGGGAGCAAACTTAGAATTTCTACCCTTTTTCACTAGAATGTAGCACTTGCTTCCAAAAACACGAAAGTAAGATACATTGGGTTTGTTACCGGTTAGTAGCTCATATGACGTCTTCTTGAGGAGGCGGTGAAGGTAGACCCTGTTGATGGCGTGGCAAGCCGTGTTCACGGCTTCCGACCAAAAACACTCGGGGGTCTTGAACTCTCCGAGCATCGTCCTCGCCATATCGATTAGCGTCCTATTCTTCCTCTCTACCACACCATTTTGCTGTGGTGTGTAGGGAGCGGAGAACTCGTGCTTGATCCCTTCCTCCTCAAGAAACTCCTCCACTTGAAGGTTCTTGAACTCGGACCCGTTGTCGCTCCTTATCTTCTTCACTTTGAGCTCAAACTCATTTTGAGCTCTCCTGAGGAAGCGCTTGAGGGTCCCTTGGGTTTCAGACTTAACCTGCAAAAAGAACACCCAAGTGAAGCGGGAAAAGTCATCAACAATAACTAAACCATACTTACTTCCTCCTATGCTTAGATAGGCGACAGGTCCGAAGAGGTCCATATGCAACAGCTCCAGAGGTCTTGACGTGGTCATCACATTCTTGCTGTGATGCGCTCCTCCCACCTGTTTACCTGCCTGACAAGCTGCACAAGGTCTATCTTTTTCGAAATGCACATTTGTTAGACCTATCACGTGTTCTCCCTTTAGAAGCTTGTGGAGGTTCTTCATCCCCACATGTGCTAAGCGGCGATGCCACAGCCAGCCCATGCAAGTCTTAGCCATTAAGCATGCATCTAGACCGGCCTCTTCTTTTGCAAAATCAACTAAATAAAGCTTGCCGTCTAGTACACCCTTAAAAGCTAGTGAACCATCACATCTTCTAAAGACAGTCACATCTACATTTGTAAATAAACAATTATATCCCATTTGACATAACTGACTAGCAAATTATATCCAAGACTCTCTACTAAGAATACATTTGATATAGAATGCTCATTAGAAATTGCAATTTTACCTAACCCTTTTACCTTGCCTTGATTCCCGTCACCGAATATAATTGAATCTTGGGAATCCTTATTTTTGACGTAGGAGGTGAACATCTTCTTCTCCCCCGTCATATGGTTTGTGCATCCGCTGTCGATAATCCAGCTTGAACCCCCGGATGCATAAACCTGCAAGGCAAATTTAGGCTTGGGTCTTAGGTACCCAACTCATGTTGGGTCCTGCAAGGTTAGCACAAATATCTTTAGGGACCCAAATGCAAGATTTATCTCCCTTGCATCTAGCCCCTAATTTCCTAGCAACTACCTTCTTACCCTTTCTACAAATAGCAAAGGGAGTATTGCAAGCATAATAAATGGTAGAAGGTTTGTTTACAACTTTTCTAGGAACATGAGCAAAATTTCTCCTAGACATATGCGCAACATTTCTCCTACTCATATCTCTATCATGCTTATGAGAGGAACTAGAGGCAAACATGGCATGAGAATCATAAACATGTGAATCAAAATCATTATAAGCATTTCTAGCATGTCTCCTATCATGGTATAAGAAAGCATGGTTCCTTTTAGCACTACTAGCCATAGGGGCCTTCCCTTTCTCCTTGACGAAGATGGGAGCCTTATGGCTTGTTAAGTTCTTGGCCTCTCTCTTGAAGCCAAGACCATCCTTAATTGAGGGGTGTCTACCAACCGTGTAGGCATCCCTTGCAAATTTTATTTTCTCAACTTCATTCTTGCTAGTCTTAAGTTGGGCATTAAGACTAGCCAATTCCTCATTTAATTTGGAAATTAAAACTAGGTGTTCACTACAGGCATCAATATCGAAATCCTTACATCTAGTGCAAATCTTAACATGTTCTACACACGAATTAGATTTATTTGCTACTTCTAATTTAGCATTTAAATCATTGTTAACACCTTGTAAAGTAGAAATGGTTTCATGACAAGCAGATAGTTCACTAGAAAGCATTTCATTCCTTTTAATTTCTAAAGCATATGATTTTTGTGCCTCTACAAATTTATCATGTTCATCATATAATAAATCCTCCTGCTTTTCTAAAAGCCTATCCTTTTCATTCAATGCATCAATCAATTCATTGATTTTATCTATCTTAGATCGATCTAAGCCCTTGAACAAGCATGAATAATCTATGTCATCATCATCACTAGACTCACTATCACTAGAAGAAGCATAAGTGGAGTCTTGAGTACTCACCTTCTTCTCCCTTGCCATAAGGCAAGTGAGACGCTCGTTGGGGAAGAGAGCCGATTTGTTGAAGGCAGTGGCGGCGAGTCCTTCGTTGTCGGAGTCGGAGGAGGAGCAATCCGAGTCCCACTCCTTTCCTAGATGCGCCTCGCCCTTTGCCTTCTTGTATTGCTTCTTCTTCTCTCTTTTGTTCCCCTTTTCCTGGTCACTTTCATTATCGGGACAGTTAGCAATGAAATGACCAAGCTTACCGCATTTGAAGCATGAGCGCTTCCCCTTGGCTTTGGTCTTGCTTGGTTGTCCCTTGTGACCTTTAAGCACCGTCTTGAATCTTTTGATGATGAGAGCCATCTCTTCATCATTAAGGCCAGCCGCTTCAATCTGTGCCACCTTGCTAGGTAGCGCCTCCTTGCTTCGTGTTGCCTTGAGAGCCAGGGGTTGCAGCTCGTTGATCGGACCATTCAAGGCGTCGTCCACATACCTCGCCTCCTTGATCATCATTCGCCCGCTAACGAATTTCCCAAGAACTTCTTCGGGCGACATCTTGGTGTACCTGGGATTTTCACGTATATTGTTCACCAAGTGAGGATCAAGAACGGTAAATGACCTGAGCATTAGGCGGACGACGTCGTGGTCCGTCCATCGCGTGCTCCCGTAGCTTCTTATCTTGTTGATAAGGGTCTTGAGCCGGTTGTATGTTTGCGTCGGCTCCTCGCCCCTTATCATCGCGAACCGTCCAAGCTCTCCCTCCACCAACTCCATCTTGGTGAGCAAGGTGACGTCGTTCCCCTCATGAGAAATCTTGAGAGTGTCCCAGATTTGCTTGGCGTTATCCAAGCCGCTCACTTTATGGTATTCATCCCTGCACAAGGAAGCTAGAAGAACAGTAGTAGCTTGTGCATTCTTATGAATTTGTTCATTAATGAACATGGGACTATCCGAACTATCAAAATGCATTCCACTCTCTACAATCTCCCATATACTAGGATGGAGAGAAAATAGGTGACTACGCATTTTGTGGCTCCAAAATCCGTAGTCCTCTCCATCAAAGTGTGGGGGCTTGCCGAGTGGAATGGAGAGCAAATGAGAATGTGAACTTTGCGGAATACGAGAGTAATCAAAAGAAAAGTTCGAATTAACCGGTTTTCTTTTCTCGTAGTCGTTGATCACTATACCCTTCCCCTTAGGATCCATCTATTCGGGCGGTTAGTCCCTTTGTGAATAGAACGGCTCTGATACCAATTGAGAGCACCTAGAGGGGGGGGGGTGAATAGGTGATCCTGTAAAAACTTCAAACTTAAGCCACAAAAACTTGTTAAGCGTTAGCACGATTATTGCCAAGTGGCTAAGGTGAATTCTCGACAAAACACAATACCACAAGAGATCAAGCACAGAGGTGACACGGTGGTTTATCCCGTGGTTCGGCCAAGCCAATGCTTGCCTACTTCCACGTTGTGGCGTCCCAACGGACGAGGGTTGCAATCAACCCCTCTCAAGTGGTCCAAAGACCCACTTGAATACCACGGTGTTTTGCTTTTCCTTTCACTATCCCGTTCGCAAGGAATCTCCACAAATTGGAGTCTCTTGCCCTTACAAGTATATGATCACAAAGAAAGCACAGAGTAAGGGAGGGAAGCAACACACACAAATCCACAGCAAAAGCGCACACACACGGCCAAGAATCGAGCTCACAAGACTATCTCAGAGTTCTCACTTAGAACAGAGCTCGAATCACTTAAAAACACAAACGAATGCGCAGAGACTTAGTGTGGATGATCAAGAATGCTCAAGAGTTGCTTGTGTGTCTCCTCCATGCGCCTAGGGGCTCCTTTTATAGCCCCAAGGCAGCTAGGAGCCGTTGAGACCAAATCCGGAAGGCCATCCTTGCCTTCTGTCGTCGGGGGCACCGGACAGTCCGGTGCACACCGGACACTGTCCGGTGCCCGATTCGTTTCCATAACGGGCGCTTCCGACCGTTGCCGACCGTTGGAAGACTGCGAGCCGTTGGCGCACCGGACATGTCTGGTGCACACCGGACAGTCCGGTGCCGTCTTCCGACCGTTGGCTCGGCCACGTGTCCCGCGCGGATTGCGCGGCCGACCGTTGGCCCAGCCGACCGTTGGCTCACCGGACAGTCCGGTGCACACCGGACAGTCCGGTGAATTTTAGCCGTACGTCGTCGGCGAATTCCCGAGAGCAGCTAGTTCGAGCCGAGGCAGCCTGGCGCACCGGACACTGTCCGGTGCACACCGGACAGTCCGGTGCTCCAGACCGAGCTGGGTCTTGGCTGCACACAGCCAAGTTCATTTCTCCTCTTCTCTTTTCTTCTTCTTCCTGTTTCTAACACTTAGACAAATATATTAGCACACTAAACCAATGTACTAAGGCTTAGAAACATACCTTTATCTCATGATTTGCACCTTGTTCATCCATGTACATAAATTCACAATTAAGCACATGTGTTGGCACTCAATCACCAAAATACTTAGAAATGGCCCAAGGGCACATTTCCCTTTCAGGTATAATTGCAACTAGTGTGTTGTGATTGCATGTACTATATAACTCTGGGAAATTCTTTTAAATAAAAAAGATTGCAACTTCTGTTATGGTGTGATTGCAACCACGCATTAGGTGCGATTGCTACTGCTATATATAAGTAACTAACTATTCAAGAAAAATAATTGCTACTTGGTTAGAATTGCAAAATAAAAAGTAAATAGCAGTTGCAACTTGGGAAAACAAAAAAAAACCTTTTCAGCTCAGGATCAGATGCGATCTTCCGCCTAAGTGCAACAGCCTTGGCCAGGGGTATCTCAGGTCGATTACGAGGGATCTTGAACGGGGATATGTACTCCCTAGGCTTCTTCAGCACTCTATCACCTAGGCGCTTGAATATCATCCTTTGAAACTCACTGAAATCAGCCTGGCCTACTGAGACTTCGTCTTGAGAAAGTCGGATTGGTTGGGTCAAATTGTTGATATCATCATCAGACTCCGCCGGGAACTGGATATCATCAAATGATGAGCTGGGTCCTGCCTGGCCATCAATGCTCTTCTCCAAACTGTCAATCTCAGCTTTGGCCTCCTGACGAAGCATGTTCAACCTATCCTCGTACTGTTGGCGCTGCTCAGCATATTCTTTTGACATTTGTAACTGCAACATCTTCTTTACCTTGGCAGCGGGCATCGGCTTTTTCAAAGCTTTGATGTTGTCCTTCAGCTGTTTCTGGATTGCAACCTGTATCCTTTTCTCCTCCGCTTCAACCTTCTTCTCGGCATCAGCCTTCTTCTTCACAACTTCTTCAGCTGCAGCCTTTCTCTTAATCTCAGCTTCTTCAGCTGCAGCCTTTCTCTTAATCTCAGCTTCTTCGGCCTCAGCCTTTCTCTTAATCTCAGCTTCTTCGGCCTCAGCCTTTCTCTTAATCTCAGCTTCTTTGGCCTCAGCCTTTCTCTTAATCTCAGCTTCTTCGGCCTCAGCCTTTCTCTTAATCTCAGCTTCTTCGGCCTCAGCCTTTCTCTTAATCTCAGCTTCTTCGGCCTCAGCCTTTCTCTTAATCTCAGCTTCTTCTTCCTTCTTCTTCTCAGCTTCTTCAGCTGCAGCCTTTCTCTTAATCTCAGCTACTTCGGCCTCAGCCTTTCTCTTATTCTCAGCTTCTTCTGCCTTCTTCTTATCAGCTTGTTCGGCTTCAGCCTTTCTCTTCTCAGCCTCCTCAGCTTCAGCATTCTTCATCTCAATCTCAGCCTTCTTCTTCTCAGCCTCTGCCTTCTGTGTGTTGGCAACTTGAATGGACCTATCGCTCCTCCTTGAGTAAGTTATATGATCCTGGTGCAGTTGAGTAGAATAGCCAAATTAACATATTTGTATTATGAAAGTGAATCATTTATATTATAAAAAAAGACACGAATTGCATGAACATACCTGGGCAGTAGGATGCTGCATCCCAGTGTCCCTGCTCAGAGGCTCCTCTTCTGTCTCAGGTGCTCCCTGTTCAGAATATATGATTAATTGCAAGTTGGTATAGGCTATGATTACTACAATCGGTGGGGGCCGATTGCAACTATGGTCTGCTTTCACTTGGGTATCAGATGATCTTACCACAGGCCGTTGATCATTGCCAGGGGGGTTTGAGGAAACCTTCCTCTTGCGAACAGCAATTCGTCGTGCACGAGTCGGCTGGCTATTGGGAGGGGACTGTAATTGTAGAAAAAGGGAAAAAATCATAATATTAATCAGAAAAAGGAGTTGATGGTAATAAAAAAACACAATAAACTAACCTCGCCATCAATGCTTGCAAAGTGCTCTGGGGAATATATCATTTGCAATATATCATCAAAACTTCGGACTGCCCCACGTAAATCAGGAGGTGCTGCCAGGGGGGAGAATAAAAAATATAAATGAAAAAAAGGGAATAATCAAGATGAGATAAAACATTTTTTAAGCATGGAAGACATATGTAGGCTTACTTCTATTCAAATTTCCCTCTTCCAGATCAATGTCATCACCACACGATGGGGTTCTCATAAAATCTAAGCTGTCATCAAGATCTCCACCACTGCAATCCAACTGTATTTCTTCACTATCAACTCCTCCAGATTGGTCTTCCGGTACATTTGAAGTAGTTCCTGATCCTCCATACAAATTTAAAAAAGTGATTGAAAGCACAAAGTGATGTATATGGGCAAAATTGCAACTTGTATGGTGGGTGGTTGCAACAATAATATTATACTGTATGCAATAAAAAATACCTGCTCTAGTGTCAATTGCAACGGGACTCCGTATAATTTCTTCACCATCACCTCCTCTAGATTGGTCCTCCGGTGCAATTGAACTAGTTCCTGCTCCTGCATACAAATTTAAAAAATGATTGTAAACACATATTGATGTGTCTGGGCAAATTGCAACTTGTATGGTGGGTGCTTGCAAACAATAATATTATGCTATATGCAACAAAAAAATACCTGCTCCTGCTCTAGGGTCATTCTTCACCTTCCTCCTGCGCTCTTTGGCAGCTCGCTTCTCAACGATAGCGTCAGCGATAAGATTCTGAATGCCAGTGTAGCACTCGTGGTGAGCTTTTGCCATAAGGTCGCGAGATATTGTTAAATACTCCGCAGCCTTCTGTGCGTAAGACTGGGCTTCACTAGTGCTTTCATCAAACGCCTTCAAGATGTTCAGCGCATCTGACTTCCTACTCCTTCCAACTAAATCAGTAATGCTCTGACCAAAAGAAGATCTAAAGCTAGGGTACTGGTAAAAGACTGGGGGTTGGATATTGAAGGAAGCATGACAGGCGGGATCATGGGATGTGCCAAGCACATCAGCAGATGTCCCAGTAGGTGCTGCTGCTACTGGGTTAGGTGCTGCTGTTGGATTAGGGACTGCTACTGGGGCAGGTGCTGGTACTGGAGCATGTAATATTGCTAGAGCACCAATGGGGACGCCGTAGCACGTGTCAGTGATACTTCTCAACTGAAAGTAAAAAAACAATGATAAAATGATAAATGAATAACAAATTGCAACTATTGTGGAGTATCATTTGCAACTTACCCTGAGGTGTCCAAACTCAGTGGTCCCAGGAGGAACATCTCCCCTGAGATCCATATTTGCTATAGCATCAATCATCTTGGAGTCCAAGAAAGCACATCGAGGGATTGAAAAAGGACTTGTGTCTAATCCATGTTGCAGGTTGTCGACATAAAGCATCTGCATGTTTTTAACATTAGGTAAAAGACACATGGGTATTTTAGGTTGAATTCATATAATGAAAAAAAGTAAACCAAATTGGCACAGGTGCAATAAGCCAGTTGAAATAGCCTCATACTAAAATTATTGCTACTTTATGAACAACATAAATTACAAAATACATGTGAATGTGTGAACTAAGTTATCATAAAAAAATGCCCTCAAATTGCAACTTGTAACATATGACAGTTGTAACAGTAAACATAAAAAATTACTACTTGTGTAATTGGAAGAGTAAGTTGCAAGGGCAAAAATTAAATGTGTGTGTTGAGCTTACAGCTACAAAGATCCCACATCCACTGATGGGTGCGTTAATGCCTTTCTCCGCAAAATCCTTTCTATAAAGACGAGCAGCTATGCTCAGCCTGTCTACTACAGCTTTGCACCAGTTCTTGTTGCCCATGTTCTGCATGTCCTGAGTGTACTTCACATCATCAATCCTGATGCGAGTGTCAGTATTGGAGAATAGAAGACACTGAAATGCTGCCATGAAAAAGGCTCTCAGGCCCAGCTCCCCATTGAGAGTCCTCTTCTGCAATCTATCAGTGATAACAGATATATTGATGCCAGATATGCGTCTATAAGATTTCCCACAAATTTGCTCCCCCAGCTCGTCCCGCAAGGCACGAGCATCTGCATCAGACATGGGGGGCGGATCACTGCCAACGTTTGGTAACTGCAACACACACCAAACACTGTGTTCGGTGATTTGAATCTCTTTCCCACCACCAATCTCTATTTTCATTGTTTCTGGGTTAAGCTTCCGCATCAGCCAGCTAAGCAACTTTCTCGACAATAAATGTGGCTTGAATCTAAGTAGGCCGCCAAACCCCTTAGCAACCACTTCACTTTTCAATTCATCAGATAGAGAATTCACAAGCTTTATAAATTTCCCAGGTGAGCATCGAATAGCTCGTGTCTTAGTTATACCCTTATTTTCATCTCCACCAACAATACCAACATTGTCATCACCAGACCCATCGCCACCAGGAACAAACTCTGTGTCTTTTTCATCATCACTTTCGGCGTCTTGTATAGGAGGGACTTTCAACCTTAATCTCTTCTTCCTTTCCTTTAATTCATTTTTATCTAATTGCTTCCTCTTGTTTTCAACACGGGAAGAGCGACGGACAGCATGAGCACCTTGCTGGCCTGATACATTCTGATCTTCATCCATTATAAAAAACACTGAAAAAATGGGAATGAAAAAAACATGAGGGCACAAACACATGGTACAGATCTCATAACCAAAAATTGCTAATCAACAAACTAAAACACACAGTACAAAAATAGGAACAAAAAATAGTTGCAATACACACTAATGCTGCACACATACATTAGTACTGGGACAGAATTGCAACATGCGACATAAGCCAGTTGCAACAAGACTGCTAAAACAATTACTACTGGGACAGTTGCAAAAGTGAATTTAAACAAATAACTAGTTGTATACGAGCACAGTTATAAAAAGACAGGAATAATGTATGTGGGTTGAAAGTAAAAATTATACAGTTGCAACTTATGTGATGGACCAGTTGCAACTTATGTGATGGACCAGTTGCAACAAAAGGTACACTGCAGTTACAAAAAAAGTGGAAACATCTGAGTATAGAACAGAAACTGCTTATTCAAAATGAAATGTATCCGCATAAAATACAACAATTAATAATTTCAATCAACGAATAATACTAGTTGCAACACTTTGGGGAAAATGGGGTTTACCAGTCTATCACCGAAAATAACAAAACAAATCCAAAAAATGGGAACAGAGAAACAGCAGAGAGAGCGGATGCGCTTACACGGCGGGCGCGCGCGCAGACTACTCCGGCGCGGGCGACGTCTCCGGCGAGCAAACGATTCTGACGGGATCCGTTCGCGGAGGATCCGTTCGCGGAGAAGTGTGGAGGTGGCCGGAGCGGGAGCGCGCGGGATGGACGAAGACGGGAACGGGAGCGAGCGCACAACGGCTAGGGCTACGTCGCCGGCGAAGAGAAATATTGAGCCGTTCGCGGAGAGCCTATGAAGTGGAAAAGGCACAGTCGGGGCGAGGAAGTGAAAACGCGTAATAGAGGAGGGGGGAAGTCGTCGGTACGGCTGCGTCGGTTCGGCTCTGTGGAGCGGTTGGATCGGACCATGTGCACCTGGGCGCGTAAGTTGGGCCTGGGTGCATTCTCTATAATGAATGCACCCAGGTGTAATATATATAAACAGTATATATATATATATATATATATATATATATATATATATATATATATATATATATATATATATGACCAATAGTAGTATACAAAAAAATATATAACTATATTAACTTAATTAATCTATGTCTAAATCATAATTATTGGAATGAAATTGAATTCTAAAGATCTAAACGAGATGTAATAGTACATATACCGCGTGTTTGGTTGTCGCGCCAGCAATGTCCAGACTCACCAGATGCGTTGACTGCATATGTGTTTGTGATTGGTTATTTGTATGCAACGAAAGCGGGCTCGTACACGCATATACAGCCCAGTTACATTTTCCACCTTTAGACTGCATACGTGGAGATCCAGAGAGAGAGCTTCTCTGCTCAACCAGGCTGGCTCACGCCAGGCTCTTCTTAGGCTGAGTCCAGTGCACAGCCTCTCTCTCGCCCCTGCCACGTCAGCTCTCGCCTCCACTCTCGCCTCTGCTGTTCCAGTGCACAGGCTGTATCAGGCTATAGCCTCAGCCCACAGCCACATCAGCTTTTCTATTTCAGGATTAAATAATTCACACTGTTTCAACGCTTACAAATCACACAACATAATATTTTTTTATTGAATTTAAAATTACAAAGTGTATAATAATTAAAAGAGAAGTACATGACAATTAAAAAATTACATAACAATTAATAGAAAATTACATAAATCTAATTATGACCTCCAACAGGTAGGGATATTTATAGATGGATTGAGAATGAAATTTGTGATTTTTTGCAATTTTTGTTCGAATTTTTTGGACTCCAAACGGTAAAAAACGGCTAGTCCACGTGGCACACGTGGACCAATCACGTCGCGCCACCGCACTCTCGCCCGCCTCACTCTCGCCCCATTAGTGCGTCACCCCCCCTCTCGCCCAGACGCGCGCGCCAACGCGGGCGAGAGCGGGGCGATATCGCCCGCTCTCGCCGGGCGTGAGTGCGGTCGCCCTCTCTCTCCCTCTCGCCTACCTATCGCCTCGCGCGGGGCGGTAGAAGGCCCTTCTCGCCTCTCCCTTCTAGCCCCCATTGCCACCAGTCTTAGTACACCAACCAATCATGTGAATAGATAGCGCGAGGCAAGCCGCAGCGAAAGCATAAAAAAAAGGAAGGAAGGTTCGCAGAGTCAGTGTTCCTGTTCAGGTCACAAATGAAACAAGTGATTGTATACGCGGAAGGTCAACCGTCCTCCCCGGCCCAGCCCTCGTTCCAATTTCGTTCCTTTTTGTCTTGTTTCTGGCCAATAATTGCATGCGGACACGGTACAAGGGAATTTACTGGCCTCACCCAACCCAGGTGAGCCCGTGCCGTCTGCCGTGAGCCGCTATGAGCTGCTCTCTCTTTTTGTTCTTCACGAGCCTGAAGAGGCAAAGTGGAACTGCTCGTCGTCTATGACTATGACTGGCAGGCAGAGGCAGAGGCAGGGCAGCTTCCTTCCCTCTTTCCTGAACCCATTCAAGGCCTCGTTTCGTCTGTCGTCTCGTCTCCGGGGTCTCCGCCTCTTGGATCCGGGTGGCGGCAGGAACGTGCGCGCGCGTGGGAAGTCAGTCGTCTGCATGCGCCGCGGTCAATTTCACCCTCCTGGTGATCACGCTGGACGGAGTGAAAAGCCACCATTCTTGAAGCCCGTGGCAGCTCCGTCCGTCCGGCTTCACGGCATCTTCCCGCGCCGCCAAACGACTGGAGAGGGACAGGGACAGGGCAGCATCGTCGCGGTTTGGGGGGGCCGCAGCGCACAGACATGCTTTCCTTCCTCTTTCGCTGCTCCGATCCGCCTATTATATTGTTTGACACCGAATCGCATTCCCTATAGTATAGTACTAGTTCCTGACGCCGATCTAGCATAGTTTCCTTCTTTCTTTTCTCTCCTGGTGACTGGCGTTTCTTTCTTTTCTGTTTCCTGAATCCTGGTCATTCATTCCGGACTGCTACTTTGTTCCTCCTCGTTCCGTTTGCTGCAATGAAATCGTTCAAAGCAGGATGCGCGAGGATTCGCATGGACACACACACATCCATCCAGATCGAGTAAACTAGCTAATTAATAGTAAATGGTCGTGATCCTTAAATAAACAAATCCATGCAGAGAAAAAAAAGGCTATCAGAGACGTACGTACGGCTCTCGGGCGGCCGGTCAATTCTGGCGGGCGGGGAAGCGGTTGAACCCTGTCCAAATCCTGCGATCTCACCCAGCCCAGGCCTTCGTATCATCTCCTGACCTTTTTTTTTTTGTTTCCCGGCCCCTTGGACTGGCTGGCCTCGAGGGAGGCAGCGTAACTTTTTTGTTGTTGTTTTGCTGACCACACAAGTCAGACACCCACCATTACTATTATTATTACGCCATTAGATTCCATTCCCTCTTGTAACGTTGTGCGCATCATGCATATGCAGGCACTAGTACTACTCCGTATTACCGGCGTATAGATTCCTTGTGCGAGTATTAACTGGCGTAAGGCTTTGTTGGATGATAGCGGCGAAATATAATGTCGTAATGGGGGGCCGGGGTTAAGATGTCGGATCGTGGATCACTCTCATATTGGATGGAGTCTCTCGGCACTAGGCATGCTCAGTAACGACGACAGGCCCGTCGTTGATCCATCCCGGCGGCTAATAATTGTCGTCAACATGTTTCACGATCGTCGCTTTCCGTAAAATATAGAAAGTAGGTTTTGGTAGACCGGCCGGACGACACTTTCCTGGAACATGAACTAGTCGTCACACCGCGGTCGCTCTCTTGAGCAAGAGAAAGTGTTAAAGAATGATGGGTTCATCAGCAGCGGTGGTTTCTAGAGCCAAATCGATTCCTTCCCGGAATTCAAGAATGCTTATATAGTACTAGCTAGTATATATACTGCTAAATGGAGAGACAACGTGAAGCAGCATGGTGGCGGTAGGGCGGCACGTGAATTTAGGGAGGGTCGTCGTTACGACGTTCAAACGACCCCTAATTATTCCAACCGATTCTTCTTCTCTATGCATGCCCAGACGAGAGTCAGGGTCACGCTCCGCCTACGTAACTGATCCAATAATAATTACTCGAAAAAATTACTCCTGCCGATATCATCACGCGCGACATCATTACCACAGCTGACACAGACCTGTCGTAGCGGATTCTCAAGCTGTCAGCGTGGCGCCGGCCGCTTCTCAAGTCAACCTATCGGTATTACAGTAACAATGATCCGATCCCCTTCGTCGTAACGGTCAGTTTCTTGCCATTTGCGACCCGTGATTATTATTCAACCGTATCATCATGCAGTGCTTCGGGCCATGAGCAGGGCACAAGCAATGTCAGCGGATTAGGGATTCTGAACTCGATCGGCCGTCATCATGCATGCCGTGTCAGTGTATCACCATATGCTAGTTTTCCTGCAAGAGGATGTACGTATCAGGGTTCTGAACTTGTGACTGATAATGATCGATATGTACTTACGTATACGTCCATCCCATCCATCGCCTGGAAGGAACCGATCGATCGAATGGAGAAGAAGGACGGCCGGCACGGCATACCATCCATCGTCCTGCTGCATGCCCTCTCCTCTGCCTGGCCTGATCAATACAGCCCGGGACATGTTACGGTAACATGCCACGGTCCCTAAGATAAGACGCCGCCATGCATCATCGCTGGCGAATCATCGATGCAACGCGTACACACACGCACCGTACCTCTTGGGCTCCTCTGTACGCGTGCAGGTTGATGCTGCTGGAGGTCTATCGTCAGACCATTATTTAGAACGACACTGATTAATTCGCGCGTTAGGCCTATGGAAGGAGCGGACGCCATCGCGGTGTAATTTTTTTTATATGTGGGGGCGTGATCTCATCGTCCTCATATATCTAAAAAATTAGTTGAGGGAGAATATATCAACTAATTTGCATTATCATCTTTACTCTCACTCTCGTATGTATGCATGTTGCGACTCGTCGTTCGGGGTCATAGCGCGTAAGGGCATGTACCTTATATACATAACTGTTTTCCATATGTGTATTGGAAAAAAAAAAAACCGTACAGACAACATAAATAATTATCTATACAGTTTTTAATTTGTAATACCGGATACTTGGAGCATCAGCGTAGTATTTTATTGCATGATGATGGGCAGATACGGTTGGTTTCAAGCTTCTGCTTTGTTTTGGTGTGATTTAACAAGTCATGCATGAATCATTCTACCCCTTTCTCTTTCCTCAACCTATAGATGGCCAACCGGGCCGCACGGCACGGCACTGGCACTAGCACGACAGGGCACGGCACAGTAGAAGATCCGTGCCGTGCCTGTTAGTGCCAGCGTGCTGGGCCCTCGGCCCAGGCACGGCACTATCAGTGCTTAGCCGTGCCGTGCCAACAGGCACGCTGGCACGCCAGTGCTAGTGCCAGCACGGGCACTATGCATAAAAATACCAGCAGCAGCATTTAAACACTCAAACAGAATAAGTGAATAACAGATAATTTTATTATAACTTCTAGCAATCAAACAGATACAATTTTATGGTCACAAAGAGAGTAAGAGACTAATCAAACAACAATTTTATCAGCTGTAGTGCAATGGCTGCCTCATTAAAAACCCGTCTAGGTAAAACTCACCCTTGTGAGAAACCCTAGACAGGAAAAAAGAGTACAGCCCAGCTCATTAAAAAGTTTATTGTCCTTACAACAAAGTCCAGTCCAGCTGTCCAGGTGCATAATATTACAGTCCCATTACAGAAATGGTCAGAAAGAGAGTAAGATACTAGAGACTAATCAAGATAAAGATTTTCAAATGTTTCTTCAAGCTCTTTGTCATCCACCATGTGTTGCATCCTTGCTTCAGCATCCTCCCAATCTTTAATGCATGTCAACATCTCAACCACATCAGACTTCAATCTCCTCCTCCGCTCGTCGATGATCCTGCCAGTTAAACTAAAAGTTGATTCTGAAGAGATGGTAGACACAGGAACAGTTAAAATATCTTTAGCCATATTTGACAGTACTGGATAAGTGAGTTTGTGCTGATGCCACCAGTGCAAGATGTTGAAATCATCAGTTAACTGGTTGACAGTGTCACAATCTAAGTAAGAAATGAGTTCAGAAGCAGTAGAAGCTGAAGAGCTTGCAGCATGCAGTAGAGCAGTTGCAGAGGTATCTCTAGCAATGTTTAGAGTAGAAGCAAAAGAATGCATACCAACAGAAGTACCCACATCATCAGCATCATCATAAATTTCATCCCAAGCAGACCGTTTCTTACCAGACAAGTTAGGAGGGACAACCCTGTTCAATCTAACAGATCCATATTTCTCTTCATATTTATTATAAACATCAGTAAGCTTAGCTCTAGTGGTAACCTGATAAACAGCATAATCTGTACTTGTGAGGTTCATTAATCTTCTAAGCACTCTACTAAAACCTTTCATTTTAGCTCTAGGGTCCAAGATGAATGCAAAAGAGTAAAGTAAAGGGATGTTCCTCCAATATTTATTATATTTATCTACCATAGGTTGAATGACACCTCTGATGTGAGTGTCATTAGCATAGTTCTTTAGATGTATAGCAATCTTAACAAGAAAATGAAGCATAAGTGGAGATGTAGGATAATAAACACCAGACAATGCAACTGTAGCATCATAAAATAGCTCAAGAAATTTAAGTACTTTATCTCCAATAACCCAATGTTCATCAGTTAAAATAAATTGATCACCTTCAGCCCTAGGATAGTTTGCATGAATGAAAGTAGTGAAAGGTATCCTATGAGGAAACAAATGCTTAAGCATCAGATATGTAGAGTTCCACCTAACCTCCATGTCCAACTGGAATTTTCTAGGCCTAATATTAGTAGCAATGCAATAACTTTTATATGCAGCAATTCTCTGATTAGAGGAGTTTAAAAAAGATATTGCAGTTCTAAATGTTTCAATCAAGTTCTTAAGAGAATCTAGGGCCTCTTTAACTATCAAATTGATTATATGACATGCACAACGCTGATGCAAGAACATTTCAGAATCTGCCCCATTATCAATACCAAGATATGGTGACATTATAGGTCTAAGCAACCTCATGGCAGCAGCATTAGATGATGCATTGTCTAGGGTAAAAGCAAACACCTTATTAGTCAAGCCATAATCAGCAAGCACACCAGCAACACGATCAGCAATGTTTTGTCCATTGTGTGACACATCAATAAGTACTAAAGCAAGCACCCTTTTCTCTAGTTGCCAATCAGGGTTTATGTAATGGGCAACAACACTAAGGTAGTCCTCTTTGGCATTACCAGACCAAATGTCAGAGGTCAAACACACACAATTAACATCAGAAGAAGAAAGAGTCTCAACAAGCTTAGCCTTTTTGTCAGTGAAGTATTTAATTATGTCTCTGGTGGTGGTTTGCCTAGAGACAGGCACAAATTTAGGATTATGAGCAGTTCTAATGTAGTGTTCAAATGCATCATTTTCACCAAAACTAATAGGAATTTCTAGCCTAGCAAGCAATCGAACCAATTCATTACGTGCAACCATAGGACAGTACTCCCAGTTACGCATACTACCATCAGGATTAAAAGATATCTGAGACTGAGACATGCGGGTTTTTTCACGCCTCCTGGGACATCTATCTCTATGTCTGGTCAGGTGGCCAGTGCCACCACTAGAGAGAGCAGAATATTGCTTAGAGCAATGTATGCACTTAGCTGCAAACCTAACCTTCTTATCGTTCACGATTTTGAAAAGTTTCTCGAAATCTAACCACACTGCAGAAGTAGAAGGACGACATCGCTTGGCACTATGTTCGTCCCCTTCACCTTCGTTATCCTGACCACCGACTTGTTGTTCATCACCGACATGGACAGGATGCTCACTGCTATGGCCAAAGAGCGCTGCAGCATCCTCCCGGAGGTCATCCTCATCGTCATCTCCGGCCAACCCGCACAACCGTCGCTCCTCGTTGCAGTCGATCTCAACAGTTTCATCGTCGGAGACAGCCATCGACCCACCTCGGACTCGGAGTCCCGGTTCCTCAACGGAGTAAGCCGGAGCACCAGAGCTAGGAGGAGGGGACGACCGGTCCGGCCAACCGGTTCCTCCACGGATTTGAATCCGGAGCACCAGAGCTAGGAGAGAGGAGAGGGAGACCGGAGCTAGGTGTCAGGGGCCGGTAAGGAGAGGGAGACCGAAGCTAGGAGAGAGGAGAGGGAGACAGGAGCTAGGAGAGAGGAGAGGGAGACAGGAGCTAGGAGAGAGGAGAGGCCGAGAGGGAGACCAGAGCACCGTAGCTAGAAGATAGGAGAGAGGAGTCCCGGTTCCTCAACGGAGTAAGCCGGAGCACCGAGATGAATCTCCGCAGAAGCGCAGATCACACCGGAGGCCGGAGGGGGAGAGGGAGACCGAATCTGTGTGCCAGTGCCGGTCTGCCGGATAGTACCGGAGGGGGAGAAGAAGATAGGAGAGGGAGACCGGAGCTAGGAGAGAGGAGAGTACCAGTGCCAGTGCCAGTGCCGCCGTACCGGACCCCGAAGTCCCGGTTCCTCAACGGAGTAAGCCGGAGCACCGGGATCTCCGCAGAAGCGCAGATCACACCGGAGGCCGGAGGGGGAGAAGAAGACAGGAGAGAGTAGAGAGGAGAGGGAGAACGAAGCACCGGGATCTCCGCACAAGCGCAGATCACGCCGGTTCACAAATGCTCGTGTAAACCCTAATAAGCCGGAGCACCAGGATCTCCGCAGATCACACCGGAGGGGGAGAAGAAGACAGGAGATCCGAGCGGGGGTTATGGATCTGAGTTACCCGGTTCACAAATGCGCAGATCCGAGCGGGGGAGAGCCGGAGAGGATCTCCGACGAGCGACGATCGATCCGAGCGGAGGCGCCGAGGCGGAGAGCCGGAGACCGCAGACCGGAGGCGGAGATGGAGACCGGAGCGCTTAGCGGAGGCGGAGGGAACGAGGGAGAGGAGAGCTCGCCGGTCGCCGCCGAATCGCCCGCGGCTGAGAGAGAGCGAGTGAGTCAGTGAGCGAGAGCGAGTTAGGGTTTGAGTGAGAGCGAGAGCGAGTGAGGAGTGACGCCCGCGGCCGCGGCTGGGGCGGGTTAGGGTTTACACGCGACTCGCGGTCGCGGTCGCGGTCACGCGGCTCGGGTGGGCCGTGCCGACACCGTGCCAGCCCAGTTAGCCGTGCCGTGCCTGGGCCGACCCTACGGGCCCAAGTGGTGGCCCAGGCACGACACTATGTACGGGCCGTGCCCGGCACTGGCACTAAAAGGACCGTGCCGTGCCGTGCCAGTGCCGTGCTTTTTAGTGCCGTGCCCGGGCCGGCCCGTCGTGTTAGTGCCATTTGGCCAACTATACCTCAACCGAAACCACGATAGCCTTTCAGACCACTAATAAGGCACATTATACTATTTAGGTTGACCTCAGAACACCAATCAAAAGAGCTAGCTAGTTTAGCCCGTCGCAAAAAAAAAAACGGAGGCTCAATTATTAGCACTTGTTTTCTCGGATGCCCATGTCATACGGTCGGTGGTTCACATCATCACAGTTGACTCAATTATTAGCACTTAATTATTGCATAATCCGGATGTGTGTTGTGTTGTGTGTTAAGCCGACCTTGTAGATCAATTACCATGTGAGCATGGTAACTTTGATGCATGCTGGTTCAGGTACTAGTAGAGAGAGACCTCATCTGATGATTGATATGCATGCATGCATTTAATCCCTACTACCTGCTGAATCATGCATGCATGTGTACTGGGGGTTAATAATGCACAGACAATAAGCTCAGATATATAAGTATATATTATTATTCGATCGGCAGTCGAGACACATGTATATATGTGCAATGATTCGTTATATTCTTGGGCAGAGTTGACCTTCCAAGACGACGACGCCTCATCAATTAACCTAGCTATGCATGCGTGCTTCCATGATCTGAGCGCGCCACATGGCCAGAGGCACGCACATGAGCCCGTTGCATCACCATAGCATGGAATGGGATCCTACACATATTTTATATACTACCCAAGGGATAGGAAACGGAGACGAATGAATAACCAAAACCTGGCTGGCAACCGTCGTCGATGATTAGATAGATATCTTCGATTACCAACAGTCTAATTAATTAACTAGGCCCGCGTTGCGGTCCAAACCCGTTTGCATTTTATTATACTAGCAATAAGATTACGTGTCGGAGACGTTTGACACAGAGCTATACGCACGTACGTTAGACGACCTAGCTAGCGTGATATGGCCCTGGGATGGGATTAATTATTAGACGGTTTAATTTAGACTAGAGTAGAAATAATCGAAAGGGTGTGACTTGTGAGTGCCGCGCGACCGACGTGTATTATTTAAAAAAAAAGGCTATGCTAAATTGAATCGTGTTCGTTTGCATGCGTTTGGCTTCTTAACTGTGCTGCTCCTGGTCTTCGGCGGCTCGGCGACGTCAGAACTTCGTCGCCGCCGTATGGCCGTGCGGTTTGAAAAGGCACAGTAGCAGCTGCTGCTGCTGCTACTGCTGTCTTGTCTTGCCAAAAGGATCCATCATCAGGCACTCGATCCTTTTTTTTTTCAAGGGAGCACTTGTGATTGCATCGTCAATTTGTCACGCCCCGGCAGTCTTAATTTGCCTCTTAGAGAGCAACGTCACACGGCCTTGATTGTTGTTCTGAATCCGGCAGCCGGGGCCTGCAGCAGCAATCTGCGTTCTGGTGGTGCAGTGGTCACGAGTTTCAGCGCAAAATGAATGTGCTGTCTCGATCGGTCGATGATTCGTCTCGTATTTCCTTGTCAAGTTGCACTGACGAAACGAGCGCACGGTCTGACCAAATGGCCCTGCTCTGCGTCTTTGTTCCTTTCCTTCCCCGTTGTAACCTTGTGCGATTGATTAGCTCCACGTCTACGGCACGTGCGTTTGGCTTGGATGATTTTCACTTACCCCGAGACAGACACTACTCTATCAGCATAGTAGACAATTGACAGTGCCTGCCTAGCAGCAGGTCATGGTTGTACGTGGTACGTACCGTGTCGCCGGTTCCTTCGTCGTCCTCATCATCTTCTCGTAGGCCGCTGAGTGAATGCCCATCGCACGGACGCCCACCAAGCACGCCGCCGTGAAACTTGCGAGGCAGAGGAGAGAGAACCGGGCTACTGCAAGTGCAAGGTCGCCGGCCAAGTCTTGGGCGGCGGTCAACGTTTCAATGATTTGGTCGCCGCTGGTGCCGTCCCTGGCGTGGAAGGTCACGCTCCACGCCGGCGAATTCCCCGCGCTCGTGGTCGTGGGTCGAAATTTCCGGGGGCGACGCCCAGACGCCTCTGCGCCCTGCGGCGGGCCGGGGTGACCACTGACCAGAGACCACCACCAGCACGGTTGTACATGCACCACCCGAGTTCTTCTCAGGGGCCAAGATGTAGATGGGCTGCATCACATTTTTAGTTAGCCGGCCTAGCGGAGTAGAAGGTGTTTTGTTGCACGCGTCTTAAGGCCCGGCCCGTGTACAGATTTGTCTGGCCCTACGGCTCGATCCAGCACACAAGAGATGCACGTCTTCCTCTTGCAGTCTAGTCTTTCTGTACTGTAGATGGTGATGGCCGATGATTCGCGCTTGTCGCTGACAGCAGAAGCAACTGTTGAGAAACCCTATCGATCGAAGGTTATATGGACAAATACTGAATATGCTCATGAAAGGTATTACATCTTTATATATAGAATATTTACGCTCTCATATAGAAAATAGAATAAGAAAGAGGGCAAAGATCTGATCCTACATCACGAGTCTCGTATGTTTCTTTACTGAAGAGAGACGAGTCTTTCTATAACTTCTCGTGCATCTACTGCGCTGATGGGTGAGAAAGTGATCATGGTAACGCAGCTCAGCCTCGCCAGGAACGGACCCCATCGCGCCGCCGACGTCTCTAATTGGTCAGCAACGGCTGCGCTGCGTGCGTGTTCCTTCCTTGGCCTTTCATAAGTCGTCTTTCTCCTTGACCAGCCATTATTTCGATCGATGATTTAGCACGGAGAGGCTCAAGGCTGTCCACACAGGTTAGCTTTTCTTCTTCCTCTAGTTAACCTCCCTCTGTTTTGAAGCTCTTGTTGTCGGCCGGGGTATTCGTCGGCTTGTTGATTATTCAGCCAGTCACTCAGTCATCTGCTGTAGCCTGGATTGTTCGATCGTTCTTGGAGCTCGCAGCTGGAGCGAGAGAGTAATCTCATGCCCGCTCTTCTTTTGTACATTGATGGAATGATCAGTAACCTTTATCCATCCAGAGATTTTGTTCAGAGAACTAAAATTTGATTCCTGGTTTTTTGACTCAGCGTAGAAGCTTACAGCCCTGATGCGTCGCCGACATGGTGAATGCAGTGGCTACAATCAGTATGATACATCTCTCTGGCACCGTGTTCTTAACTCGCGGTAGTAGTAGTAATAATAACCGGCTAGGCTAATTGGCTGTTTCATTTCGATGTTCGTCAGTATCTACAGTAGCCTCAACTGCGACAGTGGTAGTAATCATCGCCCTCATCAGAAGGTGCCGCGTCGTGAGGAAGAAGATGAAGAAGAAAATCGTGAAGAAAGTACTGGAGGAGATTGAGAAAAACAACAGCGAGATGCAGGCCAGCAACGCCGTGGAAGATGTGGCGATCGAGGTCGGGCCAGTGGAGACGTTTCTCAACCAGATCCTCAACGAGAAGCCGATGCGTTTCAGCTCCGAGCAGCTGGCGGCCTGCACCCGGAACTACTCGTCGGAGCTAGGGTCCGGCGGCTACGGTGTGGTCTACAAGGGCGAGCTGCCGAACGGCCTGCTGGTGGCCGCGAAAGTCCTCAAGGTGTCGTCCATGAACAGGAAGGTCCAGGAGGCGTTCATGGCGGAGATCGGCACCATCGGCCGGACGTACCACGTGCACCTCGTCCGCCTCTACGGCTTCTGCTTCGACGCGAGCACCAAAGCGCTAGTGTACGAGTTCCTGGAGAACGGCTCGCTGGAGAAGTACCTCTACGGCGGTGACGAGGGCAGCACGACGAGCACGAGGCTGGAGTGGGGGACGCTGCACAGCATCGCCGTCGGCACGGCCAAGGGGATCAGGTACCTGCACGAGGAGTGCCAGCAGCGGATCGTGCACTACGACATCAAGCCGGCCAACATCCTCCTCACGGCCGACTACACCCCGAAGGTGGCGGACTTCGGGCTGGCGCGGCTGGGAGAGCGCGAGAACACGCACATGTCGCTGACCGGCGGCGGCCGCGGGACGCCCGGGTACGCGGCGCCGGAGCTGTGGATGGCGCTGCCGGCGTCGGAGAAGTGCGACGTGTACAGCTTCGGGATGGTGCTGTTCGAGATCCTGGGACGGCGCCGGAACTACGACCCCTGCCTTGAGGGCGAGAGCAAGGAGTGGTTCCCGAGATGGGTGTGGGAGAAGTACGAGCGGGGCGAGATCGAGCACGTCGTGTCCTGCGACGGGATCGTCGGAGGGGCGGACAGGGAGAAGGCGGAGATCATGTGCAAGGTGGCGCTGTGGTGCGTGCAGTTCCAGCCGTCGGCGCGGCCGACGATGAGCAGCGTGGTGCGGATGCTGGAGGGGGAGATGCCCATTGTCCCGCCCGTGAACCCGTTCCATTATCTCATGGAAAGCAGCGGCGGCTCAACTAGCTCAGGATTGTGGAGCGGCACATACCAGAGCAGCAGCAGGGACACCGCCGGCACAGAGTTGTCGCCTGTCGGATAGCTCTGCTGCCAGGTCAATCGGCGTCGACGCGCCGTGATCGAAGATGTTGAGCGAACTCATGGGGGTCAGTGTTGATGAAGCAGAGTATGTAGTCCTGTAGTACACGTTAGTTAATGTTTTTTAAAAAAACAATGAAGGCCGTGGTTTGTAAATTAGCACCGTGTTTTGGAGGACTATATAAAAGATAAAAGATTCGCGCACGATAAAAAAAATCGTGCATGCGTTGAGTGAAATGTACTTGTACCGGCAGGTACCAAAAGATAGACCATTATTTTAGGGGAAAGTGAGGTAGTATTTGGTTACATTGCTATGTTTGATTCGAATCAAAGAGGAACGAAGTCGCTCTAATTAAGCCTGTTAATAGCAAAAAACCCAACTCACATCCAACTCATATTAGTAACTTTGACATCTATCCCACAACCACCTAAAAAGATAAAGAGGAAATTAAACCCAACCCACCTAATAACATTATTGACCCTAAAATCTCTATAACAGGGTGAAAACCCATGGAAAACCTGCGGGTTCAGCTTGTTAAGGCAGCAACATATACAGTGACATTGAAGTTACCTGTAAATTTGTCATTGTGTATGCTGCTGCCTTAACAAGTGAAAGGGAAATGAGCTTAATTATTTTCTATAATTAATTTATTGGTTGACGTTCATCACAAACCATATGGACTATACTAGTTTGTCTAGATATCATTATCTCATGTACATAAGGTTCAACACAAACCAAGAAAGAAATTGAGTTGTGGACTCAACAATATTTGGAGCAAAGGACTTGAGGGTGTGCTGCCAGTGACGCACCGAACAGTGTCCAGTGCACCAGGCCCAGCAACACTCAAATAGCTCGCTCTCGGGTTTCTTCAGGGCATGCTCCGCTATAATTCATCGGACTGTCCGGTGTGCACCGGACATATCCGGTGAGTCAGCGGAGCAACGGTAACCTGGCGCCAACGGTCGTCTGCCAAAAGTGAATAGTGCGTGGCAGAGCTCAGAACAGAGAAGTCAGAGCGCACCGAACATGTCCGGTGTGGCACCAGACTGTCCGTGCAACTACAGGACAAGGGTTCCAACGGTCAAGTCGCTTCAAACCCCAACGGGCGTGCTGACGTGGCACGCACCAGACAGTGAACAGTGGTTGTCCAGTGCACCACCGGACTGTCCGATGTGCCCATCGCCAGCAAAATCCAGCCAACGGCTAGGAAGTGGTTGGAGGTTATAAATACCCCCAACCACCTCCTTCAATGGCATCCAAGTTTTCTGAACTCCACATTCATTACAAGAGCAAAGCCAAACACTCCAAGACACATTCAAAACATTCAATCCACTCCAAGCTCCCAAAATCAACTCTAGTGCTTAGAGACTTGTGAGAGGATTATTTGTGTTCTTTTGTTGCTCTTGTTGCTTAGATTGCTTTCTCCTTCCCCATTCTTATTCTCATAAGTGCTTTGTAAAGCTAGCAAGGGACACCTAAGTGTGTGGTGATCCTTACAGGGTCTTAGTGACCCAAGTGATTAAGGAGAAAGCTCATCCGGTCTAAGTGACCGTTTGAGAGGGAAAGGGTTGAAATAGATCCGGCCTTTGTGGCCTCCTCAACGGGGACTAGGTTCTTTGGAACCAAACCTCGGTAAAACAAATTACCGTGTTCACTTGCATTGATCTTCACTTGATTTGTTTGCCCTCTTTCCTCTCTCTAAAGTTTCCTTGTTAATATTGATTTGAGTTTGCTCCCAAACGTCATCCGCATTAATAGAGCAACTCATAGCAAGAGAAGCAATCTTCTGCACTCGAATTTAATTCTAACGCTAAGCCCGGCCTTAGTGTGTGTTTAAGTTTATAAATTTTAGGTTTTGTCTATTCACCCCCCTCTAGGCGACTATCAACAAGATGAACCCATGGGTTTCCACTCAGTTATGGATTGGTTTGGTTAATAATGTTAAGTAAATAATTTATAGTAGAACTTTGTCGGTGTTTCGGACCCGGGGGGCCCTCAGCCAGACCGACTAGTGAATTTTAGTGTCGCGTGCCCCTATCCAGATGGGTTGATACAAGATGGAACATAAGCGGTGGGATGAGGCTTATATTATCCTGCACCAGGGGGCGCTTGCAGTAGGGGTTACCAGCGTTGCGGGAGAGTGAGAACGAGAGAGAGAGAGAGAGAGAGAGAGAGAAGGAGAGGGTTCGGCCTTGAGGCGAGCCGTCTGGGGCTGCCTCCACCGCGTCTCTCCTACTCTGCCTGCCTCCGCTCGTCCGCGTCGTGCATCCGTGTGTTCGTACGTTACACGTTCGTCTCCCCCTCTCCCCTCTTCGTGGGGCCCTGGACACCCCCTTTTATAGACACAAGGAGATGCCCAGCTGTACAATGGGGGTGTAGCTTGGAGCTAACGTGGCTGGCAGGGAAGTGCCCTGAGCCCTGTATAGATAATAACGTGGCCGTCGGGGAAGCGCCTTGAGCCCTGTAGATGTACCAATGTGGCCATCGGAGGAGTGCCTTGGGCCCTGTAGAGGTAATAATGTGGTCGTCGGAGAAGTGCCTTGAGCCCTGTAGAAGCATAGCTGATGGTGCGGCATGGATCCTGCTGACGTTTCCTTGCATTCGTAGGGGGTTGAGAGCAGCCGACGTCCTGGGCGCCCGTGGGGAACCATCATTACCTGTTACCGGAGTAACTTAGATGGGACACCGGTCTTGTTCCTTCGTAGCCTGAGGCGGCTAGCTAAGGGTAGGGTAATGATGGATCCCTAGTAGCGTAGCTGATACAAGGCCGAGGTCGGGCGAGGCGGCGACTCCTCCAAGGCCGAGGTTGAGGTCGAGCGAGGTGACGACTCCTCCGAGGCCGAGGTTGAGGTCGGGCGAGGCGGAGTCCTTCTCCCGAAGCCGAGGCTGAGGCCGAGGCCTGGGGTTGGGCGAGGCGGAGACCTCCCCCTGAGGCCGAGGTTGAGGCCGAGGCGGAATCCTCCTCCCGAGGCCGAGGTTGAGGCCGAGGTCGGGGTCGGTCGAGGCGGAGACCTTCTCCCGAGGCCGAAGCTGAGGCCGAGGCCTAGGGTCGGGCGAGGCGGAGCTCCCTGTTTGAAAGGGAAATGTGCCCTTGGGCCATTTCTTAGTATTTTGGTGATTTATTGTCCAACACAAGTGCTTGAGTGTAAAATGGTGGACAAAGTGCAAATCAAGGTTAAAGGTATGTTTCTCAGACTTAGTACATTGTTTTAGTGACTAATGTATTGTGTCTAAGTGCTGGAAACAGGAAAAATCCGATTGGAAAGGTCTTGGCTCGAGCAGCCAAGAATCGGCTCAGTCTGGGAGCACCGGACTGTCCGGTGTGCACCGGACAGTGTCCGGTGCGCCAGGTTGGCTTGAGCAAAGTGGCTGCTCTCGGGACTTCGACGGCGGTGTACGGCTAAAATTCACCGGACTGTCCGGTGTGCACCGGACTGTCCGGTGGGCCGTTCATAGGCGAACTCGTCGCTCTCGGGAATTCGTCGGCGACGTACGGCTAAAATTCACCGGACTGTCCGGTGTGCACCGGACTGTCCGGTGAGCCAACGGTCGGCCGGGCCAACGGTCGGCCACGCAATCTGCGCGAGACACGTGGCCGAGCCAACGGCTAGAAGAAGGCACCGGACTGTCCGGTGTGCACCGGACATGTCAAGTGCGCCAACGGCTCTCAGGCTGCCAACGGTCGACTGCGCTGTTTATGGAAAGAAATCGGGCACCGGACAGTGTCCGGTGTGCACCGGACTGTCCGGTGCACCAGTCGACAGAAGGCAAGATCAGCCTTCCTAGATTGCTCTCAACGGCTCCTAGCTGCCTTGGGGCTATAAAAGGGACCCCTAGGCGCATGGAGGAGAATACCAAGCATCTCCTAAGCATTCCTAAGCACCAAGACATCGATTCCGCGCTTTTGATTCTTTGCGATAGCAATTAGAGCTCTAGTTGAGTGGTGAACTCATTGAGTTGTGTTGTGAGCTCTCGTTGCGACTTGTGTGCGTGGTGTCGCTGTGATTTCTTGTCTTGAGTGCGTTGCTAATCCCTCCCTTGCTCCGTGTTCTTTGTGAATTTCAAGTGTAAGGGCGAGAGGCTCCAAATTTGTGGAGATTCCTCGCAAACGGGATTGAGTAAAGCAAACAAAACACCGTGGTATTCAAGTGGGTCTTTGGACCGCTTGAGAGGGGTTGATTGCAACCCTCGTCCGTTGGGACGCCACAACGTGGAGTAGGCAAGCGTTGGTCTTGGCCGAACCACGGGATAACCACCGTGCCATCTCTGTGATTGATCCTTGTTGGTTATTGTGTTTTGTTGAGGATTCCTCTTTAGCCACTTGGCAACTATTGTGCTAACGATTAACCAAGTTTTGTGGCTTAAGTTTTCAAGTTTCACAGGATCACCTATTCACCCCCTCTAGGTGCTCTCACTGTTGCGCCCGAGGCCGAACTCGAGGGAGGTCGTGACTTGCTGTTTGTCAGCCTTTCCCTGGTGGCTGGCGCAGTTGCCGGAGCGGAGTGAACGGTGTTGTTTTCCTGTCAGAATGGTCAGTAAAGGGGGTGAAGTGACTGCGGTCACTTCGACCTTACCGACTGAGGCACGCGTGTCAGGTGATCCCCGCGTTAAATGCGCATGCGATACGGTCGGTTCACTACAAGAAACTGATAAATGTTCGTGGGTAAAATTAAGAACGTGGGTACCCATGTTCTTACTTGAGTTAAGTTCATGGGTTTTTTTAAGAACGTGGGTACCCACGTTCTTAAGTTAAGTTCGTGGGCCCTGGATAAAACCGTCGAACTTAACGAGTTAGGAACGTGGGTACCCACGTTCTTACGTTAAGTTCGTCGGGCTTGTGGACACCATCGAACTTAATCTTAAAAACCTAAATCCCAAAATCCCACGCGCGCGTCTCTCTCTCACCCTGTCTCATCCCGCGCGCCCACACGCGCTCCGCCGGGAGCCCGCGCCGCCACCGCCGGGAGCCCGCGCCACCACCGCGTCGTCACCGCGACTGGGCCGCGCTGCCACCGTGCCGCCGCCTCGCCGCCGCGAGCGGGCTGCGCCGCCGCGAGCGGGCCGCACCGCCGCGCCGCCGCCCCGGCTCGCCAACTCGGCCCGACCGCCCCAGCTCGCCGCCGCACCACACCCGTAAGTCCTGAAGCTCCAACTTTTACGCCCCATTTTGGTCGAGTCTTCCTCGGGTTATGATTTGGAGGTGGGAGTAAGTGAGAAATCTGGAATCGGTTCCTCCCCAACAGCTGGACGGCGCAGTAAGTGAGAAATCTGGAATCAGGTTACAAGTTGGTAATGGAAGATAACCAAGAAATTGGTGCATATATGTTTAGGAGGACAGTGCCTACTGTTCACATGGCACCTGAAGATGTTCGATGGATGGTAGGTCAATTTGCGCAGCATGAATGCATTGGTCTTCATAATTATGTTAAGGCCATAACTGATTCATCAGATCACATGCCAGCTGTGTAAGTGGCCAAGTATGGCAACCAAATCTGTGTCGTAGGAAAATTGTGAAAGGGGTTCAAGTAGAAATCATCCCTATGGCACTGTATTGGTTTGGTTAGCTAAAATTTGGCCATGGAGAACACTAGGCAAATTGAATTATTTCCGCAGTCACTCTCCCAACTCGCTGGTTGTGTCTAAAATGAAATTGCTGCTACCAAACTATCCTTTGTGCACCTCTTTGATTAGACTCTGCTACCACTTCGTATCCAAATACATGTGATCGAGCTCATTTTTTTAATCCCTGCCAGGCTAGTAGAAACTTGTTTCCTAGGCCAAGGCAGCTTAAAAGTAGGGCTCAATATGTTTTTTTACTTGCACACTACACTATCTTTCTTATCTGTTGTGCTTCTTCGCACATCATTAAGCTTACGGCATTATGACTACTTACATATATGATGTCCCAGGTTGGAGCATGGAGGGAGAGAATCATTGTATGCAGCGGTAAGTATGGCCTCGCTCATGGCCTGGTGAAGGCATTCATGGATTGTGGCGCCAAAGCAGTCATTTCATCATCCTTCGAGCCTCCAGATTCCCAGACAATAGTCTACCATGGGATGGATGTCAATGGAAGCCTAGAGAATGGGAAGTTTGTCATCGGGGATGAAGAAGCCGATGAATCGGAGCCTGAACCTGTTAGCCCTGTAAGTGACTGCTGGGAGGACAGCGACGTGGAGAAAGGTGGCAACCATGACATGGATGATGAGTAGTTTCCTTGCAGTTTCCATGCAACCTTTTTCATTGTTTGGATGCTTGAGTAGTGATTTTTTGTGTGAAAAATAATTCTGCTCATACATTGGTTGGATGCTACCTTTGAAGATTGCCGAACTGACTCCTCATTTAGTTTTTTGATATATATCTTCTCATTTCGTAATTGGCATTTTGTTTACAATAATCTTGAAGCTCTCTGATATTCTAATAACTTTAGGCAGGGATTTTTGGAAACATGCAAAATCTCTATGAAACTGTTAAGAAGGCCCATATGGTTGTCCAAGTTGAGGTTGTCCGGGTGCAGAAGGAGCTTGCAGCGTATGCATTTATATCATTAATTTATCTTTCTCTTGTCGATGCAAAATAGCCAGCCTGTGCGACTTTTTTCTCCTATTTTTTAGGACTGAGATTGATGGATATTGTGAAGGTGAACTAATCAAGGTACCTTTGGGAAGGCCTTCTATTATATTATCTGAGATTGATGGATATGGTGAATCAAATGAACTTCAGAACATTGGCCTTTAGTTAAGAGATGCCTACTCACTGCCTGAAAATCGGTGTGCAGATCTTTTAGGGAGTCAGCGGCCTTGCAATCCCCCTCTGCAACCATAAGAATTTTTGTGTGCTACAGATTTAGTACTGGTGAGTATTTGGTTTATAGAGTTGATGGATTTTCTGATAGATGATAACATTGGTGGAACATTCATCACAGATGAATCCCTCTATGAAGTTCCAAACAGCTGCACAAATCTTAAGGTGTGCCTCTCTTATTTTTTTACTGAATCTCAAGCACTTTAGTTCGTGGTGCTTGCAAACAGCAATTGCACTAGTAGACGTGATGCTTTCATTCTCTGTGATATTGTTTTCAGAGAGAGGTAGGAACAACAATGGTCGTTGTTGTTGCACAAACAAAGGCTATTGCTGGTAACTTTTACTTGTTATATTATTTAAGCATATTATATAGACTAGACATTTGCTACTTTGCTTTCTGATCATATTATGTTTTTGATTTATTCCTGCATCTGTTCAATATAAATTTGATATGCATATGCTCTTTCATTTCTTTTTACACTAAATAGTAAAAATTATGGTGGCAAGGTTGATGTCTTTGTGTGTGTGAATCAGACACGAAAATAAATCTAAATCTATTGCCATTTTAAAAAAGAACTACATTACACATGATACATATATTTATACCTAACATTTTTTCAATACTTCAATCTTTCAGTTTCGACTCGTCGATTTCTTTACTTTCATTAGGACAGTCGTTACTGATGGTGCATTTTCCACCATTATGCCCTTCATATTCCATCAACGTGAGATAAGTTTCATTAAAATTTAAGCAATGGTGTCGAGAAGGCCATTTAGGCTCTAAACAGTCACGGCGATATACTCTTTCTTCAGACACTGACTTTGACATGGCGAGATAGTGGGATATTTGGGGCCAAAATTAGGGTGAATAGTTGTAGATAGTCGCAGGAAAATAGTTATAAGATGAAACATTCAGGCCATAAAAATCAAATAGCCTTTCCTCGATCCTTCCATCCTCTATGGTGCATTTCAAATCAAATAACCTGATGGCTGCTGTAGAAATTAATCTGCAACTTAGTGTTGTTTCTTGACAGTACTCTTACAAGATAGTGGTAAAAATGTCCACTATGTAAAAAATTTGCTCTGAAATGTTCTGGCCACCATGCACTCCATATCCAAATTCCTAAGTTGGAGTGTTGAACATCCCATTTTTTCTTCATATTAACATTTGGCTTGTCGTGGCAATAGATTTGCAAAAGCAACAAACTGACTTGGTTATTTGGATTCCTCCAGATGCATAACTTTTGTTGGTTGTGCAGGGAGCTTCTCATATCTTTCTGGAGGGCAACTGAGAAACCAAAGAGGATCATATTCTACAGGTTTGTATCCTTTCATGAGCACCTTCTCTGACTGCCACTCCCTGTATATTAAACAATTTATCACTTTCAGGGATGGCGTCAGTGAGGGACAATTCTAACAAGTTCTGTTGTATGAACTTGATGCCATTAGAAAGGTTAACTTGATTTGAATGCATTAGTTGGATGAAAACAACACCTTTGCATTGAGATCAACACCTTGTTTGCCCATGTTAAACTTATAATCCGCTCTTAGTAATTATAGGAGAATTTTAGTACTTTTCTTAAGATTTCCAACAAATTTTGGAGCACCCTTTTTGGTGGTCTAGAAGTCAAGTTATGGCTGTTTGAAATGTGATGTTTGAATCTGTCAAAAGTCTGGACAGCAATGTTTGTTTGTATTAACTGGCTTTGATACACATTGAATCACCTTGAGATTATTATAAATGAGTTGTAGACAATTTTATTATCTTTCTAAAAAGTCTAGGATCACTTGATTTGGATGCCTGAGACTCCAGTTATAGATTTTTGAAGTGAGTAGTCGAATTCTGTCCAAATCTGGACAGAATTTACGTTTAGCACTGTTTGACCTTTCTAAATGTCGAATCTTGTTATGATGATAATACAAAAGTTATAGAGGACTTTATAAGCTTTCTAGAAAGTCCTAGTTTACTATTTTTGGATGCATATCTTGTGAGTTATGAGCTAAACAAGTAGTTGCTGTCCTGCTGTCCAAAAATCAGCAAATATTAAAATGATTGCTTGGAGTCTCTTTTGTGTGGGTAACTAGATTTGGTTAGTTCTTGTCTTGATTAATGAAGTCTTGTGATATGAACACACATACTATGGTGGCGCGAGTGCTTTTTAGCTCTGTCTTTCTTCTGTGTCTATCAACCACTCTAATCCTACACGTTACAATGCCAATTGAACCCACATCTTTCCCTCCTCGCATCACAAGATTCCAAATGATAACAGAGAAACGGCTTGAATACAAATTGTCTCCAGTATACCCTTTAACCCTTTGCTATACAGATTGCAGCTCGAAACTCCATGGACTATGTATAGGGGAGCTTCAAAACCCGAAGGAGAACACTGAATTTCAGATTCAGTTTACTGAACCAATTGCTGAAATCCCAGTCTGACAGAGCGACTTGGAGCAGCATTTTCTCCCTTTTCTAAGCAAGGTCAGGGAGATCCACCTTAACGGAAATTTCTCACCACACTACCCTCTAACATTTTACTATGGAGAGTGCAAGCCATAACATTAGGGGTTTATCACAATAGAAGTCTGAAGTTTGGTAAAAATGCTGAAACTGCATTTCAATTTCTGAATCAAGTTCAGAAAATCACAAGTCTGACAGCCCCTATTTTAAGCAACTATAACTCCACATTTTATGCAGTACCAAGCCAACCTTCCCTAAAGGAACTTGTTCACTGATATACACTCTTCAACTTTGACACAAGGAGTATGGCTCACAACTTTATGGATCAAAAGTTATAGTTCTTCAAAGTGGGATGAAAATACTAAAATTCAGATTCAGTTAACTGAACCAAAAACTGAACTCACACCTGACAGAGAGAGTTTGAGCACAATTTACTCCAAATTTAGTGCAGCCCCAAATCAAACTTATTTAATAAACCTTGTTCTCTGAACTATGGGCTCCAACTCTTCTATGGAAACGTTAGTCCAAAACCACTTGGATTGATCACAAATGAGCTCCAAATTGGACACTATTTACTGAATTTCAGTTTTAGTTAACTGAACCAATTTCAGTCACCAGTAACCTAACAGTCCATTTTCAGTCTCTCCACTTTTTAGCGTCTAAGTCTGAATTTCCAAAGTAGTTTCTTGGACAGTTAACATCGCGGATCCTTTGCACGATGCATCATTTTAAATAACACGGTGCTGCGTCTTGAAATGAAGTTTGTTTTCACTCTCATGTTCATGTTTATGCACAAATATGGAAGCCACATTTTGTGTTTATCATGCTTTCCTATATCTTTGTGTACATGTGATTTAATGCCAGTTGTGTATTTATGAGAATTTTGGTTTATTTTGTAGGATTCCGGCTCTCATCAAGTGACTCCTCCCCCTCACGTTGACTTTGCGGACAGATGTCTCAATTCCAGTGGTGGAGCTACGAACAACAATCCGATGTCCTGATCGAGAGCGATGGAGCTAATGTTTGAACTTGTGTGTTTGAACTTGCTAACTATGGATGTGAACCTGTGTGAATTTGTGAACTTATGTATTTGGACTTATGTGAATTTGCGAACTTATATATTTGGACTTATGTGAATTTGTGATATGAACATATATCAATGTGTTTGAAATCTGTATTGTATGTGATATATTGTGTTGCATGTGATATTATGAGTGTCTAATTTTACATTTCTGTATTTTTTATTTTTTTCTGGAAAAGGGTTAAGAACGTGGGTACCCACGTTCTTAAGGTTAAGAACGTGGGTACCGTCGAACTTAATGGGCAGCCCTCACTGACCCAGGCACGACCCATAAGTTCGACGGGGCCACGTGGCCCCATCGAACTTAAGGTTAAGAACGTGGGTGCCGTCGAACTTATGGAAAAAAATTCGACGGCCCCCGTCAAACTTAAAAACCCACGTTCTTAACCTTAAGTTCGACGGTACCCACGTTCTTAACCTTAAGTTCGACGGTACCCACGTTCTTAACCTTAAGAACGTGGGGGCCATCGAACTTACTTCTTTAAGTTCGTCCAAAAATCGCCGTCGGCTATGTTCGTGGGTAAACCCACGTTCTTATGGTAAGTTCGACGGCCTATTACATTAAGTTCGACGGTTTTTCACCCACGTTCTTTAACCAGTTTCTTGTAGTGGTTGGTAAGGGGATTCGGACGAGGTTGCTGCATGACAAAGTCTGCCCGAGCTGGGCTTCGGGCGAGCCGAGGGTGCGTCTGCTGACTGAAGGGACCCTCGGGCGAGGCGTGAATTCGTCCGGGACTACTGTCCTTGCCCGAGGCTAGGCTCGGATGAGGTCGCATCCCTTGGTAGACGAAGCCTGCGCTTTATCGGTCGTATGGTTTGTTCTGAAGACGTTTTCCAGCCGGATTAAGGAGCGTTGGGGGTACCCCTAATTACGGTCCCCGACAATAGCTCCCGAGCCTCGAAGGGAGTGTAGGTACTCGCTTGGAGGTTCTGCCAGATTTTTCGCAAGGGGACCGGCCCTTCTCGGTTATGCTTTGTTCCGGTGGGTGCGCGCGAGCGCACCCGCCGGGTGTAGCCCCCGAGGCCTCGGAGGAGTGGTTTGACTCCTCTGAGGTCTTAATCCTTCTTGTGATGCCTCGGTCAGCCTTGTCGTTCCCTCATGTGGCCCAGCCGCAGCCTGGGTGCACGGTTAGGCTCCAAGTTTTCAAGCTGGTTTGTTGACATGGTCAACGGTTTGGCCGTAGCCTGGTGCGAGAGCAGCCCCCGAGCCACTGCACGAAGCGAGAGGACGATCAAGGACCGTCTCGACTTTTATTGTACGCCCCTTCGTCGCCTTTCCGCAAGGAGGAAGGGGGGAAAGCGCCGTGTTACCCCCGGGAGGCACCGAACACGGTGTTTCCAATGACCTGCTAACGGGTAATCTGAGTGGACGCCTGAGCCCCGTTCGATAAGGGTCGGCTAGTGGCCCAAAGGCGCGCTCCAAAAGTACCTGCAGGTGATTTGCTGGACCCTGACCCATTCGATAGGATCCGAGGGCTCGATGCCTCCCTCCGGTGGGATTCCATTACAAATCGTTCCCGCTGGTCTCGGAAATGTCCTAGGGTACCTCGGGAGCATAGCCTGAGCCTTGGCCATGTAACGGACGTACCCAGGGTCATCCCTAACTCTATGTGCTCTGGGGCGGCTGTCGAACCCTTCCGAGGGGCTAGCCTTCGAACCCCTGATCAGTAAAGGGCTTGGAGCCCGAGTGCTCTGGGGCGGTTGCCGAACCCCGGAGGGCGCAACCTTCAAACCCCTGATCATTAGGAGGGCTCGGGGCCCGTTTCCTTTGCTGAGAAGGATCCTTTTCGCAATATCCCCTTTCCCGATCCCTGTGGCAAGAGAGAGAGAGGAAAAGGAAAAGGATATAAATCTAAATAAGGTGGCACACCTTTTACGACGCGGTCATCATGACAGAGACGAAACGGCGCCCGCTTCGCCTGCCGGAGGTGTCGCTTGTCCTATAGGTGATTGGACCGCTGCTTTCGCACGCCTGTTGCTGCAACTGCTGGCCCACCTCTGATCATGTCGACCGTCGTGCCTATCTCTACAGCTGAGTGACCCGTGATCGCCGCACTTAATGGGCACTATTGGGTCACGCGCAGGGTTGCCTTGAGTCGTTGCGCTGGTTCCGTAGTCAAGAAGACGCAGCATTGGCGCAAGTGGCGGTGCAATTTCCTTGCACGCAGCGACCGGCGCGCCGGTTACATGACATGTGGGACCGGGCCTCCGTGCTGGACCTCCGGATGCGACGATGCCAAAAGGGTGCGCAACCGTGGTGCGGTTGCATGCTCCCCACGTGGCAGCCCGCCCTTTCGACCGCTGGTTTCGGCGATGATGCGAGAGCGCTTATAACCGCAGGGCGGTTACATGCTTCATGTGCGGCGGTTTGCCTCCTTCGCGTTTTGGGTCAGCTCGCATGACGTGTGGGACCCAGCCCCCGTGTCGTGGGGTGGGAACCCTGGAGCACGTCGGTGGAGATTTTGCCCGTGACGCTTGGGGGTGCAAGTGAGGAGATCTGCCTTTAAAAAGGGACCGACCCCCCAGGGGGTAGCCATGCCTTCACACTTCTCGCATTCATCGCGTCTTTCCTTCTCCCGAGCCTCCAGATGGGGTGCACCTGTGTTGCCTTCTTCTTGCTGCTATTTGAGGAGCACGACCCCATGGGGGTGGTGCTCTCCAGTCATCGCTCGGCTTCAAGGATTTTCATCATGCAGCCCGGCTGCATTCCCCCACCAATGGTCATCTGTAGGGATGATCACCAGCCTTGTGGTGGGGAGAAGCAAGCCAGGCTACGGCCTCTGCCCCGCCCTCAGCTTCAAGGATGTTCATCATCTGGGCTAAGGAGGAGGGCGCGCCAAGTGGGGTCCTGCCTCCCACGTGGGCCGGCGATCCGCTTCTTCCTCCAGCGTTCGGGGGAGGAGGGCATCCTCCAGCCCTGCGGAGGAGGCGTCCTCCAGCCATGCGGGGGAAGGCAAACTGCTGCTGCCTGGTCAGGGTGCAGCTGTCCGTCCTCCATCCGAGCGACGGTCGTAGGTGGCTGCTGTCACCGGTGCTGGAGTGGGGGCTGCCGCTGGTGAGGCTTCCCACCGCAGCGGTTGCCTCCGCCAACGAGACCGTTGGTGCCAGCTGCGCTCCGGACCTCTAGCTCTTAGGCTTTAATGGCTAGTTCTCGTCCCTCGTGAGGGGGCGTGAACGAGGGCCTTTCAGCGGTAGCGTTTGCCCTGAGGCCATCGCTGCTGCTGTATAGCAGCCCGAGGCGGAGGTCGTTGTCGCGCTGCTGGTGCAGGGGTCGCCGGCGAGCTGCTCGGAGCTTGTTATCCCGCAGGCCTTCTGGTGTGGAGGTTGTTCATTCCTGCGGGAATGGACCCGGAGTCCCGTTTGTAATGGTACCCTCTTGAGAGCGAGATGTAATAGCTTTGAGTACTAAGACATCTGCCATAGGTCGGGACAACCGCCGAGGGCGCTGCCGACGTCTAAGTCTAGGTACCATTGTTACCCAAGCACGTGTGTTTGTTTTTTGTGGCTGCTGAGACCTAAACATTTGGGTATAAAGCCGTGTTTCTTTCCCCTTGTTTTGAGCATTAAGACTTGTTTGTCGATAGCAGAATCACTTATCCGAGCGTGAGCCGCCTTTCCTAGAAGGTGACGAGTGAGGTATCTGTATCCCGGAGGCGTAGGAGTCCCTCGGCTTGGTCGGCCTTGCCGTTCAAGGTCTCAGTCGCTCGTTTTTGGGACCCCGCCGCTGACATAGTCGAGATGCATGAAAGTTGTTTTGGTGGAAAAACTTTTCCAAGGGAAGTTTCGACGCAGAGGGTGCTTCCCCTTTCCGGACCCCGAGGCGACCGCTCGGGCCGGGACACTTGCGGAGGGTCTGGCCGTGGCCGTCGGGTCTGCTTGGTCCACCCAAGCTAGGGTGTTCGGGCCGAAGGGGCATTTTCCCCGCTTTGAGACTTTGTTTTTGTCTCCATTCTTCTCCTTGCGTCTGAAGAATGTTGTCCTGTTGTCTGCAGGGTTCGAGACGGCTCTTGACGAGTCCGTCAAGAACTGCAAGGCGCTTGCCGAGGCGGCTGAGCGGAAGGAGGCCGAGCACATGGCCATGTCCGAGGCCATCTTGGCCTTCTGCCAGACCTTTGGCCTCGACGGCGTCCCCTCGGGTAGCTCCCCCCAGAGTCATCTGTGGGCCTTGGGCGGCCATGTGCGCAACAGACTCCGTGGGGCGCCGACGAAGAGGAGGCTACCTTAGCCGAGGTCCAGAGGCTTGACGCGGTTGTCGAGGGCCCAAGCACGGCGCTGGCTTCCACCTTCGAGGTGGAGGTCCTTCCACCCGTGTTGCCGCCCGAGGCCGGGCCGGATTCTGCCGAGGGTGGAAACGACACCGAGGGTGCCGCCCCCGTCCTGCCGATGTCTGAGCCTGCAGGAACAGTTTGTTTTAAGTATGCGTACGTCTTTCACGGCCGCTGAGGCCTAGACATTTTCATTGTCGGATTATAAAGCTGCGTTTTCTTTCCTCTTGTTTCGTGCATTAGGACTTGTTCGGTAGCGGAATCACTTATCCAAGCGTGAGTTACTTTTCGCGGAAGGTGACGAGTGAGGTATCCGTATCCCGGAGGCGTAGGAGTCCCTCGGCTCGGTCGGCCTTGCCGCTTACGGTCTCTCTTGCTCGTCTTTAGAATTCTGTTATCGACGCAGTCAAAATGCTCGAAAGTCATTCTGGCAGAAAAGTTTTCAAGCGTTAGGATTTGTTTGGTAGCTGTAACACCCAAATTCAGAAATTGGGATTGGTAGAAGAAATCTGAGCAAAGTACCCTTGATAAATAATTAGACTTTATAATTCACCATTTTAAGGTAAATGATCATGATAAAATAACAATGGTTAAAATAAATCCTAATAAAGAGTAGACATTGGAAAATGTTCCTATCAAAACAAAGGAAGAATTTGTTTTAATATATCTTTAATCCAACTACACACTCAAAATAATAATGTGGTGTGTGTACTTCATGTTGAAAACCTAGCCTAAATAAAATAAATAAATAAATAAATAAAGTAACTGAACAATAAATATTATGTAGAAATTGTGCATCATGTGGAGTTTTTCTTATGCATAAATTTGAAATTTAGAAATTAGATGTAACACCCCTGGTGTTACTATAACTAAAACTTGAGCATGGCATCATAACATTGGTAGTGCATATGTTTGACACACCTAGAGTGCATTCACTAGGCAAAAATTTCAAATAAGTTGTATTGTTTTAATGTTTTACAAATAGGACCCTGGTTAAAGGACTTAACCCTAAATAGTGATTAAAGGGGTAAAACTTAACCTAAGTTGAGGAAACCTAAAAGCTCTAGGATAAAAGTCATAAAATGACTCCAAGAACAAACTTGAATTCCTTTTATACCCCTGGAATACCAGAAACCCTAATTGGAACCCTGGAAAACCCTAAACCAAACCCTAGGGGCCTATGTGCAAAATTAACCCACTTTTGGGTTAAAGTGCAAAAACCAAGCCAAATAGGTTTCTTAAGTCCTTTGGTTCACAAATATGTGGATTTGAAAGCCAAACCCTAGGTTTTGGACTTAAATGCAAAATAGACCTCATGTGAGTTTATTCTAAGTGTGGATTTCAGTGATATTGGCTCAACTTTGGAGCCTTGTATCTTTCAGGATATAGGGTTTTTGCCCTAGGTCACCACATCAAAGTTGAAGACCCATTATAGGAGAACAACTTTGCTAAAGAGTGTGAGCTTAGTTGTTATGAGAAATTTAGAGAAAAACTCAATCAAAAACTGGCTGACAGGCTGTTTGATCTGAAATTCAGAATAACAGATGACTGACCTCAACTTCCAGCTCAAATCCAAGCATGATCCAGTGCTCAAATGAGTTTGATCTCTATAGTTGAAGTGTAGCTGGTTTATAACTCTACAACTTTGCTACTGAGAGTTGATGAAGTTCTTATGAGAAATCTGGAGAAAAATGACTCTAAAATCGCTCGGTCAGAAGACCTGATGAAGCAATGCCATGGTACAGTGACCAAATGGATCAGCTCGGCCGCGGCAAAGAATCTCACCACCGGCGACCCTTTTTGCGCCAAAATTAGTGCCGCCGCCGTTCTGATTCGAGGGCCGTATGGAGTGGATAGCATCGGGGAGGGGTCGCTCGTACGTGGCACCACCCCTTGAACTCGGCCGGAGTTACTCACCGTCGGCCGCCATGACTCAGTAAGTTTCTGCCGCGGTGGCGCACATGCCGTAGTTCTCTCCCACTGTACCTCCTACCGGCGTGGTCAGCATGCCATAGCAATGTTATCCGTGGCAGCGTGGTGATCGCCGGACCGCCACGGCTATAAATAGCCGTTGGGTTCACGGTGAGGTGTTCGTTGTTCTTCAAGCTAGCTCGTGTTCAACTGGAAATTCCCACTGCTCTCTTCCCCCTCGACCAAATTGATTGTGCGCAGTAAAACTAGAACCCCTTAGGCCCGTATAGCCCCAAGCCCAGCCCTCAATTTCACTCGTGAACGCCGCGGCACGATTTCTCCCCAAATCAGTCCGCCGCACCGTGAAGAATAGCCCTCCCGTGGCCAGCCTATTCGGGTGAGTCGCCATTCAATTCAAGTGTTGTTTCCGAACCTCTCCATACTTGTGTTGCTCACAGTGGCGTCCGTTTGCTCGGATCGACCATGGTTTGGCGGGAACGTGTGCTCCCGTGCTCGGTTTCCGCCGTGCACGTGGACCGGTTGTTCTCGGTGTGTTCGGGTCGCATTGGTGTGCGTTCCGAGGCCGTTGTAGGTCCGTAAAGCCTCTCCGATAGTTAGCTTGAACAATCATCGCCGATCATGGCCGGTACGAATCACGGCAGGGATGAACGGGAGCGTGGCGTGGTCAGGGGCAATCGCGGGGAAGAAATAGAAACCTGAGGACATTTCTGCAAATCGTCAGTGACTTAATACAATAGTGAATGGACCTGTTTCGGTTTAGCTGATAATCTGAGGGCCTATCCGCAAAACTACCAGAGCGCGCGGGCGCGAGCGCGCTGTCCTCCCTGGAACTGGGCCGCTGGGCTGAATTCGGCCCAGTACTGTTTAGAGTTTTACCTTTTCTTTTTCAGTGGAACTTTAGAAATTTGTAGAAAATTATAGAAAAATGATAAAATCATGAGACCAATTTTCCTAGGTTCCTTATTTTCCCTAGAATTTAATAAAAATAGTTTCATGATTTTTAGGATAAATAAGGAATTTTAGGGTATTTAAAATAACCTAAACCATTGGTTCTAGATTTTTAGAAAATAAATAATAAGTCCAAAATTTCCCAAACTTTTTATGTGAGCTTTTCACATTATTTAGAAGCCTTGGGTAGAGTTTGGTTTGATTTGGACCTTGATTGATCACTAAACCCAAAACCACCCCCCTGCTCCATGAACTCCTTTACTGACTCCGGAAACCCTAGGTTCTCGGAGTACCGTGAAGGAAAGTTGTACTCAAGACATAAATAATAAGTTTATGCTATCTTTGCATCCTCATGAGCATTCCATGACATCTATTCTTATGCATGTATATGGTTATATTAGAGCACGAAGAAGAAGAAGAAGTTTCTGAAGAGGGGATACCACCAACCTCAGATCCTCAAGCAGACAACTGCTTTTATTTCGATATTTGTGGATCCGAGCAGGACACACCTGATAACAAAGGCAAGCCCCGGTGCATTTGCCACCTTCCTTGATGTTTTTAAAATCTTTCTCACTTGCTTGCTGCATTAGGTGATAGGAGTTGATTGATTAAACAATTCCTGCATTACCTTCCTTGATCTTGATTACCCTCCTTGAAACCCTGTTTTTACAAAAAAGGTTTTACTATGCTTAGTATTGCTTTAGAAAAACAAAAGGATTTGTTTTACAAAAGATGTTTGGCTAAGTGGGAGGGATGTTTTCGAAAATAAAACTTGATGGTGGATCCATCATGGCCATGATGGATTCAACATCGGAAAAGATGTACCTCTGCCAGGTACCAAACTTTGGGTTTGAAATGATTAAGCTGAGACCGGGCGGGTGACTTGCACGAGAAAGAGAGTCTCGGTGTAGTGTCTCCGTCTGAGTCAATTAAGGACCGTCTCGATGTAGGCCTGCTGACCGAGGACCCTTTAACTGGTCACATGCCTCGTCATGGGTAAGCCTTGCCTCGGGCAGACTAAGGCTGGAATAAGATAACACGAAATGGGAGTGGAGCGGTGGCGAGAGTAGCGTGTACCCTCCGTGGCAAGAGGCTGGACGGTGGTGTATCTGTGCTCTCGGTTTGCGTGAACCTGATCCGGTCTTAAGAACCCCGGTGGCGGGTTGACATATGCAAGGGTTAAGTGCTACATATGTCGTGTGATTGGAGATCCTCAGCTGAGTATAATCGATTCGGATCGCCGTACCTCCGCGATTATGGAGACTTGGCCACTGACTTACACGTAGCATTCCACTAAAGATGATGGGCTTTTGTTAAAGAAATTGGCTAGTGCAGGACCAGTGATTGAACTAGGGTAGAAAGAACTCTAGTGCAGGTAATTTTACCTAACTTGACAAATAAAATTGGATTTTTAAGGATCCACTTTAGTAAGCATTTCTGCAAAACAGAGTCTTTGATTATTGAGAAGCCTTACCTTGACTCCCATATAACCAGCATACCCTTGAGAGTCTTTTCCTTAGTCGGGTAAGACTTGCTGAGTAATTCCATACTCAGGGTTTATCCCTTTGTTGTTTTTAGGTGGGGAAGTAGCAGACTTTTGCTGCTTCTGTGCCAAGGTGGTTCCCAAAGAAGAAAAACAAGACTGAAGTGCGGGAGGACTCGGTCCTCCATCTAGGATCTTTGTTTTTTTTAGCTTCTCGGGAGAAGTTTGTGTCTCCCTTGGTTTGTATAATTATTACTTCTATGCACTCACTTTAGTCTGGACTGTAATAAAATAACTCGAGCTTGCTTTTGAAATATATGTAAGTTTATGTAATTCGCTTCCGCATATCTTCATCTCCGATGGTCTGTAATGTCTGCAAGACGGGTGAAACGTTCCTGGTAAGGTCGGGAAAGATACCGAGCTTGTCAAGTAACTTAGGAACATCTACAGGGTGTCTGATGTCTGTTAGACAAGGACAACTGTAGGTGGGCCTGATTACTTGGGAGGTTCCGTCACATTAAACATGGTTTGAATTGGATTTGAAATAAGAAAAGAAAATAGAAAAAAAAAGAGAAGAAACAAACCTGCTTGTGGGCCGAATCCACCTGGCTGGCCCAACTTCATTTCACCCGCGTGGCCCACATAGCTCCCGCGCTTCTTTCCCTCTCTGCGGCTGCCTGGTGGTCCCCACTAGACAGGTTTCCACCGTGCGGTCTGTGCGCTTGTGGATGACACGTGCGGGCCCGCACGGTCAGTTTCTTTCTTGCCGCGCATGTAGCATTCAGTGACTGACTTGTGGGCTCCATCTGTCATTGAAAGGGAAATGAGCCCTTGGGCCATTTCTAAGTATTTTGGTGATTGAGTGCCAACACACGTGTTTAATTGTGAATTTGTGTACATGGATGAACAAGGTGCAAATCATGAGATAAAGGTATGTTTCTAAGCCTTAGTACATTGGTTTTGTGGACTAACATATTTGTCTAAGTGTTAGAAACAGGAAGAGAGAAGAGGAGAAATGACTTGGATGTGTGCAGCCAAGTCCCAGCTCGGTCTGGAGCACCGGACTGTCCGGTGTGCACCGGACAGTGTCCGGTGCGCCAGGCCAACTCGACTCGAACTGGCCGCTCTCGGGATTTTGGCCGGCGGCGTATGGCTATAATTCACCGGACTGTCCGGTGTGCACCGGACTGTCCGGTGAGCCAACGGTCGGCCAGGGCCAACGGTCGGCCGCGCAATCGGCGCGGGACACGTGGCCGAGCCAACGGTCGGAAGACGGCACCGGACTGTCCGGTGTGCACCGGACTGTCCGGTGCGCCAACGGCTCGCAGATCCACGGCAGTCTTCCAACGGTCGGGAAGCGCTGGATAAGGAAAGAAATCGGTCACCAGACATGTCCGGTGTGCACCGGACTGTCCGGTGCCCCCGACGACAGAAGGCCAGGATAGCCTTCCAAAATTGCTCTCAACGGCTCCTAGCTGCCTTGGGGCTATAAAAGGAGCCCCTAGGCGCATGGAGGACACACACAAGCAACTCCTAAGCATTCTTGATCATCCACACAAGTTCTTTGCGCATTCGTTTGTGATTCTAAGCGATTCGAGCTCTGTTCTAGTGTGAACTCTGAGATAGTCATTCGAGCTCGAGTCTTGGCTGTGTGTGTGCGCTTTTGCTGTGGATTTGTGTGTGTTGCTTCCCTCCCTTACTCTGTGCTTTCTTTGTGATCATACTTGTAAGGGCAAGAGACTCCAATTTGTGGAGATTCCTTGCAAACGGGATAGTGAAAGGAACAACAAAACACCGTGGTATTCAAGTGGGTCTTTGGACCGCTTGAGAGGGGTTGATTGCAACCCTCGTCCGTTGGGACGCCACAACGTGGAAGTAGGCAAGCATTGGCTTGGCCGAACCACGGGATAAACCACCGTGTCTCTCTGTGTTTGATTCTTGTGGTATTGTGTTTTGTTGAGACTTCACCTTAGCCACTTGGCATTAACTGTGCTAACGCTTAACAAGTTTTTGTGGTCTAAGTTTGAAGTTTTTACAGGATCACCTATTCACCCCCCCTCTAGGTGCTCTCAATTGGTATCGGAGCCGTTCTATTCACAAAGGGACTAACCGCCCGAATAGATGGATCCTAAGGGGAAGGGTATAGTGATCAACGACAAAGAGAAGGAGACCTTCGTCAACGAGCCGAAGGACGACAAGCCTACCGACTCCGGCTCGGGTCAAAGACGGAAGGAAGGGAAGAAGAAGAAGACCAGGCGCATCAAGGAGATAATCTACTACGACAGCGACGAGTCTACTTCTTCCCAAAAGGATGAGGACCACAACGACTACGAGAGGAGAAAACCGGTTAACTCGAACTTTTCCTTTGATTACTCTCGTATTCCGCAAAGTTCACATTCTCATTTGCTCTCCATTCCACTTGGCAAGCCCCCACACTTTGATGGAGAGGACTACGGATTTTGGAGTCACAAAATGCGTAGTCACCTATTCTCTCTCCATCCTAGTATATGGGAGATTGTAGAGAGTGGAATGCACTTTGATAGTTCGGATAGTCCCATGTTCATTAATGAACAAATCCATAAAAATGCACAAGCTACTACTGTTCTTCTAGCTTCCTTGTGCAGGGATGAATACCATAAGGTGAGCGGCTTGGACAACGCCAAGCAAATCTGGGACACCCTCAAGATTTCTCATGAGGGGAACGACGTCACCTTACTCACCAAGATGGAGTTGGTGGAGGGCGAGCTTGGACGGTTCGCGATGATAAGGGGCGAGGAGCCAACGCAAACGTACAACCGGCTCAAGACCCTTATCAACAAGATAAGAAGCTACGGGAGCACGCGATGGACGGACCACGACGTCGTCCGCCTAATGCTCAGGTCCTTTACCGTACTTGATCCTCATCTCGTGAACAATATTCGTGAGAATCCCAGGTACACGATGATGACGCCCGAGGAAGTGCTTGGAAAATTCGTGAGCGGGCGGATGATGATCAAGGAGGCAAGATACGTCGACGACGCGTTGAACGGACCACTCCACGAGCCTCAACCCATTGCTCTAAAGGCAACGAGGAGCAAGGAGTCGCTACCTAGCAAGGTGGTGCAAGTTGAGGCGGCTGGCCTTAATGATGAAGAGATGGCTCTCATCATTAAGAGATTCAAGACGGTGCTTAAAGGTCACAAGGGACAACCAAGCAAGACCAAAGCCAAGGGGAAGCGCTCATGCTTCAAATGCGGTAAGCTTGGTCATTTCATTGCTAACTGTCCCGATAATGAAAGTGACCAGGAAAAGGGGAACAAAAGAGAGAAGAAGAAGCAATACAAGAAGGCAAAAGGCGAGGCGCATCTAGGAAAGGAGTGGGACTCGGATTGCTCCTCCTCCGACTCCGACAACGAAGGACTCGCCGCCACTGCCTTCAACAAATCAGCTCTCTTCCCCAACGAGCATCTCACTTGCCTTATGGCAAGGGAGAAGAAGGTGAGTATTCAAGACTCCACTTATGCTTCATCTAGTGATAGTGAGTCTAGTGATGATGACATAGATTATTCTTGCTTGTTCAAGGGCTTAGATAGATCTAAGATAGATAAAATCAATGAATTGATTGATGCATTGAATGAAAAGGATAGGCTTTTAGAAAAACAAGAAGATTTATTGTATGATGAACATGATAAATTTGTAGAGGCACAAAAATCATATGCTTTAGAAGTGAAAAGAAATGAAATGCTTTCTAGTGAAATATCTTCCTGTCATGAAACCATTTCTACCTTAAGAAGTGTTAATATTGATTTAAGTGCTAAACTAGAAGTAGCTAGTAAATCAAATTCTTGTGTTGAACATGTTGAAATTTGTACTAGGTGTAAGGATTTTGATGTTAATGCTTGTAGTGAACACCTAGTTCTAATTTCCAAATTAAATGATGAAGTGGCTAGTCTTAATGCCCAACTTAAGACTAGCAAGAATGAAGTTGATAAAATCAAATTTGCAAGGGATGCCTACACGATTGGTAGACACCCCTCAATTAAGGATGGGCTTGGCTTCAAGAGGGAAGCCAAGAACTTAACAAGCCATAAGGCTCCCATCTTCGTCAAGGAGAAGGGGAAGGCCCCGATGGCTAATAGTGCTAAAAAGAACCATGCGTTTATGTATTATGATAGGAGACATGCTAGAAATGCTTATAATCATTTTGATTCACATGCTTATGATTCTCATGCAATGTTTGCTTCTAGTTCTTCTTATAATCATGGTAGAAATATGTGTAGGAGAAATGTTGTACATATGCCTAGGAGATATATTGCTCATGTACCTAGAAAGAATGTTATTCATGCTCCTAGGAAAGTAGTGAATGAACCTTCTACCATTTATTATGCTTGTAATGCTCCCTTTGCCATTTGTAGAAAGGGTAAGAAGGTAGTTGCTAGGAAATTAGGGGCTAGATGCAAGGGAGATAAATCTTGCATTTGGGTCCCTAAAGATATTTGTGCTAACCTTGCAGGACCCAACATGAGTTGGGTACCTAAGACCCAAGCCTAAATTTGCCTTGCAGGTTTATGCATCCGGGGGTTCAAGCTGGATTATCGACAGCGGATGCACAAACCATATGACGGGGGAGAAGAAGATGTTCACCTCCTACGTCAAGAATAAGGATTCCCAAGATTCAATTATATTCGGTGATGGGAATCAAGGCAAGGTAAAAGGGCTAGGTAAAATTGCAATTTCTAATGAGCATTCTATCTCAAATGTATTCTTAGTGGAGAGTCTTGGATATAATTTGCTATCTGTTAGTCAATTATGTCAAATGGGATACAATTGCCTTTTTACAAATGTAGATGTGTCTGTCTTTAGAAGATGTGATGGTTCACTAGCTTTTAAGGGTGTACTAGACGGCAAGCTTTATTTAGTTGATTTTGCAAAAGAAGAGGCCGGTCTAGATGCATGCTTAATGGCTAAGACTTGCATGGGCTGGCTGTGGCATCGCCGCTTAGCACATGTGGGGATGAAGAACCTCCACAAGCTTCTAAAGGGAGAACACGTGATAGGTCTAACAAATGTTTATTTCGAAAAAGATAGACCTTGTGCAGCTTGTCAGGCAGGTAAACAAGTGGGAGGAGCACATCACAGCAAGAACGTGATGACCACGTCGAGACCCCTGGAGCTGCTGCATATGGACCTCTTCGGACCCGTCGCCTATCTAAGCATAGGAGGAAGTAAGTATGGTTTAGTTATTGTTGATGACTTTTCCCGCTTCACTTGGGTATTCTTTTTGCAGGATAAGTCTGAAACCCAAGGGACCATCAAGCGCTTCCTCAGGAGAGCTCAAAATGAGTTTGAGCTCAAGGTGAAGAAGATAAGGAGCGACAACGGGTCCGAGTTCAAGAACCTTCAAGTGGAGGAGTTTCTTGAGGAGGAAGGGATCAAGCACGAGTTCTCCGCTCCCTACACACCACAGCAAAATGGTGTGGTAGAGAGGAAGAACAGGACGCTAATCGATATGGCGAGGACGATGCTTGGAGAGTTCAAGACCCCCGAGTGCTTTTGGTCGGAAGCCGTGAACACGGCTTGCCACGCCATCAACAGGGTCTATCTTCACCGCCTCCTCAAGAAGACTTCGTATGAGCTACTAACCGGTAACAAACCCAATGTATCGTACTTTCGTGTATTTGGGAGCAAGTGCTACATTCTAGTGAAGAAGGGTAGAAATTCTAAGTTTGCTCCCAAAGCTGTAGAAGGGTTTTTATTAGGTTATGATTCAAATACAAAGGCGTATAGGGTCTTCAACAAATCATCGGGTTTGGTTGAAGTCTCTAGCGACGTTGTATTTGATGAGACTAATGGCTCTCCAAGAGAGCAAGTTGTTGATTGTGATGATGTAGATGAAGAAGATGTTCCGACGGCCGCTATACGAACCATGGCGATTGGAGACGTTCGGCCACAGGAACAGGATGAACGTGATCAACCTTCTTCCTCAACGACGGTGCATCCCCCAACTCAAAATGATGAACAGGTTCATCAAAAGGAGGCATGTGATCAAGGGGGAGCACAAGACGATCAAGTGATGGAGGAAGAAGCGCAACCGGCACCTCCAACCCAAGTTCGAGCGATGATTCAAAGGGATCATCCCGTCGACCAAATTTTGGGTGACATTAGCAAGGGAGTAACTACTCGATCTCGATTAGTTAATTTTTGTGAGCATTACTCTTTTGTCTCCTCTATTGAGCCTTTCAGGGTAGAGGAGGCCTTGCTAGATCCGGATTGGGTGTTGGCCATGCAGGAGGAACTTAATAACTTCAAGCGCAACGAAGTTTGGACGCTGGTGCCTCGTCCCAAGCAAAATGTTGTGGGAACCAAGTGGGTGTTCCGCAACAAACAGGACGAGCACGGGGTGGTGACGAGGAACAAGGCTCGACTTGTGGCAAAAGGTTATGCCCAAGTCGCAGGTTTGGACTTTGAGGAGACTTTTGCTCCTGTGGCTAGGCTAGAGTCCATTCGTATCTTGCTAGCATATGCCGCTCACCATTCTTTCAGGTTGTACCAAATGGATGTGAAGAGCGCGTTCCTCAACGGGCCAATAAAGGAGGAGGTGTACGTGGAGCAACCCCCTGGCTTCGAGGATGAGCGGTACCCCGACCACGTGTGTAAGCTCTCTAAGGCGCTCTATGGACTTAAACAAGCCCCAAGAGCATGGTATGAATGCCTTAGAGATTTCTTACTTGCTAACGCTTTCAAGGTTGGGAAAGCCGATCCAACTCTTTTCACTAAGACTTGTAATGGTGATTTGTTTGTGTGCCAAATTTATGTCGATGACATAATATTTGGTTCTACTAATCAAAAGTCTTGTGAAGAGTTTAGCAGGGTGATGACGCAGAAATTCGAGATGTCGATGATGGGCGAGTTGAACTACTTCCTTGGGTTCCAAGTGAAGCAACTCAAGGACGGCACCTTCATCTCCCAAACGAAGTACACGCAAGATCTGCTGAAGCGGTTTGGGATGAAGGACGCCAAGCCCGCAAAGACTCCGATGGGAACCGACGGACACACCGACCTCAACAAAGGAGGTAAGTCCGTTGATCAAAAAGCATACCGGTCAATGATAGGGTCTTTACTTTATTTATGTGCTAGTAGACCGGATATTATGCTTAGCGTATGCATGTGTGCTAGATTTCAATCCGATCCTAAGGAATGTCACTTGGTGGCGGTGAAGCGAATTCTTAGATATTTAGTCGCTACGCCTTGCTTCGGGATCTGGTATCCAAAGGGGTCTAACTTTGACTTGATTGGGTACTCAGATTCCGACTATGCTGGATGTAAGGTCGATAGGAAGAGTACATCGGGGACGTGCCAATTCTTAGGAAGGTCCCTGGTGTCATGGAATTCCAAGAAACAAACCTCCGTTGCCCTATCCACCGCTGAGGCCGAGTATGTTGCCGCAGGTCAGTGTTGCGCGCAACTACTTTGGATGAGGCAAACCCTCAGGGACTTTGGCTACAATCTGAGCAAAGTCCCACTCCTATGTGATAATGAGAGTGCTATCCGAATAGCGGAAAATCCTGTTGAACACAGCCGCACAAAGCACATTGACATCCGGCATCACTTTTTGAGAGACCACCAGCAAAAGGGAGATATCGAAGTGTTTTATGTTAGCACCGAGAACCAGCTAGCCGATATCTTTACCAAGCCTTTAGATGAGAAGACCTTTTGCAGGCTGCGTAGTGAGCTAAATGTCTTAGATTCGCGGAACTTGGATTGAAGCATACATGTATTTATGCTTTTGATCATGTTCATTCTGCATTTTGTTGCTTATTATGGTGCTCAAGTTGTACAAACACTCCCTGGACCTCACAAGTCCGTTGCAATGTGATGCACATGTTTAGGGGGAGATGTGTTACAACTTGACCCTTTGAGACTAACCATATGTTTGAGTTTGCTTGTGTTAGTCACAAAGGAGAATTGAAAGGGAAAAGGTGGACTTGAACCATGAAAGACTTCCACTGCACTCCGATGAGGGGTAACTTATTCCAAGTCCATCTCATGAACTCTTATTGCCATTTGCTCTTAATTGAAGATTTTGGTGAGGCAATGGGGTTAAAGGGCCACAATTGATCCCGTTTTGGTGCTTGATGCCAAAGGGGGAGAAAATAAAGGCCAAAGCAATAAATGGATCAGCTACCACTTGAGAGATTTTGAAAATAGTAGAATAGAGTTTTTGATTTGTCAAAGTTCTTAAGTTGTCTCTCTTGTCAAAAGTTGGCTTCTTGTGGGGAGAAGTATTGATTATGGGAAAAAGGGGGAGTTTTTGAAATCCTTGATCAATCTCTTTTTGAATGACTCTCTTTATGCTTAAACATGTGTGTTTCACTTAGAGATAGAGATTTGTGTTTGATTTGCAAAAACAAACCAAGTGGTGGCAAAGGATGATCCATATATGCCAAAATTGAATAACACTTAAATTTATGTTATTTGAATAGAGTTTGCACTTGTTCAAGTGGCTTTATGTTGTGTTGGCATAAATCACCAAAAAGGGGGAGATTGAAAGGGAAATGAGCCCTTGGGCCATTTCTAAGTATTTTGGTGATTGAGTGCCAACACACGTGTTTAATTGTGAATTTGTGTACATGGATGAACAAGGTGCAAATCATGAGATAAAGGTATGTTTCTAAGCCTTAGTACATTGGTTTTGTGGACTAACATATTTGTCTAAGTGTTAGAAACAGGAAGAGAGAAGAGGAGAAATGACTTGGATGTGTGCAGCCAAGTCCCAGCTCGGTCTGGAGCACCGGACTGTCCGGTGTGCACCGGACAGTGTCCGGTGCGCCAGGCCAACTCGACTCGAACTGGCCGCTCTCGGGATTTTGGCCGGCGGCGTACGGCTATAATTCACCGGACTGTCCGGTGTGCACCGGACTGTCCGGTGAGCCAACGGTCGGCCAGGGCCAACGGTCGGCCGCGCAATCGGCGCGGGACACGTGGCCGAGCCAACGGTCGGAAGACGGCACCGGACTGTCCGGTGTGCACCGGACTGTCCGGTGCGCCAACGGCTCGCAGATCCACGGCAGTCTTCCAACGGTCGGGAAGCGCTGGATAAGGAAAGAAATCGGTCACCGGACATGTCCGGTGTGCACCGGACTGTCCGGTGCCCCCGACGACAGAAGGCCAGGATAGCCTTCCAAAATTGCTCTCAACGGCTCCTAGCTGCCTTGGGGCTATAAAAGGAGCCCCTAGGCGCATGGAGGACACACACAAGCAACTCCTAAGCATTCTTGATCATCCACACAAGTTCTTTGCGCATTCGTTTGTGATTCTAAGCGATTCGAGCTCTGTTCTAGTGTGAACTCTGAGATAGTCATTCGAGCTCGAGTCTTGGCTGTGTGTGTGCGCTTTTGCTGTGGATTTGTGTGTGTTGCTTCCCTCCCTTACTCTGTGCTTTCTTTGTGATCATACTTGTAAGGGCAAGAGACTCCAATTTGTGGAGATTCCTTGCAAACGGGATAGTGAAAGGAACAACAAAACACCGTGGTATTCAAGTGGGTCTTTGGACCGCTTGAGAGGGGTTGATTGCAACCCTCGTCCGTTGGGACGCCACAACGTGGAAGTAGGCAAGCATTGGCTTGGCCGAACCACGGGATAAACCACCGTGTCTCTCTGTGTTTGATTCTTGTGGTATTGTGTTTTGTTGAGACTTCACCTTAGCCACTTGGCATTAACTGTGCTAACGCTTAACAAGTTTTTGTGGTCTAAGTTTGAAGTTTTTACAGGATCACCTATTCACCCCCCCCTCTAGGTGCTCTCAGTCATAATCGTCTTCAACAGAAAGGAAGCGAAACAGATGGCGCGGTGGCCGGGATCCTTGTGTCGGCCGTTCCGCGCTGGCCGTGGAAATCGGCTCTCAGTTGCCGATCTCGTCCCCGCCCCTCGACTATATAAACCGAACCCCGCATCCTTGATAGCACCAAGCGCACCATCGCCAAGCTTCGCCACGCACGAGTGAGAGAACCGCGGGCGGGGTCAGGAGGATTGCCGCCGCCTTGGGAACTCGCCCTCACTGCCGATCTGGGCGCGTTGTCGGGCCGTGGAGTATCGCGGGTACGTGGTGAAACCGTCCGTGGTCTCGGCGGGGCAAATCAGGGGGTTGGTGCATGTGGGATTGCTCATCGGCGTGTCACCGACGACAGAAATCGTGCCGTCCCGTGGGCAGCCTCTTCCTCGCCTCTATACCCGGTGAGTACCTCCCCGGGGGCTTTGTGTTTGTACGCGCATCGTGTAGAGGGCAATGGGAGGGAGTTTCGGGCTCGGATTTGGCGGTTTAGCGATCCGCGGCCATGGCGCCGCCGTAGATTGGGCGCGCCACCGTGGCATGGGAGCACGGGGGTAGAAGACGGGCCCGTGATCGTTGATCACGTAATAAACGGATAAGATTAGATCTTGACTTGGAGCATTGGCGACCGTTGGATCTCGGAATTGCGGCTATGATCGAACCCTGGCGATACCCCTTCGAGTCATTAAATCGGGGCCATGAATTCTGAATCCGACGGCTTGGGTCGAGCGCAGATGTATAACTCATTTGGATCTAATCGGCGCCGTTCGTTTCTAATCGGACGACCAGATCTGGCCGATACCCGTTCGGCCTGCACTTTTTGCAGTGAAGCCCTCATATCTGTTAGAAAATAACCCGCCGTCCACCTGGGTTGCGGCCTGTGTCTGGGAAATATTTCGAGTTAGCCCCCTGCGCTTTGCAGTAATTGAGGCCCAGTCCAGAGTATTATAAAACAGAGAAAATAATTTATAAATGGATTTTTAATAGATAAATAAATGCTAGAACTTGTTTAAATCATAGAAAATCCATTTTTAGTCCAAATTTATCCATTCCACTTTCTAAAATTTTGTAATTTTATTCTCTATCACTTAGAGCCTCTGTTTTGTCATGAAAACAATATTAAAATTTATTTCTCACCTAATCCTATTTTAAACACATAAAACCTTTGAAAATTCATAACTTAAAATCTATAAGTCCAAAAATTATGATTTCTGTTCCTAGAATTTTATTTTAATGCGTAGATTATTACTGTGTATTTTGCATATATGTTTGGTGTAATGTTAATTTTGCCTATACCATGTATGTCTGTGTTGCTACGTTTAGCAGTGAGGACACGTGTCATCTGAAGATCATCCTGGTACCTGGAGCTCAAGTCCCAGGCAAGTTGTGCCCTTGATCACTTCTTTTTACCCACTCATGTTCTAATTAATCATAATGATCTGCATAGGTTAATTTGATGGGACCCAACAGGTTACCTAGTTTGATTATCTTTATACCTTGTTCACCACTAAATTTCTGGGTAGTACTTGCTAGTGCTTTATGTGGTTTTGGGTATGAAGGTACATTATTCATGATTACACTGTTGTTATCAGTTGTTATTACTGTTCATGATAAGATCATTATGTTAATTGGAACATGGAGAACCACCCGGGAAAACAGTGCTACCACAAGGGAGGAATGGGACCCCTTGGCTGATTAATTAGGAAAGCTAGTGGAAGACTACCTTACCCGAAAGGGGCAAGGGCAGTAGGGGAGTGGTCAGTGTAGGGAGGCCCTCGGGAGGATTTTGCTGCGATGGCGGTCCTGCAAGGGATTCCTGCATTGGAGCTTCCTATAAACTGTAACGGGTTTTCTGAAGCTAGTGGAACTTTGTAAAGGCCTCGTAGTGTTACCCTGCCTCGCCTCCTCGGTAGAGGTGTATGGGAAGTCGCGATCCCTTGGCAGATGGGTAACATGACTTGTGGGTAAAGATGCGCAACCTCTGCAGAGTGTAAAACTGGTATACTAGCCGTGCTCACGGTCATGAGCAGCTCGGACCCTCACATGATTAAATTATGGAACTTAAATTCAATTTGTCATATGCATTGCATCGCAGGTGATGTTGTTACTTTTGTTCTACTACTTAATTGGGTTGGTATTTACTTATACTTAGTAATTGCTAATAAAATTTTGACCAACTTTAAAAGCAACGCTCAGCTCTAACCATCCTCTTTGGTAAGCCTTACACTTCACATGAGCTCCCGCCTTTGGCGAGTTCATGCACATTATTCCCCACAACTTGTTGAGCGATGAACGTATGTGAGCTCACTCTTGCTGTCTCACACCCCCCCACAGGTCAAGAACAGGTACCACAGGATGAGGCGCATGGAGGATGCTGCGATGTGTTCGCGAGAGGTCTAGGCCGTCGTCTCCCAGTCAACTTTGGGTTGCTGGACCGTTGTCTCCTTATAATGTAATTATTTATTTTGTATAGAACTCCTGTTATGTAGTAAAGATGTGACATTCGATCCTGTGCCATGATTCATCATATGTGTGAGACTTGGTCCCAGCACACCTGGTGATTATGTTCGCGCCCGGGTTTTGGACCCCTAAAATCCGGGTGTGACAGAAGTGGTATCAGAGCAATGTTGACTGTAGGACGAAACCTAGATAGAACTGGACAACCATTCTTTACTTACCTTACTCTGATTCTCTTCTAAACTTATCTTAATCTTTTTCTCATCTATTTCCGCTTACTCTGATTATTCTTATCTTTTCTTTCTAAAAGACAAATGTGGATTTTACACTTTGAAATCCTGTGACGGAAGTGACCTTTAGGAATAGGAGACCTAATCCTAGGAACAAGAAACAAAACTATTTTTATAAGTGTCTATGTATTTGAATGTTTGCTCTTGTGATATATGTCTGATTTGGATCTTTGTTTGAGTGTGATGGGTTGTGGATCAATGTCCACAATTACATCTGCATATACATCTAGGCATAAAGGATAGCATTTGTAAGATAACTAGACAATCTAGATTATCCCCTTAGAATATATATATATATATATATATATATATATATATATAGTATTCCATATCTATCTCATCTTGACATATTCTATCTTACCTTTGGACATTCACCTCGTACAACTAATTACCCTAGTCTTGACATAGAATATCTGGCCCAGCCCTGCCAAAGAAAGTTTTAGTACATAACCAACTATTAGCTTATTCATTCCGTCTACTAAATGACTCCCTTGCAAAGCTATCTTACCATATGCTTCTAACTTAGATGGTCAATACCAGGCGGGGTGGTGGAATTGATTTACCTCCTAATCGACACACTCGGTGGATATATCGACAACCCCAACCACAGCCAGCAGAGATGAATCCTCCTAATCCCCCCCCAGGCGGAGTCGATCCACTAATTGCAGCTCAAATGAGGATGATGCAGCAAATGGCTGACACTATGGCAGATATGCGCACCCAAATGCAGCAAGAACGCCAGGAAATGCACCAGGAAAGAGAGGATGCACGTCGGGAGATGCGCCAAGAGCGGGAAGAGATACGCCAGGAGAGAAGGGTACAACAACAGCAGCTGCAACAACAACTTCAACAACAGCAGCAACAGCAACAGGTGCCATTGCCTCCACCTCCACCACCAGTTCCACCCCGAGATAAGCATCGGGAATTCATGAGCCACAAACCACCAACCTTCTCCAACTCCACGGATCCACTGCAAGCTGACGACTGGCTAAAGTCTATAGAGAAGATGCTCAACATAGCTCAGTGCTCGGACCGAGAGAAAGTACTCTACGCATCAGGTCGTCTTGCTGGTCCTGCTGCGGATTGGTGGGATGCGTACTGCGCTGCTCATGTTGCTGTCGATACAATTACCTGGGCAGAATTCTCCACACAATTCAGAAATTACCATATTCCTGCTGGACTCATGAAGATTAAGAGGAAGGAGTTTCTATCCCTCAAGCAAGGAAGTATGTCCGTGAGTGAATATAGGGACAAATTCATCCAGTTATCTCGATATGCTCCTAGAGATGTAGAGGATGATGAGCAAAAGCAGGAGCTTTTTCTGGACGGTTTGATTGGACCCTTGCAATATGAACTGGTATCGCACACATTCCCATCCTTCCAAAGGCTACTTGACAAAGCTATTGCTGTAGAAAACAAGAGGAGTATATTTGGAGAGAAAAGAAAGGCTGTCAACCAAGGGCAGGCTGGAAGTAGTTCCCGTCCTCGCTATGCTACCACTCCAAGTACACCAGCTAGTGGCAGTTCTGGACAACAAACTCAACAGGCACCAACTGCTCCTCCAAAAGCAAGCACTCCAGCAGGACCCGTTGCTTCTAACACCTCCACCAACAGGGCATGCTTCAAGTGTGGACAACCGGGACACTACGCCAACTACTGTCCCAACAGAGCTGCCTACACTACACCGGCTCCGATGAAGCAAGGACAAGCCTCGGCAGGGAAGAGTCAGCCCCTATCCATCAACCGGGGACATGCCCATCATGCAGAAGTAGAAGCTGAACCCGGTGAACTTGAAATTCAAGAAGAAGAGCCAGTTGGAGATGAAGTAGTCGGTGAAGAAGTCAACGAGCAGCAAGAATAGAGATAAAACATAGATATAGATATATATATATATTTTACTATTTGTAAGACCTAAATATTAGTTTAGCTATTAGTTAGTATTATTACTATTTTAGTGATAATAGTAAGGTCTATTAAACCTATGTTTTGTTAAAGGATTATGCATCATGCCGAGATTTCTTTGTTGGTGCATACGTTCCAAGAACAATATGAGTATACATCCCTTTTCTTACAAATCTCGAGGACGAGATTTCTGTTAAGGGGGGTAGGATTTGTAACACCCAAATTCAGAAATTGGGATTGGTAGAAGAAATCTGAGCAAAGTACCCTTGATAAATAATTAGACTTTATAATTCACCATTTTAAGGTAAATGATCATGATAAAATAACAATGGTTAAAATAAATCCTAATAAAGAGTAGACATTGGAAAATGTTCCTATCAAAACAAAGGAAGAATTTGTTTTAATATATCTTTAATCCAACTACACACTCAAAATAATAATGTGGTGTGTGTACTTCATGTTGAAAACCTAGCCTAAATAAAATAAATAAATAAATAAATAAAGTAACTGAACAATAAATATTATGTAGAAATTGTGCATCATGTGGAGTTTTTCTTATGCATAAATTTGAAATTTAGAAATTAAACATGGTTTGAATTGGATTTGAAATAAGAAAAGAAAATAGAAAAAAAAGAGAAGAAACAAACCTGCTTGTGGGCCGAATCCACCTGGCCGGCCCAACTTCATTTCACCCGCGTGGCCCACATAGCTCCCGCGCTTCTTTCCCTCTCTGCGGCTGCCTGGTGGTCCCCACTAGACAGGTTTCCACCGTGCGGTCTGTGCGCTTGTGGATGACACGTGCGGGCCCGCACGGTCAGTTTCTTTCTTGCCGCGCATGTAGCATTCAGTGACTGACTTGTGGGCTCCATCTGTCATAATCGTCTTCAACAGAAAGGAAGCGAAACAGATGGCGCGGTGGCCGGGATCCTTGTGTCGGCCGTTCCGCGCTGGCCGTGGAAATCGGCTCTCAGTTGCCGATCTCGTCCCCGCCCCTCGACTATATAAACCGAACCCCGCATCCTTGATAGCACCAAGCGCACCATCGCCAAGCTTCGCCACGCACGAGTGAGAGAACCGCGGGCGGGGTCAGGAGGATTGCCGCCGCCCTGGGAACTCGCCCTCACTGCCGATCTGGGCGCGTTGTCGGGCCGTGGAGTATCGCGGGTACGTGGTGAAACCGTCCGTGGTCTCGGCGGGGCAAATCAGGGGGTTGGTGCATGTGGGATTGCTCATCGGCGTGTCACCGACGACAGAAATCGCGCCGTCCCGTGGGCAGCCTCTTCCTCGCCTCTATACCCGGTGAGTACCTCCCCGGGGGCTTTGTGTTTGTACGCGCATCGTGTAGAGGGCAATGGGAGGGAGTTTCGGGCTCGGATTTGGCGGTTTAGCGATCCGCGGCCATGGCGCCGCCGTAGATTGGGCGCGCCACCGTGGCATGGGAGCACGGGGGTAGAAGACGGGCCCGTGATCGTTGATCACGTAATAAACGGATAAGATTAGATCTTGACTTGGAGCATTGGCGACCGTTGGATCTCGGAATTGCGGCTATGATCGAACCCTGGCGATACCCCTTCGAGTCATTAAATCGGGGCCATGAATTCTGAATCCGACGGCTTGGGTCGAGCGCAGATGTATAACTCATTTGGATCTAATCGGCGCCGTTCGTTTCTAATCGGACGACCAGATCTGGCCGATACCCGTTCGGCCTGCACTTTTTGCAGTGAAGCCCTCATATCTGTTAGAAAATAACCCGCCGTCCACCTGGGTTGTGGCCTGTGTCTGGGAAATATTTCGAGTTAGCCCCCTGCGCTTTGCAGTAATTGAGGCCCAGTCCAGAGTATTATAAAACAGAGAAAATAATTTATAAATGGATTTTTAATAGATAAATAAATGCTAGAACTTGTTTAAATCATAGAAAATCCATTTTTAGTCCAAATTTATCCATTCCACTTTCTAAAATTTTGTAATTTTATTCTCTATCACTTAGAGCCTCTGTTTTGTCATGAAAACAATATTAAAATTTATTTCTCACCTAATCCTATTTTAAACACATAAAACCTTTGAAAATTCATAACTTAAAATCTATAAGTCCAAAAATTATGATTTCTGTTCCTAGAATTTTATTTTAATGCGTAGATTATTACTGTGTATTTTGCATATATGTTTGGTGTAATGTTAATTTTGCCTATACCATGTATGTCTGTGTTGCTACGTTTAGCAGTGAGGACACGTGTCATCTGAAGATCATCCTGGTACCTGGAGCTCAAGTCCCAGGCAAGTTGTGCCCTTGATCACTTCTTTTTACCCACTCATGTTCTAATTAATCATAATGATCTGCATAGGTTAATTTGATGGGACCCAACAGGTTACCTAGTTTGATTATCTTTATACCTTGTTCACCACTAAATTTCTGGGTAGTACTTGCTAGTGCTTTATGTGGTTTTGGGTATGAAGGTACATTATTCATGATTACACTGTTGTTATCAGTTGTTATTACTGTTCATGATAAGATCATTATGTTAATTGGAACATGGAGAACCACCCGGGAAAACAGTGCTACCACAAGGGAGGAATGGGACCCCTTGGCTGATTAATTAGGAAAGCTAGTGGAAGACTACCTTACCCGAAAGGGGCAAGGGCAGTAGGGGAGTGGTCAGTGTAGGGAGGCCCTCGGGAGGATTTTGCTGCGATGGCGGTCCTGCAAGGGATTCCTGCATTGGAGCTTCTTATAAACTGTAACGGGTTTTCTGAAGCTAGTGGAACTTTGTAAAGGCCTCGTAGTGTTACCCTGCCTCGCCTCCTCGGTAGAGGTGTATGGGAAGTCGCGATCCCTTGGCAGATGGGTAACATGACTTGTGGGTAAAGATGCGCAACCTCTGCAGAGTGTAAAACTGGTATACTAGCCGTGCTCACGGTCATGAGCAGCTCGGACCCTCACATGATTAAATTATGGAACTTAAATTCAATTTGTCATATGCATTGCATCGCAGGTGATGTTGTTACTTTTGTTCTACTACTTAATTGGGTTGGTATTTACTTATACTTAGTAATTGCTAATAAAATTTTGACCAACTTTAAAAGCAATGCTCAGCTCTAACCATCCTCTTTGGTAAGCCTTACACTTCACATGAGCTCCCGCCTTTGGCGAGTTCATGCACATTATTCCCCACAACTTGTTGAGCGATGAACGTATGTGAGCTCACTCTTGCTGTCTCACACCCCCCCCCACAGGTCAAGAACAGGTACCACAGGATGAGGCGCATGGAGGATGCTGCGATGTGTTCGCGAGAGGTCTAGGCCGTCGTCTCCCAGTCAACTTTGGGTTGCTGGACCGTTGTCTCCTTATAATGTAATTATTTATTTTGTATAGAACTCCTGTTATGTAGTAAAGATGTGACATTCGATCCTGTGCCATGATTCATCATATGTGTGAGACTTGGTCCCAGCACACCTGGTGATTATGTTCGCGCCCGGGTTTTGGACCCCTAAAATCCGGGTGTGACAGTAGCAGAATCGCTTATCCGAGCGCGAGCTACCCTTCGTGGAAGGTGACGAGTGAGGTATCCATATCTCGGAGGCGTAGGAGTCCCTCGGCTCGGTCGGCCTTGCCGCTCAAGGTCTCTCTTGCTCGTCTTTAGGACTCCGCTACTGACGTAGTCGAAATGCTCGAAAGACGTTCCGGCAAAAGACTTTTCCGAGGAAAAATTTTGACGCAGAGGGGGTTCCCCCCTTCTAGCCCCCGAGGGAGGATTGGGCTTTGCCGAGGCAAGGCTGATCCTTCCTTGATGGTTAGACTTTTATTTACGCATGTAAAGAAAGCGAGATACATGAACGACTTGAAACATTTAAGGGTAAAAGCGACGTAGTTGTTCGATGTTCCAAGCGTTGCTGTAGACCTCGCCTTGATCGTTGGCCAGTTTGTATGTTCCGGGCTTCAAAATCTTGGCGATGATGATGGGCCCTTCCCAGGGAGGGTTGAGTTTGTGGAGCCCTCGGGCGTCTTGCCGTAGCCGAAGTACCAAGTCTCCCACTTGGAAGTCTTGGGGCCGAACCCTTCGGGCGTGGTAGCGTCGCAGAGACTGCTGATATCGCGCCAAGTGTAGTAAGGCCACGTCCCGAGCTTCTTCCAGCTGGTCCAGCGAATTCTCTCGGCTGGTCTGGTTGCTTTGGTCGCCGTAAGCCTTTGTCCTCGAGGAACCGTATTCCAAGTCCGTGGGTAAGATGGCCTCGGCCCCACAGACTAGGAAAAATGTCGAGAAACCCGTGGCCCGGCTCGGCGTCGTCCTCAGACTCCAAACCACCGAGGGTAGCTCTTTTATCCACCGCTTGCCGAACTTATTGAGGTCGTTGTAGATCCTCGACTTTAGTCCCTGCAAAATCATACCGTTGGCGCGTTCCACCTGCCCATTCGTCATTGGGTGCGCTATGGCGGCCCAGTCCACATGGATGTGGTGGTCCTCGCAGAAGTCCAGGAACTTTTTTCTAGTGAACTGCGTGCCATTGTCGGTGATGATTGAGTTTGGGACCCCAAAGCGATGGATGATATTTGTGAAGAACGCCACCGCCTGCTCGGACTTGATGCTGGTTAAGGGTCGGACCTCGATCCACTTGAAGAATTTGTCGATGGCGACCAGCAGGTGCGTGAAGCCCCCGGGTGCCTTCTGTAAGGGGCCGACGAGGTCCAGACCCCACATGGCAAACGTCCAAGTGATTGGTGTTGTCTGCAGTGCTTGAGCGGGCAGGTGCGTCTGTCTTGCGTAGAATTGACACCCTCGGCAGGAGCATACAATCCTAGTGGCATCGGCCACTGCGGTTGGCCAGTAGAAACCTTGTCGAAAGGCGTTTCCCACGAGGGCTCGAGGTGCTACATGGTGACCACAAGCCCCCGAGTGTATTTCTTGTAACAGCTCTTGTCCTTGGGCAATGGATATGCATCGTTGGAGAATGCATGAGGGGCTGTGATGGTACAACTCCTTTTCATCACCCACCAAAACGAACGACTTGGCGCGCCGAGCCAGTCACCGAGCTTCGGATTTGTCGAGGGGCAGCTCTCCTCGGAGGAGATATTCTAGGTACGAGGTCTGCCAGTTCGGGACCGGTGTGACCCCATTCCGCTCCCCCTCAACGCGCAGGGCCTCACCCTCGGCGGCCGAGGGTACCTCGGGCTAGGCCGAGGCCTCCTCGGGCTCGGGCGTGTCGTTGACTTTGACAGATGGCTGATATATATATCCTTGGAGAAGACATCCAGGGGAACTGTCATTCGCCCTGAGGCTATTTTCGCCAGCTCATCTGTGGTTTCGTTGTACCGTCGAGCAACATGGTTGAGTTCTAGCCCGTAGAACTTGTCTTCCAAACGCCGAACTTCGTCGCAGTAGGCCTCCATTTTTTGGTCGCGGCAGTGGGAGTTCTTCATGACCTGGTCAATGACGAGCTGCAAGTCGCCACGAGCGTCGAGGCGCCGAACCCCTAGCTCGACGGTGATGCGCAGGCCATTAACCAAGGCCTCATACTCGGCCACGTTGTTTGACGCCGGAAAATGGAGGCGCAGTACGTAGCGCACATGTTTCCCGAGGGGTGAGATGAAGAGTAAGCCAGCACCTGCTCCTATTTTCATCAACGACCCGTCGAAGTACATGGTCCAAAGTTTGGGTTGTATTGGGACCGTCGACAACTGGGTGTCAGTCCATTCAGCCAGGAAGTCGGCCAAGACTTGGGATTTTATGGCCTTCCGAGGAGTAAATGAAAGTGTTTCGCCCATGAGTTCCACTGCCTATTTTGCTATCCTCCCCGAGGCCTCTCGGCTCTGGATGTCTTCTCCCAGGGGAAAGATGACATCACAGTAACCGGATGAGACTCGAAGTAGTGTGCAGCTTCCGCCGTGTCAGAACCACTACGTACAACAACTTCTGGATTTACGGGTAGCGGACTTTGGTCTCAGATAGCACTTCGCTAATGAAGTAGACTAGCCTCTGGACGAGCAGTGCATGCCCTTCTTCCCGTCTCTCGACTACGATCGCGGCGCTGACCACCTGAGTGGTTGCGGCTACGTAGATCAAGAGGGCTTCTCCCGTAGAAGGGGGCACCAAGATGGGCGCATTTGTAAGGAGCGCATTTAAGTTTCTGAGGGCTTCCTCGGCCTCAGGGGTCCAAGTGAAGCGCTCGGCCTTCCTTAAGAGGCGGTACAAGGGCAACCCTTTCTCGCCGAGGCGCGAGATGAAGCGGCTCAGAGCCGCAAGGCATCCCATGACCCTTTGTACTCCTTTCAAATCTTTGATGGGCCCCATGTTGGTGATGGCCGCGATTTTCTCCGGGTTGGCTTCGATGCCTCGTTCGAAGACAATGAACCCTAAGAGCATGCCTCGGGGGATTCCGAAGACACACTTCTCAGGATTGAGTTTTACGCTCTTCGCTTTCAGGCAACTGAATGTTACCTCAAGGTCAGAGAGGAGGTCGGAGGCTTTCCTTGTTTTGACGACAATGTCATCGACGTAAGCCTCGACCGTTCTGCCGATGTGTTCTCCGAACACATGGTTCATGCACCTCTGGTAGGTGGCACCTGCATTCTTCAAGCCAAATGGCATTGTAGTATAACAATACATGCCAAAAGGTGTGATGAAAGAAGTAGCGAGCTGATCGGACTCTTTCATCTTGATTTGGTGATAGCCTGAGTAGGCATCGAGGAATGACAGGGTTTCGCACCCAGCAGTGGAGTCCACAATTTGATCGATGTGAGGCAGAGGGTAGGGAACCTTCGGACATGCTTTGTTTAGACCAGTGTAGTCTACGCACATCCTCCATTTCCCACCTTTTTTCTTTACCAGCACAGGGTTAGCTAACCATTCGGGATGGAATACCTCTTTGATGAACCCTGCAGCCATCAGCTTGTGGACCTCCTCGCCTATGGCTCTACGCTTCTCTTCATCAAAACGGCACAGGGACTGCTTCACGGGTCGGGCTCCAGCTCGGATGTCCAGTGAGTGCTCGGCGACATCCCTCGGTATGCCCGGCATGTCCGAGGGACTCCACGCAAAAACTTCGACGTTTGCGCGGAGAAAGTCGACGAGCACTGCTTCCTATTTGGGGTCGAGCTCGGAGCCGATCCTGACTTTCTTGCTGGCGTCGTTGCTGGGGTCAAGAGAGACGGACTTGACCGCCTCAGCCAGCTCGAAGTTGCCGGCGTGCCGCTTCGCGTCGGGCACCTCCTTGGAGAGGCAATCCATGTCGGTGATGAGAGCTTCGGATTCGGCGAGGGCCTCGGCGTGCTCCACGCATTCCACATCGCACTCGTAAGCGTGGCCGTACGTGGGCCCGACGGTGATGACTCCCTTAGGGCTAGGCATCTTATGATAGAGGACGAGGCCCGATCTTCCGTGAGGTACGATAACTTGATTGGGTGGAGATCTCGACGTTGATGATCCAAGGCTCCGAGCGAACGGCTCCTCGCAATCACTACACCACTGCTCCATTGGTTATCACCCGTGACACACGAGTGACCTCGCCACGAAGGCTTATCCCTGCAAGCGCAATCAAGAACACAAGCAAGAACAGGAAGAACGCAATCAAAACTGCATTGATCACGAGGTGGGGTCTCACAAACCGATGAACGGCGATACTGTTCGATGACAGATATGATCTAAGCAAAACCCAAACCCTAATGTGGTGGTGGCTGCTGGTAAAATAGAGGTTAGGGGCGTGCACAACCCCTGGTCGCACCCCTAATGGGCTCCAACACGATACACGGCCCAACAGCCCAACAAACGGTGTCGCAGCACCAAAACAGAATCTGAACGCTGACTTGTTTCGACGATTCCCGTTGACTCCGGATGAATTTTAAGGTGGTTCTAGTTGGGTTGGAAAGCTTATCTCCTTAGCTTTCCATCCATATAAAGCCCAACCTAATCGGAGTTCGGATGCATCCTGGGCGTTCATTTTAGTGCAGACTGGTCCTGGACTTCGAGGTGGAGACGTAGTTGAGTCGGACTTGGCTTTCTCTTGTTGTGAACGTCCTAGCTTCTCCTCCTTGACATGTTGGCCTCTCCCAAGTCCTTGTTGGTCCTCTCCAAGGTTCCTAATCATCAAAACATCCATGGCATCAAGTGTAAGCTCTAAAACACAATTGATTAGGTTAGAACGAACCTGGAGATTTAGCTGTCGTGCACGTGCTCGTGTTGTCGGTCCATGCATTATTTGTATGGGAGAGATGTCCTCATCATCCTCCCCCACTTGAATTGGAGTCGTTCTCGACTCAGGCGGTGGCCAAGGGGGTGGCCGAGCTTATCTCCTTAGGATGTACAAGTCCTTTAGGCCCAAAAACAGGCGTCGTTAATTTCTGGCAGATTCTGGACGTCATCTTGTTATGACGATTCCCATCAGCTCCGTGTATATTTTGACGTGAAACCAGATGGGTTGGAAAGCTTATCTTCTTAGCTTTCCAACGATATCTAGAACGTCGAAAACGGAGTCCGTATGTGGTCTGGGCGTCCGTTTTCGTGAGGACCACTCCTGCAGTCCTAACCGGATTCGCGAATAAACTGGACTTCAACTCCCCTTGAGCTTGGGACTCTATGATTGATTGGGCCTTGACTATATAGTTGACATCCATGTATTCATCATCTTGAGCTTGAGGTAAGTGTAGTTGGGGATGACCATGAACTTGGCGTAGCATGGTCTTCCCAGCACTGCGTGATAGGTCCCTCGGAACCAAACTACCTCGAAGGTGAGGGTTTCCTTTCGGAAGTTGGAGGTAGTTCTGAAGCAGACGGGTAAGTCAATCCGTCCGAGGGGCAGGATACGCTTTCTGGCTGCGATCCCGTGGAACGGTGCCGCACCAGCCCGGATCTCGGACCGATCAACCCCCAAGAGCTCCAGGGTCTCAGCGTAGATGATGTTGAGGCTGCTGCCTCCGTCCATAAGGACCTTGGAGAGCCTAACGTTGCCGATGATGAGCGGGCACCTTCCTGGGCTCGGCATGTAGTCGGGGTGGTCGCCTTGGTCGAAGGTGATAGACTTGTCGGACTAGTCTAGGTAGACTGACGCTGCCACCTTTACCGAGCAGACCTCCCGATGCTCCTGCTTGCGGTGCCGAGCCGAGGCGTCCGCCATCCGTCCGCCGTAGATCATGAAGCAGTTGTGGACCTCCGAGAACTCCTCTTCCTTGTCGCCCCCCTTGTTGTTGACTTGGTCTTTTCCACCTTTTGCCGAGGGTCCGGCCTTGTTGAAGTAGCGCCGGAGCATGTCGCACTCTTCAAGGGTGTGCTTGACGGGACCCCGGTGATAGGGGCACGACTCCTTGAGCATCTTGTCGAACGCGCCGGCCCCTCCAGGAGGCTTCCGAGGGTTCCTGTGCTCGGCAACGGCGACGAGATCCGTATCGACGGCGTTGCAATTCGCTTGCGCCTTATTCTTCGCCTTCTTCTTCGCGCCACGCTGGACGGACGCCTTGGGGGCGTCTTCCTTCTGCCCTTCCTGAGGCTGCTTGTCTTTTCAGAAGATGGCTTCGACCGCCTCCTGACCAGAGGCGAACTTGGCGGCGATGTCCATCAATTCGCTCGCCTTGGTAGGAGTCTTGTGCCCCAGTTTGCTCACTAGGTCTCGGCATGTGGTGCCAGCGAGGAATGCCCCGATGACGTCCGAGTCGGTGATGTTGGGCAGCTCGGTGCGCTGCTTTGAAAACCGCTGGATGTACTCTCGCAGGGATTCCCCTGGCACTGGCGGCAGCTTCGGAGATCCCATGAGTTTTCAGGGCGCACGTACGTACCCTGGAAATTCCCTGCGAAAGCCTTGACCAGGTCTTCCCGGTCGGAGATCTGCGCAGGAGGCAGATGCTCCAGCCAGGCTCGGGCAGCGTCAGAGAGAAAAAGAGGGAGGTTGCGGATGATGAGGTTGTCGTCGTCCGCCCCTCCCAACTGGCATGCCAGCCGGTAGTCTGCAAGCCACAATTCGGGCCTTGTCTTCCCCGAGTACTTGGTGATGGTAGTCAGGGCTCGGAACCGGGTCGGGAACGACGCCCGTCGTATGGCCCGGCAGAAGACTCACGGACCTGGTGGCTCGGGTGAGGGGCTTCGATCCTCCTCACTGTCGTAGCGTCCCCCGCGCCTAGGATGGTAGCGTCGACGCACCTTCTCCTCGAGGCAGGCTCGACGGTGGCGGCGGTGTTGCTCGGCGCCGAGGCGATCTGGGGCTGCAGGCGTCCCGTCCCGTGTGCGCTTGGTGTGGACCGAGGCCTCTCGCATGCGTCGGGAGGGCGCTGCGTGATGCTCCGAGGGGTCTCCTCTCCTCCGGGGGGCAGAGCTCTCGGCTTATCGGACAGCGGCGTCTTCCAGGAGACCCTTGAGCTCGCCCCGGATACGTCGCCCCTCGGTGGTGGATGGCTCCGGCATCATCCGAAGCAACATTGCTGCTGCGGCTAGGCTCTGGCCGGCCCCGTTGAAGGCTAGGGGTGGCATCGCCCTGGAATCGTCAACAATACGGTGTTGGACGTCCTAGGCCCGATGACACGCTCCTCCGGCGAGTGCCTGGCCTGCCCACTCCTGCTCGATATTTTGCCGGAGCTACACAAGTCGCCCCGCTTCTTCGTCGAGCTTGGCCTACATCTCGTGGAGTTGCTCGAGTTGTGTGTCCTGACCCCCCACAGGGACTTGGACCACAGCTAGCTCCCGCGGGATCTCAACACGAGACACAGGTGCAAGGGCGCTGTCACATCCTGGCATACCGAGGTGGTTTTCTCCGTCGTGATCCTCCTGATCGATGTGGTAGCACTCACGAGTTGGGTCGCAACCCTCGTCGTCAAGGTTGTGACCATCATCAGAACAACCGAAGAGGCAGTGGTCACATGTGGACATGAAGTCACGCATGGCACTGGGATCACGGAGTCCGGAGAAATCCTAACTGACGTCGGGGTCGTCCTCTTCCTCGGAACCCACGGGTCCGGAGGTTGAGATAGCCGTCAGTCAGTCCCAAGTTGACCACATATGGTACCCCGGAAGGTCAGGATATGCCCTTGCGAAAGCGCTCACCGAAGCGGGGTCGCTTGGCGGATCGAAACTGAATCTAAAAGGGAACAGGGCGGAAAACGAACGGTACCTTTTGGTCGATGGACGGTGGAGAAGTCGCGTCGGGGACAGACTGCACCGTTATCTTAGGTATGAGGCTAACGCCCAGCAAGTCCTTCGCGAGGGTGCTGGCGTCATCAGTCCGCTTGGGGTTGGCCCGTTGCGGGGAGGCGACATCCGTCGTTGTCTTAGGTGCGAGGACAACACCCGACATGTCCCCCGCAGGGGTGCCGGTGTCGTCGACTCACTCTGGTTTGATAGCCGATGAGCTGCCGCCTCCTGCCTGGCCACGGTTGCTCCGTCTCCATCTCCTCCGGTGAGGAGGGTGGCGGGGTAAACCCGGGTGTTCCCCTTCTGCCGCGGGGAGATGCCGTCGTCGAGTTCGCCTTCGCCGAGCGAGCCGTCGACCGTCGTTGTTGTCATGCTGCGGAGGGAGCAGTACCATGTCGTAGCTGCCGTCAAGGGACATGAACTCGAGACTTCCGAAGCGGAGCATCGTCCCGGGCTGAAGAGGCTGCTGAAAGCTACCCATCTGGAACTCAACGGGAAAGTATTTGTTAACACGTAGTGTGCCCCTACCTGGCGCGCCAACTGTTGGTGTTTCGGACCCGGGGGGGCCCTCAGCCGGACCGACTAGTGAATTTTAGTGTCGCGTGCCCCTGTCCAGATGGGTTGATGCAAGATGGAACACAAGCGACGGGATGAGGCTTATATTATCCTGCACCAGGGGGCTCTTGCAGTAGGGGTTACAAGCGTTGTGGGAGAGCAAGAACGAGAGAGAGGGAGAGGGTTCAGCCTTAAGGCGAGTCGTCTGGGGCTGCCTCCACCGTGTCTCTCCTACTCTGCCTGCCTCTGCTCGTCCGCGTCGTGCGTCTGTGTGTTCGTACGTTGCACGTTTGTCTCCCCCCTCTCCCCTCTTTGTGGGGCCCTCGACACCCCCTTTTATAGACACAAGGAGATGCCCAGCTGTACAATGGGGGTGTAGCTTGGAGCTAACGTGGCTGGCAGGGAAGTGCCCTGAGCCCTGTACAGATAATAACGTGGCCGTCGGGGAAGCGCCTTGAGCCCTGTAGATGTACCAACGTGGCCATCAGAGGAGTGCCTTGGGCCCTATAGAGGTAATAACGTGGCTGTCGGAGAAGTGCCTTGAGCCCTACAGAAGCATAGCTGATGGTGCGGCATGGATCCTGCTGACGTTTCCTTGCTTCCGTAGGGGGTTGAGAGCAGCCGACGTCATGGGCGCACGCGAGGAACCATCATTACCTGTTACCGGAGTAACTTAGATGGGACACCAGTCTTGTTCCTTCGTAGCCTGAGGCGGCTAGCTAAGGGTAGGGTAATGATGAATCCCCAGTAGTGTAGCTGATACGAGGCCGAGGTCGGGCGAGGCAGCGACTCCTCCGAGGCCGAGGTTGAGGTCGGGCGAGGTGACGACTCCTCCGAGGCCGAGGTTGAGGTAGGGCGAGGCGGAGTCCTTCTCCCGAAGCCGAGGCTGAGGCCGAGGCCTAGGGTTGGGTGAGGCGGAGACCTCCCCCTGAGGCCGAGGTTGAGGCCGAGGCGGAATCCTCCTCCCGAGGCCGAGGCTAAGGTCGAGGTCGGGGTCGGTCGAGGCGGAGACCTTCTCCCGAGGCCGAAGCTGAGGCCGAGGCCTGGGGTCGGGCGAGGCGGAGCTCCCTATTGCGCCCGAGGCTGAACTCGAGGGAGGTCGTGACTTGCTGTTTGTCAGCCTTTCCCTGGTGGCTGACACAGTTGCCGGAGCGGAGTGAACGGCGCTGTTTTCCTGTTAGAATGGTCAGTAAAGGGGGCGAAGTGACTGCGGTCACTTCGACCTTGCCGACTGAGGCATGCGTGTCAGGATAAGGTGTCAGGCGATCCCCGCATTAAATGTGCATGCAATACGGTTGGTTGGTAAGGCGATCCGGACGAGGTCGCTGCACGACAAAGTCTGCCCGAGCTGGGCTTCGGGCAAGCCGAGGGTGCGTCTGCTGATTGAGGGGACCCTTGGGCGAGGCGTGAATTCGTCCGGGACTACTGTCCTTGCCCGTGGCTGGGCTCGGATGAGGTCGCGTCCCTTGGTAGATGAAGCCTGCGCTTTATCGGTCGTATGGTTTGTTCTGAAGACGTTTTCCAGCCGGATTAAGGAGCGCTGGGGGTACCCCTAATTACGGTCCCCGACAAACTTCAACCAAACTAAGTAGATAATTTATAGTTAAAGGCACATGTTTGGTTAGATGCTAGATTGCATAAAAGCTATGAATATACCTTCATGCTCTAGTAAGTCAACAAAGAAATGCAGATAATTAAATAAATGCATATATAGATGTGAGCTAGGGGGCTACTACGGTAGTGTGTTATCGTCGTCGTCGCGTAGGGGGGCTCGGCATCTAAGGGGATGGAGCATGGCCCGTGCTGGTGCTGGCGAGCAGGCGGGAGAGGAGCGGCTCGTGCTGGCGAGGAGGCATGAGAGGAGCGGAATGCGCCGAGACGGGATGGAGCACGAGAGAGGAATCGTCGGTTGCCAGGGCGGGATGCGCACGACCACTAGGGCGGGAGAGGAGCACTAAGTGTGGCATGAGGATGGAGCACGAGAGTTAGGATTGAGTACTTGAGTTGGGTCTGTAAGACTGTAAGACTGTAAGTCTGCTAGGACTTGGACACTTGGTAGTCGAATACGGTCCATACGTATGGACGAAGACCTGTGGAAGCTCATGTCTATAAAAACCCATCTACACCCATGGGTATCAACCATTTTGACCCACAATACAAAATAAACCCATCCAACCCATTCACGATTAAAACCCATCACAACCCACCAAAACAAACTCATTTCTTAAACTCACCTAAAATATTGCAGGCCTACATAGGGATGGGTAAGACCCATGGAAGCCCATGTCTATGCAAACCCATCTACACCCATGGGTATCAACCATTTGGACCCACAATACAAAATAAACCCACCCAACACAACCCGTTCTCAATTAAAATCCATCACAACCCACCAAAACAAACCCATTTCTTAAACCCACCTAAAATAACCGTTTACACCCACCCCATTTGCAGCCCTAGCTCTAATATAGGAATATTCTCTCAAGATGTTGGATATATATTGTCGGTATCCTGTAACTAGGGTACCCCCTGCTACTGTACAAAGACGAAGAACCCATGCGGTTATCCCTTAGTCGCGTGGAGGAAGTGATGTGTGTGGGACCAAGCCATGGCTCACCCCAATCTCAAGCGGCTATTCTGGGTCCACAGCAGCGCCCGACTCCACCACATGGGCGGGACCAGAGCCGCCACGTGTCCAGAGAAGGTGATATACTTCAAGGCATCAACAGTGGTCCGAGCCCCCACGGGAGAGCGCCGGACCCCCGGATATACAGTCCGGACCGCCAAGGTTGGTCCCGGACCTCCACGTGTGCAAGTTGGACCCCTGGAATGGGATCCGGACCCCCCCGTATGGGGTTCGGGTCCCCACAGTAGGGTCCCAAGGTCCCAGGACAGTACATACCCGGGCCTTGAACAGGACCCAGGCAGGGGTCCGGTTTCGCCGGACCCGGTATGGTGCGGACCTGTCCGCATGCGCTACGGCTCCCCGCCCAGACGGAGACCCAATGCTACCACGTGGCCTACTACGCATGACGTAAGCCAGCGGGCGGAGCCTGACGTAAGTGTAACACCCCGGTTTTTGGCTCCAGGTTTTGAAAACTCTGAAACCTCTTAACCCCCCCCATTTTCATTTTAAGCCTTTTTAGCATTCTATTTCTCGTATGCATCAACCATGTTTGCTAGAAGCACATCACATGTGTAGCCTCATCTAGCACTTTGTTATACTCCTAGAAACCTTTTTATGAGTTTGTATTTTCATAAAGGAATTGAAAATGGGAAAAGAAATTAGAAAAAGAAAAGAAAAAAGATAAAACCTCCCCGCCCCTGGCTGGGCCGATTCCGGCCCATACCCGTGGCCTCCCTGTCCCCGCGCGCGCTCTCCCTCCCCTCTCGGCCCACCTCCAACCTGCTCCCTCGCGCGCACCAGCCCGCCCCGCGTGCGTGCTCTCTCTCGCTGCGGCCTGACCCCACCCGCCAGCCCGCGCTCACCCTCGCTCTCTCGCGCCCACGCTCCGCTGACAAGCCAGCCCGGCAACCCCGCCGGTCAGCCACCCCATCTCCCTCGCCGCGCACGGCTTCGGCGCGATCACCGACGGCCACCATCCTCTTCTCCCCCTGCCTGCACTCGTTGCACAGGGAAGTTTGGCTCCGCTTCATCCTCGCTCGCTGTGATCGCGTCCATGCACGGCACCGCCCCGCCGAGCGGTCTCGTCGCCGCCGCTGTGCACCATTTACACCGTCGTTGTTCACATCACCAGCGTACACCTAACACCGCCCCTCCCCTCCCTTGGGGCGCCTATAAAAGGGCCGCCCCGAGCTCCTCTATGCCCTGCACCGGCCTCGGCCACTCTTCTCCCCTCCCCGAGCCTAATCGCGCCAGCTCCGTCGCTCCTCCCTCCGCTCCAGTAAGCCCCTCCTCCTCCCCCCTCTCTCTGGTTGTTCAGTGAGCAATTCGCTAGGCTCAACAGCTTCACCACCTCATGGCAAACTCGGAGCACCGCTCCCCTGCCCCCCGCTCGCCACCCGAACCTCACCGGCGACAACTCCCGCCGCGGAGCTCCGCCACCTCACCGTGGCCAGCTCCCTCCCAGTCACATCTGGCAAAATTAGGCCCACCCTTAAGCTCGCCAGCCTCTTCTCGTGCTATGGCACCTACCCGATCCCCAGGAACCGGGCCACCGGCGGAGAGTCACCGTTGAACCCGCCGGCGACCGGTTCTCCCTCGTGGGTCGACCGGTTCACCCTTCCCCATCGGCCGTTGATGCCATCTCCCCGCTCGCTCTCTCTGGTGCGTGGGCCCGTAGCCGGCGCCGTCTCCTCGCGCGCCCGCGTCGTCGCTCGCCCATGGGCCGTGCTGGGCCGGCACGCTCGCGCTCGCGCGCGGCTGGGCCGGAATCCTCCCCCTCGGCCCACTAGAGCCGAAAATCCTTTTCTTTTTCCTTTTCTTTCTTCTTTCTCCCATTTAATCATATACATATATATAGATATTTTATGTACTAAAAATTATCCAAACACTTTCTAAGTCACATAAAATGTTGAGGTTAGGAACTTGACACACTCCACTTAGTAACCACTGTTTGATGTATTGTTTATTGCCTGTCTTGCTAGAAGAAGCAGGGACTGTCGATCCGGAACCCGTAGCCCCGGAAGAAGGGCCAGAGCCTGACCTTCCGGAGATAGAACTTTCGTGCCACGAGAACTTCGACGAAGGCAAGTTCATCTTACCCTTGATGCATAAATTACCTATTCTTTCTACCACTGCCGAAGCCTGGATTTTGGGATGGTTACTATGCATTGTGAGTTGAGAGTCGGCCTGCATTAAAGAATATACTTTTTGTCTACGAAAGAAAAGTGGATCGGGGTCATGTTTTCAAAAAGAAAATGCTTTTCAAAATGTGTATGATAAAGGGTTATCACCCTCATCACCTTTTGAGGGGGATGATCAGGGATTTCCTCGGTGTGGGGAAGGGCCTTAAGGTGTTGGCTCAGCCGAGTTAGGTGTGAGCACGAAGGATTGTCCCTTTCACATAAGGACCGATTTGTCATCTTTCACTACCTGTACTCATGACTAGTACAACCACTCAAGACTGTGTGGGCAGTCGCTTGATCCAAACTTGCACTGTCGGAGGGGAAATCTCTCCGGCCAGGTGGCGGATTGCACCCGCCCTAAATCCTAAGAAGAGGAGGGGCCTAAGTGTTTTGCTTGCTATGAGACTGGTGGACGAACACACAAGAGCACGCGAGGGTTTAGAGTGGTTCGGGCTACCGGAGCGTAATACCCTACTCCACTGTGTGATGTATTGCTTGAGAGCTTGTGGGAGCTTGTGAGTCTCTGCCTAAGATTGGGGCTCTCTTGCAACGCCGCATGCCTCCCCTTTTATAGTTGAAGGGGGGTATGCAAAAAGGTACTGAGCCCCGACATGCGGGCCCAGGGACATAGCGAATATAGCATACAAAGCCACAAATGCTCGTTGTTGGGGTGATCTTCTAGTATCCTGACACCCGAGATCTGCATATCCTCGGCGTGCAGGGGAGGCTTCTTGTAGAAGGGATGATGAGTACAGTGCGCCGCTTGGCACGGGCGCACTGTTTGCCATCAGACCCAACAGGCGTGCCGCCTACTGGATGACCTTGACGCCGCCTGCCAGCGGATTAGACACGACGCATTAAATGCTGGGAGGGCACATCGCCCGTTAGCGTGGTGGCAGGCGGCGCGTCCTCTTCGCAATAAATGCAGAGGCTGCACGGCTTCATGGGCTTTATGTCAAGCTCAGCTCGTTGGCTTATGTCATGGGCCACATGCCACGCGACAGTGGCGGGGAGCACAAGGCAAGGCCTGGACACGTGCCAGCACCGGACCCCTATACACGCCAGGGTCCTTCTCGTCTCGGGACCTCGCTAAGGCTCGGACCCTACTCCAAGGGGGACTAGGGCCCTCCCAAGGGACCCGGAGTGCCTTCTTGGGGGCTCTGGACTTGTACGCATAAGGGTCTGGTGTCCTTCTGTGGAGGTCCGGACCCAACTATGAATACGGGGATGCACTACCTTTCCTTGCCACGTGGCGCCCTTGGACCTGCCCATGTGGTGGGGTTGGGCGCCATTCTCCGCGTGACCTTGAGGTGTTGCATGGGTGTGTAGCTACTTTATACTGTAGTAGAGGGTACCCCTGATTGAGGGTACTAACAGTGGCCCCCCGGGCCCGCCTTAGGGGAGGATGCGAGCCTGCAGGTGGGGCCAGAGTCTGATTGGCGATCTGCCTACTGCTCCTGCGTGCTTGTTGGTGCAATTACTGCCGGCCCACCTAAGGCTACGCCGACTGTCACGCCCGTTCCCACGGCTGACTGGCCCATGACCTTCGTACTTAATGTCACTGTTGGGCCATGCGCGGGGCGCCTCGAGTCACTGCATCGATTCTGAAAACTCATCTTTTCAGTCTTCTGCGACGGCCCCAAGGGGACGCGACATTGGCGCAAGCGGCGATGCGATTTTTCCGCACCCCGTAACCGGCGCGCCGGTTGCATGACATGCGGGCCTGGGCTCGCATGTTGGACCGCCGATTGTAGCGAAGTTGAGGGAGCGCACAACCGTAGGGCGGTTGTTCGCTTCTTGCGTGGCGGTTCACCTTCTTGACCGCCGGTTTTGGCGAAAAATGAAGAGGCGCCTAACCGCGGGGCGGTTGCACGCTTCCTGCGTGGCGGTTCGCCTTCTTGACCACTGGTTTTGGCAAAAAATGAAGGGGCGCATAACCACGGGGCGGTTGCACGCCCCTTATGTGGTGGTCTGCCTCCTTCGTGCTTTGGGCCGGCCTATATGACACATGGGGCCTGGCCCCCGTGTCATAGGGCGGAATCCTTGGTGCACACCGGGGGAGACTTTGCCCGTGGCGCTCCGGGGCGCAATAGGGGAAATCTCCCTTTAAAAAGGGATCGATCTCTCAGGTAGAAGTCATGCCTTGCTCCTCTTGCACCCTTCGCGCCCTCCCGCCTTCTGGGCCTCTGGATGGGGCGCGCCGATGTTTGCTAGAGGGAAACGCGTCAGAGCCATCCCCTCCGGCGGTCTCATCATCAGAGAGCTTGCGTTCACAGAGGGGCTGTCGATCTTGTCTTCTTCTCGCTGCTGTTAGAGGAGCGTGGCCCCATGGGGGTCGGTGCTCTTTCGCCATTGCTCGGCTTCAAGGATTTTCATCATGCAGCCCGACTACAGTCCCTCGCCAGTGGCCATCCAGAAGGATGACCAACAGCCTCATGGTGGGGAGAAGCAAGCCGGGCTGCGGCCTCCCCTCCACCCTCAGCTTCAAGGATGTTCATCATCCTCGCTGGGGTGAAGGGCGAGCCAAGTTGGGGCTCTGCGCTCCGCATGGGCTGGTGACCCGCTTCTTCCTCTAGCATTCGGAGGGGAAGGATGTTCACCAGCCTTGCGGAGGAGGCGAACCTCGGCTACACGGGGCCAGCTGGCTACAGGCCGTCAACTGCAGCGTGTCTGGCCCTTTAGGCTGGATGGCTTCGGCGCCGCCTTCGACGCTGCCTCCTGCGGCTCCGACCGGGGCGTGGCTGTCCGTCCACCGCACGGGCGACGGTCGCGTTGTGCGCGGGTCCGCCACATCCATGGCTTCTCATGCCTGTCGGCCGCATTGGGGGGTCGTACAAGATGTCGTACGCCACTGGAGTGGTGGTTGCGTTCTTGGATGGTCTTGTCCTCACTCCCGTGAGAGGACGGGAGCGAGGACCCCTTCGTGCGTGCTGAGGCAGCCACCGCCGACCGGTACAGAGGTGGTCACTGTCGTCGGTGCTGAGGTGGTCGCCGCCGCTGGTGAGGCTACCCGCTGCAGAGGTGGTTGCCTCCGCTAGCGGGACCATCAAAGCCTCCTGCCGCTGAGTCCTCGGCTTTTTGTCTTTAATGGCCTCGTTGTTACCCCCTGTAGGAGGACGGGGGCGAGGACCTTCTTGCAATGGCGCACACCCTGGGGTGGTCACCACCGCTGGTAAGCCGCTCGGAGTGGAGGTCGTTGTTGCTGCTGGTGTAGAGGTGGTCGCTGCCGCCGGCGATCCGCTGATGTAGATGTGGTCGCCGCCGCTGGTGAGGTTGCTCGGAGCCAGCTTCCAGCGCGACTCCTGCTGGTGCAGCGTAGTTCATTCCTGAAAGAATGGAGCTAGGACCCCGCTTGTAAGGGAATGTAATAACATATGTTTGCTCTGAAGCAAAATGTAATAACATATGCATGCAGGATCTTAGTCTGGGAAACCAAGTTGTGTATCCGAACCCCCTAGATGGTGGTTCTAGGTACTAGGACACCTGCCGCAGGGTGGTGGAGTGTGCAGGACCATGGTACGGGACCAGGCTGAGCGGCTACACGGCTCTGGACCACCCCAGGAGACAAGCATCGCTTCTCTAGTTCCGAACCCTAGGTTGTCGGACGCACAGGACTTATAGTTCCAAGTACTTGGGCATCCATCATGGAGCGGTGGAGTGTGCAGGATTTCGGGTACGGAACCAGGCTAACCGGCCACACAAGCCCTAGACCACCCATGGAACGGGCACCCGTTCTTTAGAACCAACCCCTAGGCTTTTTTCCTGTTTTTGTAAGGTACTTCTGAGTATTATTTATAAAGCAGTGTTTGACACTTATCTGTGCATCGCTCGTTCCTGCTGTGTGAGGTGTTACGCTGTTGACTCCCCTTGGTATCTGGCCCCCGCCTGGGATGCAGGCTTGACGTGTCGAGATTGGATTCCAGCGCGTCTGAAAGAGTTGTCAACAATTCTCGGGAGGCAGCTTCGCCGAGACCCGAATATGCACACAGCTTTAGCTAAAGCGCGTCAGTAGTACACCCGTAGGACCCACCATCTGACACTAGCCATCCTTTAATACATGCTCAGGACTTGCAGGGTCTAGCCTGGGGGAGCCAAGTTGTGTGTCCGGACCCCGTGGATGGTGGTTCTAGGTACTAGGACACCTGCCGTAGGGTGGTGGAGTGTGCAGGCCCACAGTACGGGACCAGGCTGAGCGGCTACACGGCTCCGGACCACCCCAGGAAAAAGTATCTTTTCTCTAGTTCCAGACCCTGGGTTACCGGACCCACAGGACTTATAGCTCCAAGTACTATGGTACCCGTCACGGAGTGGTGGAGTGTGCAAGGTTTCGGGTACGGAACCAGGTTAACCGGCCACACAGGCTCCGGACCACCCATGGAACGGGCTCCCGTTCTCCAGAGCCGGCCCCCAGGCTGCTGGGCCCTCCTGCTTTCGCATAGAGGTCCTAAACCGCAAGCCTGGCTGTTCAATTCGGATGTCATTTTGCGTGATAGGATGGGAACTGGTCGGGTGGGTTAGATAAAATACAATCCGGAAACTGCAGGAAAAGACCTTGGAGCAGTAGGATAATACTATCATAGAGGTACATTTGAGAGGGTAGTTTTCCTTTATAACCTACCATGCATGGGTGCGGACCAACAGGTTGGGTTTATGGGGACAGACCCCACCGGGTTGGTGTACGCGTATGCGTTACCTAGTTACAAAAGGGAAATACTTCGACCTCTCAGACTTGCCCTATAGATAAAACTTACAGAGGTGTTCCAGCACTGGGGGGCACTCCTTCAGTCGTAGCTAGACAGTTGCCCTCGGGTCGGAGTATTCCTGTTACCTTGAAGGGTCCTTCCCAACTAGGGGAGTGTTGCGGAGCCCTAACTTGGTTTGGTACTTCCGTAAGATTAGGTCTCTCTTGCAACGCCGCATGCCTCCCCTTTATAGCTGAAGGGGGTATGCACAAAGGTACTGAGCCCTGACATGCGGGCCTAGGGACATAGCGAATATAGCATACGAAGCCATAAATGCTCGCTGTTGGGGTGATCTTCTAGTATCCTGACACCCGAGATCTGCATATCCTCGGCATGCAGGGGAGGCTTCTTGTAGAAGGGATGATGAGTACAGTGCGCCGCTTAGCACGGGCGCACTGTTTGCCATCAGATCCAACAGGCGCACCGCCTACTGGATGACCTTGACGCCGCCTGCCAGCAGATTGGATAGGACGCATTAAATGCTGGGAGGGCACATCGCCCATTAGCGTGGTGGCAGGCGGCGCGTCCTCTCCGCAATAAATGCAGAGGCTGCACAGCTTCATGGGCTCTATGTCAAGCTCGGCCCGTTGGCTTATGTCACAGGCCACAAGCCACGCGGCAGCAGCGGGGAGCACAGGGCAAGGCCTGGACATGTGCCAGCACCGGACCCCTACACACGCCAGGGTCCTTCTCGTCCCGGGACCTCGCTAAGGCTCAGACCCTACTCCGAGGGGGACTAGGGCCCTCCCAAGGGACCCGGAGTGCCTTCTTGGGGGCTCTAGACTTGTACGCATAGGGGTCCGGTGTCCTTCTATGGAGGTCCGGACCCAACGATGAATACGGGGATGCACTACCTTTCCTTGCCACGTGGCGCCCTTGGACCTGCCCATGTGGTGGGGTCGGGCGCCATTCTCCGCATGGCCTTGAGGTGTTGCACGGGTGCGCAACTACTTTATACTGTAGTAGAGGGTACCCCTGATTGAGGGTACTAACATGCACGGTCCATACCCCAAGGTTAAGATGGCTGGGGAGCACCAGGAGGACAAGGAGGGGGAAAGTGTGTCCTGGTTTGGGCATGGTGGTGGCCTTGTTCCTTTTGGAATAACCGATAAGGTAAAGTCGTGCAAGGAAGGAAAGAGTTTCGGTGTCGGATCTCATGGCAGTGAGATCGCAGAGCCGGACTAGTGGGTAAAGTGTACACCTCTGCGCAGAGTTTGAAACCTATTCGAATAGTCCGTGTCCACTGGTATGGACGAGTCTGGTGTGGTATGGCAATTAGTGTCTTTGGTTTTCCAAACAAAAAGGGGCGGGGAATACGTGTGTGTATGTGTTTTGGAAAGAAAAGATGATGCCACGGGAGTGGGAAGCTCAGTGGCGGTTGAATGAAAGAATATATATATAATACTTTCCTCTCTTTCTTTCTGGGACTATACCAAGATGACACCTCTTTCTGAGAAAAACATAAAGAGTGACTTGCAGCTCCACTATACCAAGCATGTACCACATAGGTCCATCTCTCCTTACGGGTTAGGATGGGCTTGCAGAATACGTAAGTATTCACCCAGCTCCTCATATGTTTTTTAGTGGCTGAAGACTTCTTTTCTACGATGTTCGACTAGAAGGGGGCTGCATCTGTACCCAGTCTGCCTGTGGCTCGGGCTAGTTTTCGCTTCGCTGATACCCAAGCTCTATAGATGGCCAAACGGGCCGGCAAGGCCCGGCATGGCCCGGCCCGTGAGGCCGTGACCGGCACAACCCGTGGTCGGCACGGCCCGCCAGGCCCGGCTAGCGAAGCGTGCCGTGCCAGATGGGCCGGCGTGCCGCTGCCGCGGCCGAGGCACGGCCCGTCAGCCTGCTAGTCATGCCGGGCCGGTCCGGTGGCACTATGGCCCATCTGAGTATATTGTATAATTTAGCAAAAAATGTGCAGTTGTGGGGGTTCAAACTCACAACCTAGTGCATAAGAGGCTTAAACGCATCCATCTAACCAATGCAGCTGTAGTTTTATTGTGTTATATGTTGAATTCTTATACTTAATATATGTAAACTATTATTTTTAAAATAAAAAATGTAACCGTGTCGTGCCCGTGCCAGCACTACGGGTCGAGATAGTGGCCCAGGCACGACACTATAGCCGTGCCGTGCCAGGCACTGGCACTATACTAACCGGGCCGGGTTGTGCCTGGACCGTGCTTTTTCGTGCCGTGCCTGGGCCGGCCCATCGTGTTAGTGCCAAATGGCCATCTATACCAAGCTCCCTAGAGCTTACTATTTTGGTATTGTAATAGATACTTCTATGTAAGACTCTGATCTATCTGATGAAATAAATGTGGTTACTAGCCTCCTGGGACTAGTAATTGTATCACATTTGAGTCCCAAAGGACTGGGACGCTTCAGGTGGTATCAGAGCCATAGGGCTGGCCGTAGATCGTAGTCCTGACCTTACAAGCTTTCTCAAAAAAATTAACTTTTAAAGAGTCTCCCCTTCTTTCCCCAAAATCTTAACAAACTCTTCTTCTCTTGGCTACCAGATGGAGGGGACATTTGTCCTAAAAACGTCCTACTGCTCGGAGGTAGAAGGGTTCCCTTACCTTCTTCGAGGTTGTGCCCTTCGCCTGGGAATCCGCAAGAAGCCGGAGTATGCCTAGAAGGAGTACCAAGAGAATGGAGTTGAGAAATGCTCCATGGTGATCTACCTCGGGGAAAGCTGAAGCTCTCCAAACCACCCACCTTTCCAGATCGCTGCCATTGGCAACCGCTTCCCCGACACTTGCCAAAATGCCACCCTAAAAGCTCTCCGTCAGCTATGCCAAAATTATGACAAAGAAATTACTGAAACACCCCTCCGCTACTTCCCACCCACCAACAAAAATAGCCCCACTTGGAGGAAAAGACTCCAAGCCCTTTCAGGGAGAGAGCACAATGAGGATGACCCCACAGTAATCTACATGGCCGGATACCTTCACACCCTTGACACCCATTTCGATGACCTTTTCTCCCACTGCACCCGCCTAACCTCCTAGGTAGAGAACCTAGAACAACAGATCAAGGTACTGAAAGAAGAAAATGCTGCTCTTCAGAACAGCCTCGAGGAGGCAGAAGGAGAGGAAGCCAACACCCGTTAAGCATACAGGAGCCTGAAGAAGGACTATGCTAGGAGGCTGAAGCGCTTCGCCCCCGTCAAAAAAATTCAGAAGCACTTCAAGAACCAAGGATGCCAGACCGTCGAGGAAAAGAAAGAGGAGGAAGAGCCTCCATCACTAGTTGTCGCCCTAGGACTAGATAACCTCTCCGATGTCGAGGAGGTGTCTTTAGCTAGCCTTGATGAGATCCTTAAAGAGTTTGGGGACGTTCTAGCAGGTGACGCGCAGGCATAATGTAGTCCGAGCTTTTTGTCATGCTTGTCATGAACTTGTTGAATGAATAAAACAAAATGGTTGTTCAAAAAGTGACATATGCATAGTAGTGATCCCTTTTTCCTCTGGCAGATGGCCTCGGATAGAACGACGCCTACAGCCTCAGGGATCGGGGCAAGGCTTCCCCTAGGCAATGAAGGAGAAGGCTGGGGGAAGAGAATGAGACTCACCTTCCTGCACCTCCGATGATGCCACTAGACTTGGCCCAAGAGCTAGCCAACCAGACCCGACTCATTGAAGCCCTCACTAGAAGCCTGGATAATCAGCGTCCGAACGGAGGAAGACCTCAAGACAGGATGGGAGAGTTATTAAGGCTCAAGCCCTCCATGTTCATAGGATCAAGCAACCCGCTCGATGCCGATGATTGGCTGCGCACTGTCAAGAGAAAACTGGAAGCAACCGGATGCCCTGATGATCAGCGCGTTCAGCTAGCTACCCACCAACTCTCTGGGATGGCCCTATCCTGGTGGGATACCTTCAGTGCTACTGTGGGAAATGCCACTTGGGCAGAGTTTGAGACTGCTTTCCGCGAGCATCATGTGCCCGCAGGGATCGTCCATCTCAAGGAAGAAGAATTCCGTGAACTAACTCAAGGAGGGCGAACTGTCAGCGAGTACACCACAAGTTCACCGAGTTAGCCCGTTATGCGCCAGAAGATGTGAGTATAGAGGTCAAGAAGATGGCTCGTTTCCTCAAAGGGTTAAGACCAGAACTCAAGACTATCCTTGCCAGTCAGGACTATCATAGCTTCTCTCACCTCTCAAATAAAGCCATCCAAGTGGAAAGAGCTCGAGAAGAAGAAAGAGGCCACCTCAAGAGGAAATTTCAATTTCTCCAATCTCAACAGCAAGAAAGGCACCAGAATACTCGATCCTTTGGCTTTGCACCCAAAGGGTAGAACTTTAACAAGCCAGCAGGGTCTGCTCCACCGCGTTACAGCCAGCCAAGTCAAAACTCCTTCCGCACTCAGTCCGTAGCCAGCAACCAGCCTCCGGTCAATGCTTGTTGGCACTGTGGTGATCCTCGCCACTTCAAGAACAGCTGCTCGTAGCTGAAGCCCACGGCATCAGCCTTCTCCAACTCAGTGAATGGCCCCAAGAACGTTTCCGCGCCAGCACCCAAGGCACCTTCCACCAACAGCCAGGTGAGCAAGCAGCAGTTCCACAACCGAGCCCGAGTGAACCACATCGACGCCCAGGAAGCCCAGCAGGCACCTGGAGTAGTACTCGGTGAGTTTTTGGTAGAATTTACCCCTGCCACAGTACTTTTTGATTCTAGAGCATCCCATTCTTTCATAGCCACTAATTTTGTGGAAAAGCATGAAATTCCCACTACACCGTTAGAAGTTCCCTTGATCACTCGAACCCTAGGGTCAGACCTTCTATGCCACCTCAAGTGTTCCCAAATCAGAATTCTTTTAAGTGGGGTAGTGTTCTTGGCAGACCTAGCAGTAATACCTTCATAGGGAATTGATGTAATCCTAGGAATGGACTGGTTATCCCGGCACGAGGGCATCATAGGATGTGCAGATAAGACAGTTCTTCTCACCGATCACCAAGGGAAGTCAGTTTCTTGTCAAGCCTAACCAACAACTCAAGACCCAATGGTATTCAGTCTATCGGCAGAAAGCGTATCCGTAGTTGAAGAATTCATGGATGTGTTTCCAGAGGAGTTACCAGGAATGCCTCTAGAAAGAGAAGTGGAGTTCTATATTGACCTTTTTCTAGGAACGGCACCAATTGCAAAAAGACCGTACCGAATGGCACCTACAGAGTTAGCAGAGCTAAATACGCAAATTGCAGAGCTTCAGCAGAAAGGTTTCATCCGTCCAAGCTCATCACCATGGGGAGCCCCAGTCTTGTTTGTCACCAAGAAAGATGGAAGCATGAGGATGTGTATTGATTACAGGTCCTTAAATGAAGTCACAATCAAGAACAAGTATCCCTTACCTCAGATCGATGACCTCTTCGATCAACTCCAAGGAGCCCAATATTTCTCAAAGATTGATCTGAGATCAGGATACCATCAGCTGAGAGTCAAAGAAGGAGATATTAAAAAAACTGCCTTTGTTACCCGGTATGGCCAGTATGAGTTCACAGTAATGCCGTTCGGCCTAACCAACGCACCTGCCTTCTTCATGAACCTTGTAACACCCGGTTTTAAAGGACAAAGCCGGGTGCATCTCATACATGCGCCAAGAAGACAACATATATAATAACAGAGTGTATAGAGATAAATGTCATAAAACATCAGAGTACTTATTACATAGCGGAAGACTTATTACAAAATAAAAGTATAACCATAAAACGAACTAAGGATCGTCGGCGCCAATGTCGACTGAGGAACGCCACCTAGATCAGATCGAACTCCTCAGTGTTAGGCGGCTCCTCTTCGACCACCTGTTCTTCTCCTGTGGGGGGGTGTGAGACAGCAAGAGTGAGCTCACATACGTTCATAGCTCAACAAGTCGTGGGGAATAATGTAGCATGAACTCACCAAATGTGGGAGTTCATGTAGTGTAAGGCTGATCAATGAAATAAAGGCTAAGGCTGAGCATTGCTTTTATAAGTTGGTCAAAATTTTATTAGCAATTACTAAGTGTAAGTAAATACCAAACCTTAATAATAATAAAGAACAGTGATAGTAAAATAATCCCAAATGCGATGCAAATGTCAAATTAAACTTAAGTTCCATAGTTAATCATGTGAGGGTCCGAGCCGCTCATGACCGTGAGCACGGCTAGTATACTAGTTTTACACTCTGCAGAGGTTGCGCATCTTTACCCACAAGCCGTGTTACCCACCTGCCAAGGGGTCATGAATCCCATACACCTCTACCAAGGAAGCGAGGCAGGGTAACACTACGAGGCCTTTACAAAGTTCCACTAGCTTCAGACTACCCGCTACAGTTTATAGGAAGCTCCAGTGCAGGGTTCTTGCCGACCGCCATCGCAGCAAAATCAAACAAGGACCTCCCTACACTGACCACTCCCCTACTGCCCTTGCCCCTTTCAGGTAAGGTAGCCCTCCACTAGCTTTCCTAGTTAATCAGCCAAGGGCGTCCCATTAAACCCTTGTGGTAGCACTGTTTTCCCGGGTGGTCGCTCCATGTTCCCATTAATTTAATGATCTTAACATGAACAGTAATAATAACAAGATAATAACAGAATAATCATGAATAATGAATCTCCATACCCAATCCACATAAAGCAATAGCAAGTACTACCCAAAAATATTCCAGGGGTGAACAAGGTAGAGGTAATCAAAACTGGGGTACATAAAGGATCCCATCAAAATTAACCTAAGCAGATCATTAAAATTAATAAGAACATGGCTGGGAAAAGTAAGTGATCAAGGGCACAACTTGCCTGCAATGAGCTCCTGCTCAGCTACTTCTACTTGTTGAACCTCAGTTTCCACAGTGGCTTGCTCGTCTACTCGCATCAACACAATACATACATAGTATAGCCAAAATCAACATCACACCAAACAGATGAATAAAATATACAGTAAAAATCTACACATTAAAATAAAACCATAGGAACTGGAATCACTGAATTCGGAGTTATAGAATTCAAGTTGTGAATTTTCTAAGGTTTAATGTGATTAAAATAGGATTAAATGTTAAATTAATTTTCTTACTGTATTCATGTCAAAACAGAGATACTATATGATAGAGAACATTATTACAAAATTTTAGAAACTAGAATGGTTCAATTTGGAGTTAACATGAATTTTCTATGAATTAAACAAATTCTGGCATTTAATTAATACTAAGAATTCATTTTTAAATGCATTTCTCTGGTTTTATTTGTCCTCTGGACTGGGCCCCGAATCCCAGAAAGCTCAGGGGTCACAGCGCAAGAAATCCTATGACTCATATCACCCCTAATATGGATGGCGGGTTAATTGTTTAAGAACCTGAGGACTCATATGCAAAACTTACAGGCCGAAGGGGTATCGGGCCGCTCTGGCCGTCCGATCGGAAACCAGGGGCCCGGATTAGATCTCTACTCCCACGAACCAGTACGCCGCACTGACCATCGGATCAAGATCCTACGACTCTAGTTTTAAATAGCGAGATCGCCTGGGAACCATCCGATCGAAGATCTGCGGTCACCGTCTACTACCGCGAATGGTTATCCCCACATCTAATCACAACCGTTCGTTTGCAATCCCACGGCCGCGACTCCTTTCCTCAGCTACAACCCCACCGAACAACCACGCACGGCGGCGCCAGTGCTCCCGCGGTGGTGCCATGGCCGGCGAAGCGGCCGCATGCCATTCCGGCCCCCCAAGCTTGAACACGAGCAGCACTACGCATAGAGGAGAACAATGCGAATAAAATGGTCAAGGACTCACCGACAAATCCCACGCGGGAGGCTCTGGCCACGCGGTGCGGTTGAGGTCGAAGTCCGACGAGAAATTGCTGGCGCGCAGCTCCCCAATCGCGCCAACCGAGGCCGAGAGCACGCACCGGAGGTCGCGTAGAAGCACCCGAACCAACAATCCCGACCGTTCCGGCGTCGTCGTCACGAAACCACGGCGGCGGAAATCCTCGTCTCCCTCTCTCTCCGCTTCTCTCTACTGGGGCCGGTGCTTGCGACCAGAGAACCTCCGGGCGGCGTTCTTATGTGCGGCAAAGGATGTCCGAGGGAGCAGGGAGGCCGTTGAACCAGCTCGGTCAACACCGGGGAAATCGCGGCGGTGGTTGCGCGCGGTTTCGGTAGAGGGAACGAGCCCGACAGCTTGGGCCCACGAGTCGGCGAGGCACGCGCGAGCAGAACGAAGGGATGGAGCGGCTGACAGCGGGTCCCCGGGCGCAGTGAGTTAATGGTCGCGGGGGCGCGGCTTGCGGCCTCTGGTGCACGGGCCCGACACATCAGTGACCGTTGGGCGCGCGCGTGGGGATATCACGACTGGGCCGCGCGGAATGGCTTCCCCTGGTGGGCTGAAATATGGTAAGCCGGCCCAGGTGAGGTTTTTATCTTTTTCCATTTTATTTTCTATTTTCTTTTCCTTTCTCTCTATTTTCAAACCCAAATTTGAATTCAAACTTAAGCTCATCACTATAAAATTTATGCTTGTGGAATTAGGGGTATTAGTTCTGGATATATTTATTTATATATATTATTTATATTTTTCATATCATTTTTTTCTTCTTCTCATTTCCAAAAACCCTAGGTTCAATTTAGGATTTAATCCAATTTCTAGTCATTTTATATTATTGTTATTTTTATTTAATGCACCACATAAAAACTCCAACAAATGCGCTCTTTCTTTATTTCAGAATAATTGTTTTATTTAGTCACTCTCAATTACATAGGTGCTCTTTTTATGATGCAAATGAGACACACAAAATGAGGAGCTCTCTCTATTACTCTTGGTATACAACTTTGAGTATTACAAATCCTACCCCCCTTAAAAATAATCTCGTCCTCGAGATTTAAGAAGATCTAGGAAAAAGGTGGGGAAAATCTATGCGAAGCTCTTCTTCTCTTTTCCAAGTTGCTTCATCTTCACCGTGGTGGCTCCATTGCACTTTGCACATCTTTATAACCTTATTCCTCGTAACACGAGTCAGAGTATCCAAAATCTTGATGGGGTACTCAGCATAAGTCAAGTCCTCTTGAACACTAAGGTCTTCCATTGGTAATTGTTCTTCAGGCACCCTGAGACATTTCTTCAGCTGAGATACATGAAATACATCATGAACATCCGAAAGATGATCCGGTAACTCCAATTGGTACGCAACCTCTCCCACTCGCTTTAAGATTAAAAAGGGTCCAATAAAGCGAGGGGACAACTTTCCTTTGACTTTGAACCTTCTCATGCCCCGGAGTGGTGACACCTTCAAATAGACATAATCACCCTCCTTAAACTCAAGTAGTCTTCTCCGGGTGTCAGCATAACTTTTCTGTCTTGACTGCGCAGTTCTCAAATTCTCCCTTATTTGCTGAACTTGTTCCTCTGCTTCTTGTATAATCTCAGGTCCAAACAACTGTCTTTCACCAGTTTGATTCCAATACAAGGGAGTCCTGCACTTTCTGCCATACAAAGCCTCAAACGGTGACATCTTCAAACTGGCCTGATAGCTATTATTATAAGAGAACTCCGCATACGGTAGACTCTTATCCCAACTACCACCATGCTTAAGAGCACAAGCTCTTAACATATCTTCCAGTACTTGGTTAGTTCTCTCAGTCTGCCCATCAGTCTGTGGATGGTAAGCCGAACTAAAATTCAATCTTGTATCCAAGGACTCGTGTAATTTCTTCCAATACCGAGAGGTAAACTGTGATCCCCGGTCTGACACAATCTTCTTTGGTACACCATGCAGGCATACAATCCGTGCCATGTACAACTCTGCCAACTTAGCTCCTGAATAAGTGGTCTTCACTGGAATAAAGTGGGCTACCTTGGTTAGCCTGTCCACAATCACCCATATAGAATCATATCCAGCAGACGTGCGGGGTAATCCAACAATGAAGTCCATGCCAATCTCTTCCCATTTCCACTCAGGTATCTTCAGTGGGTGCAGTAGTCCGGCTGGCCTCTGGTGTTCAGCCTTAACTCTTTGGCATACATCGCACATAGCCACATGTGCAGCCACATCTCTCTTTAGTCCATACCACCAATACTTTTGCTTCAAATCCTGATACATCTTAGTACTTCCAGGATGAATAGAATAAACTGAGTCATGTGCTTCCTTCAATATGGTTTCCCGAAGACTATCAATATCGGGAACACAGATCCGATTCTTGAACCATATCGTGCCTTGTTCATCCTCCGTGAACTCTGGGCCTCTACCCTCTGTTATCAGATCCTTGATCTCCTGGATTTTAGCATCACCAACCTGGCCTTTACGAATTTCTTGCTCCAAGGTAGGTTCCAATTCAATAGTCACTCCTTCCGTATGTGTAACAATTCCCAGGTTGAGCCTCTCAAAGTCTTTTGCTAATTCATCAGGTAGCTGGACAACGAAAGCGGAGTGAACATGCTCCTTCCGACTCAAGGCATCTGCAACCAAATTCGCCTTGCCTGGGTGATAGTGAATCTCCAAATCATAATCCTTAATGAGCTCCAACCAACGGTGTTGCCTAAGATTGAGATCCTTCTGAGTGAATATGTACTTCAAACTCTTATGATCCGTGTATACTTGGCACTTAGTTCCCATAATATAGTGTCTCCAAATCTTAAGTGCATGCACAACGGCAGCCAGCTCTAAGTCATGGGTGGGGTAGTTCAATTCATGCTTCCTCAACTGACGAGATGCATAGGCAATCACATGACCATCTTGCATAAGCACACATCCAAGTTCTTGGCCACATGCATCACAATAAATGTCAAATCCCTTCTGCAGATCTGGCATAATCAGTACTGGAGGTGACATCAATCTCTCCTTCAATTGATCAAAACTCTCTTGGCATTTCTCATCCCACTTGAATTCTCTTCCTTTCTCCAAAAGCGATGTCATGGGCTTAGCAATCTTAGAAAATCCTTCAATAAATCTCCGATAATATCCTGCGAGTCCCAAGAAACTCCGAATCTCCGTAACTGTAGTGGGCACTCTCCACTCCATTATCTCCTTCACTTTAGTAGGATCCACTGCTATTCCTCCATTAGAAATAATATGACCAAGGAATGGCACCTTGTCAATCCAAAACTCGCACTTGCTGAACTTAGCATAGAGTTGATTATCTCGTAACTTCTGTAGCACCAACCTTAGATGTTGTTCATGATCACTTTCATTCTTAGAATAGATAAGAATATCGTCGATAAACACCACGACAAATCTGTCCAAATACTCCATAAACACCTTATTCATCAAATTCATCAAGTAAGCTGGTGCATTGGTTAGTCCAAATGACATAACAGTAAACTCATATAATCCATATCGAGTCGAGAAAGCCGTCTTGGGAATATTCGATGGTCTAATCCTCATCTGATGGTAACCGGATCGGAGATCAATCTTCGAGAATACTCTAGCACCTCGCATCTGATCAAATAAATCCTCAATACGGGGCAACGGATACTTGTTCTTCACCGTAACATCATTAAGAGATCTATAATCCACACACATCCGTTGCGATCCATCCTTCTTCTGCACAAATAACACCGGTGCTCCCCAAGGTGAGGAACTCGGACGAATATACCCCGCCTCTTGTAACTCAGTTAACTGCTTCTTAAGCTCCTTCAACTCTTCTACGGACATTCTATATGGCCGTTTAGAAATAGGGGCGGTTCCAGGTAAGAGATCAATAACAAACTCAACTTCTCTATCAGGTGGCATCCCTGGTAACTCCTCTGGAAAGACATCCGGAAAATCTCTAACCACCCGGATGTTATCACCAACAAACTCCTCAGGCATAAAGAACATTGCACGCATGGATGAGGAGGTTACTGCAATATTAACTTGAAATCTTTCTCCTTTAGTGGTAGTGAGCTCTACGGTACCTCTACCACATGCTATAACGGCCTTTGCCTTTCTTAGCCACGACATACCAAGGATCAGATCTATACTGCTTGACTCTAATATTATAGCAGTAGCTCCAAATTCTCTACCCATAATGGTTAATGCCAATCTACGTGTCATTTGATTCGCCTCAACAGGCCCTTTAGGTGTAATTACTATCATGGGTTTTCTCATATTTAGCAGTGGTATTTCATTTGTGTTGGCATATCTAGCAGACATGAATGAATGTGTAGCACCAGAATCAAATAATATGGTTGCAGGAATTGTATTAACATAAAACATACCAATTACGAGGTCCCCACCATCAGGAGTATCATCAACGCTGACTTGATTCACCCTGGCAATAGAATATCCCTTGCCAAGGGTTTGTTGCTTGTTCTGAGCTGGAGTAGTAGCAATCCTCTGTGGGCAGACATTTGCATAATGACCAGTCTTCCCACACTTGAAACACGTAGTGCCTGGACTCTGTCCTGCAAACTTCGTCGGGGTGCCAGTGGGGGTAGCCTGTCGAGGAGGTGGAGTCCTCAGTGGTGATTGCTGAACTGGGCGTGGTCCTCCTGGTCGAGTCGGTGTACCCTGTGGTGAACTGTAGCGAGGACGAACACTGCTGCTACCCTGTCCCTGTGAGATAGCCTTCCTCTTCAAATCACCCAGTTGAACACGCTTGTGTTCAATAGCAAGAGCCTTATCCAGTAGCCTCTGAAATGATGGAAAGGTGTGTGCAACCAGTGCATACTGCAAGGGTCCATTAAGTCCTTCAATAAAGTGCTCCTGCTTCCTTTCATCCTCAGCAACTTCCTCCGGAGCATATCTCGACAGCTGAATAAATTTGTCTCTGTACTCGCTGACCGACATGTTGCCTTGCTTCAATGCCAGAAACTCCTTCTTCTTGATCTTTATCATCCCAGCTGGAATATGGTAGTTCCTGAACTGCGTACTGAACTCTGCCCAGGTAATAGTATCAGCAGCATCATGGGCAGCAGTATAAGAATCCCACCAGTCAGCAGCAGGACCAGTCAGACGTCCAGAAGCATATAAAACCTTCTCCCGGTCAGTGCATTGTGCAATATTCAGCATCTTCTCGATTGACTTCAACCAATCGTCTGCATCAAGTGGATCTGGCGAACTGGCGAAGGTTGGTGGCTTATGGCTCATAAACTCCCGGTGCTTATCACGAGGTGGAACCGGTGGTGGTGGTGGAGGCAATGGTACTTGTTGCTGCTGTTGCTGTTGTTGAAGTTGCTGTTGCAGCTGCTGTTGTTGCGCCCTCCTTTCTTGGCGTATCTCATCTCTCTCCTGGCGCAACTCCTGGCGTATGTCTTCTCTTTCCTGACGCATCTCTTGGCGTTCTTGCTGCATCTGGGCACGCATATCAGCCATAGTGTCCGCCATTTGCTGCATCACCGCCATCTGAGCAGCAACCAGTGGGTCAACTCCGCCTGGTGGAGGATTAGGAGGATTCATCTCTGCAGGCTGTGGCTGAGGTTGTCTATATATCCTTCGAGTGTGTTGGTTAGGAGGCAAATCAATTCCACCACCCCTCCTGGTATTGACCATCTGAGTTAGATACATATGGTAAGAAAGAGCAGTAGACAAGGCAGTAATTACAATCATGTTACTTTGGGGGATTTATTAGCTAAGCAGTTTAATGTTTTACCTACCATAGCTAATTTATTACCTTATGCTGGCACATGCTAAGATGTCCATGTAATATTTCAATCAATCAAAGAAGCAAATCAGGCATTGATCATCAGAACAATCAACCAATATTTTTAATAGAGAAAATAGTTTTAATTTTGTCTTAGGCTTCCTATCTCTTAAGAATGTCATAGGGGTAGGGATTCCAAGGTTTGAAATCCATCTTGTCTTAGAATAGAGAAGATAAGAATAATCAGAGTAGAACAGTAGAAGGTGATACAGGATTAAGATAAGTATAGAAAGATTCAGAGTAAGGTAAGTGTAGAATGATTCGGAATGAGATAAGTAGGTAAGGGTTTGTCCATTTCTATCTAGGTCTCGTCCTACAGTCAACATTCCTTTGATACCACTTCTGTAACACCCGGTTTTAAAGGACAAAGCCGGGTGCATCTCATACATGCGCCAAGAAGACAACATATATAATAACAGAGTGTATAGAGATAAATGTCATAAAACATCAGAGTACTTATTACATAGCGGAAGACTTATTACAAAATAAAAGTATAACCATAAAACGAACTAAGGATCGTCGGCGCCAATGTCGACTGAGGAACGCCACCTAGATCAGATCGAACTCCTCAGTGTTAGGCGGCTCCTCTTCGACCACCTGTTCTTCTCCTGTGGGGGGGTGTGAGACAGCAAGAGTGAGCTCACATACGTTCATAGCTCAACAAGTCGTGGGGAATAATGTAGCATGAACTCACCAAATGTGGGAGTTCATGTAGTGTAAGGCTGATCAATGAAATAAAGGCTAAGGCTGAGCATTGCTTTTATAAGTTGGTCAAAATTTTATTAGCAATTACTAAGTGTAAGTAAATACCAAACCTTAATAATAATAAAGAACAGTGATAGTAAAATAATCCCAAATGTGATGCAAATGTCAAATTAAACTTAAGTTCCATAGTTAATCATGTGAGGGTCCGAGACGCTCATGACCGTGAGCACGGCTAGTATACTAGTTTTACACTCTGCAGAGGTTGCGCATCTTTACCCACAAGCCGTGTTACCCATCTGCCAAGGGGTCATGAATCCCATACACCTCTACCAAGGAAGCGAGGCAAGGTAACACTACGAGGCCTTTACAAAGTTCCACTAACTTCAGACTACCCGCTACAGTTTATAGGAAGCTCCAGTGCAGGGTTCTTGCCGACCGCCATCGCAGCAAAATCAAACAAGGACCTCCCTACACTGACCACTCCCCTACTGCCCTTGCCCCTTTCAGGTAAGGTAGCCCTCCACTAGCTTTCCTAGTTAATCAGCCAAGGGCGTCCCATTAAACCCTTGTGGTAGCACTGTTTTCCCGGGTGGTCGCTCCATGTTCCCATTAATTTAATGATCTTAACATGAACAGTAATAATAACAAGATAATAACAGAATAATCATGAATAATGAATCTCCATACCCAATCCACATAAAGCAATAGCAAGTACTACCCAAAAATATTCCAGGGGTGAACAAGGTAGAGGTAATCAAAACTGGGGTACATAAAGGATCCCATCAAAATTAACCTAAGCAGATCATTAAAATTAATAAGAACATGGCTGGGAAAAGTAAGTGATCAAGGGCACAACTTGCCTGCAATGAGCTCCTGCTCAGCTACTTCTACTTGTTGAACCTCAGTTTCCACAGTGGCTTGCTCGTCTACTCGCATCAACACAATACATACATAGTATAGCCAAAATCAACATCACACCAAATAGATGAATAAAATATACAGTAAAAATCTACACATTAAAATAAAACCATAGGAACTGGAATCACTGAATTCGGAGTTATAGAATTCAAGTTGTGAATTTTCTAAGGTTTAATGTGATTAAAATAGGATTAAATGTTAAATTAATTTTCTTACTGTATTCATGTCAAAACAGAGATACTATATGATAGAGAACATTATTACAAAATTTTAGAAACTAGAATGGTTCAATTTGGAGTTAACATGAATTTTCTATGAATTAAACAAATTCTGGCATTTAATTAATACTAAGAATTCATTTTTAAATGCATTTCTCTGGTTTTATTTGTCCTCTGGACTGGGCCCCGAATCCCAGAAAGCTCAGGGGTCACAGCGCAAGAAATCCTATGACTCAGATCACCCCTAATATGGATGGCGGGTTAATTGTTTAAGAACCTGAGGACTCATATGCAAAACTTACAGGCCAAAGGGGTATCGGGCCGCTCTGGCCGTCCGATCGGAAACCAGGGGCCCGGATTAGATCTCTACTCCCACGAACCAGTACGCCGCACTGACCATCGGATCAAGATCCTACGACTCTAGTTTTAAATAGCGAGATCGCCTGGGAACCATCCGATCGAAGATCTGCGGTCACCGTCTACTACCGCGAATGGTTATCCCCACATCTAATCACAACCGTTCGTTTGCAATCCCACGGCCGCGACTCCTTTCCTCAGCTACAACCCCACCGAACAACCACGCACGGCGGCGCCAGTGCTCCCGCGGTGGCGCCATGGCCGGCGAAGCGGCCGCATGCCATTCCGGCCCCCCAAGCTTGAACACGAGCAGCACTACGCATAGAGGAGAACAATGCGAATAAAATGGTCAAGGACTCACCGACAAATCCCACGCGGGAGGCTCTGGCCACGCGGTGCGGTTGAGGTCGAAGTCTGACGAGAAATTGCCGGCGCGCAGCTCCCCAATCGCGCCAACCGAGGCCGAGAGCACGCACCGGAGGTCGCGTAGAAGCACCCGAACCAACAATCCCGACCGTTCCGGCGTCGTCGTCACGAAACCACGGCGGCGGAAATCCTCGTCTCCCTCTCTCTCCGCTTCTCTCTACTGGGGCCGGTGCTTGCGACCAGAGAACCTCCGGGCGGCGTTCTTATGTGCGGCAAAGGATGTCCGAGGGAGCAGGGAGGCCGTTGAACCAGCTCAGTCAACACCGGGGAAATCGCGGCGGTGGTTGCGCGCGGTTTCGGTAGAGGGAACGAGCCCGACAGCTTGGGCCCACGAGTCGGCGAGGCACGCGCGAGCAGAGCGAAGGGATGGAGCGGCTGACAGCGGGTCCCCGGGCGCAGTGAGTTAATGGTTGTGGGGGCGCGGCTTGCGGCCTCTGGTGCACGGGCCCGACACGTCAGTGACCGTTGGGCGCGCGCGTGGGGATATCGCGACTGGGCCGCGCGGAATGGCTTCCCCTGGTGGGCTGAAATATGGTAAGCCGGCCCAGGTGAGGTTTTTATCTTTTTCCATTTTATTTTCTATTTTCTTTTCCTTTCTCTCTATTTTCAAACCCAAATTTGAATTCAAACTTAAGCTCATCACTATAAAATTTATGCTTGTGGAATTAGGGGTATTAGTTCTGGATATATTTATTTATATATATTATTTATATTTTTCATATCATTTTTTTCTTCTTCTCATTTCCAAAAACCCTAGGTTCAATTTAGGATTTAATCCAATTTCTAGTCATTTTATATTATTGTTATTTTTATTTAATGCACCACATAAAAACTCCAACAAATGCGCTCTTTCTTTATTTCAGAATAATTGTTTTATTTAGTCACTCTCAATTACATAGGTGCTCTTTTTATGATGCAAATGAGACACACAAAATGAGGAGCTCTCTCTATTACTCTTGGTATACAACTTTGAGTATTACAAACCTCATGAACAAGATATTCATGAAGGAGTTGGATAGGTTTGTCGTAGTCTTTATTGACGACATCCTAGTCTACTCAAAGGACAGAGAGGAGCATAAACATCATCTCCGAGTCGTCCTTGGAAGGCTCAGAGCACAACAACTCTACGCCAAGTTAAGTAAATGTGAATTTTGGCTGGAAAAGATCGCCTTCCTGGGGCACATCTTGACAGCAAAAGGAATAGAAGTGGATCCTTCTAAAGTGGAAGCAGTGTCCAAATGGAAGCAACCTACCAACATCAGTGAAATACGAAGCTTTCTGGGTATGGCAGGATATTATCATCGCTTCATCAAGGGATTTTCCAACATTGCCAAGCCAATGTCAGAGCTTCTCAAGAAAGATAATAAATTCTTTTGGACCCCGAAATGTCAAGAAAGTTTCCAAGAGATAAAGAAAAAGCTTACAACCTCACCTGTGTTGGCATTACCAGATATCCACCAGGGTTTTGTAATTTTCTGTGATGCATCAAGGCAAGGCTTAGGATGTGTACTTATGCAGAATGAGAAGGTTATTGCTTATGCATCTCGGCTACTCAAGCCGCATGAGCAAAATTACCCGACAAATGATTTGGAACTAGCAGCCATAGTGCATGCCATGAAAATATGGAGGCACTACCTAATCGGAAACAAGTGCGATGTATTCACGGACCACAAGAGTCTGAAGTACATCTTCACTTAGCCAGATCTCAACCTCCGTCAGCGAAGATGGTTAGAGCTGATCAAAGACTACAACCTCGAAGTGTATTATCACCCAGGAAAAGCAAATGTAGTGGTCGATGCCCTCAGCAGGAAGCCTTTTGGGAAAAAGGCAACAGGTTTTCTTGAAGACTGGAAGAAAGAATCTGCTCTGCTTAATGCTTGTTTAGGAGAAAGTGGCAGCCTAGAGGTTAAGCCATTACTAGAGGACCGCATCCGCAAGGCTCAGCTCCTAGATGCAGAGACAATAAGGCTTGTGGCAAGAACCAACAAGGAACAACCCTCAAACTTCAGGGCAGATGAGAAAGGAACCCTCTGGTTTAAAGACCGCTTATCCAAGGGAGAGGCCAGAGAAATTCTGCTGGATGAGGCCCACAGCTCGGCTTACTCTTTTCATCCGGGATCCACTAAGATGTACCTGGACCTCAAAACCAAATACTAGTGGAAAGGGATGAAGAAGGACATAGCTCAGCATGTGGCAAATGTGACACGTGCCAGCGAACCAAGGCAGAACATCAGAAACCTGCAGGACTTTTGCAACCTCTCCTAGTACCTCAATGGAAGTGGGAAGAGATAGGCATGGACTTCATGGTCGGACTACCTCGATCCCCTAAAGGGAATGACTCCATCTGGGTCATAATTGACCGATTCTCCAAGGTAGCTCACTTCATCCCGGTAAAGACTACCTACGGAGGAGCCACACTTGCTCAGTTATACCTTAAGGAAACAGTCAGACTGCATGGCATTCCTCGAAGAATTATATCAGACAGGGGAACGCAGTTTACCTCGAAATTCTGGATGAGTCTGCAGCAAGCTATGGGTACCAAGTTAGACTTCAGCACTGCCTACCACCCTCAGTCAGATGGACAAACAGAAAGAGTCAACAAGGTCCTTGAAGACCTGTTGAGAGCCTGTGCCCTGACCTTTGGCAGAAATTGGGAATCCAGTTTGCCATATGCAGAATTCTCTTACAACAACAGTTACCAAGCCAGCATCAAGATGTCACCCTTTGAAGCTCTATATGGGAGAAGATGCCAAACCCCACTGATGTGGTCTAATGTAGGAGAAAAGGCCTTGGAAGGACCTACCTTCGTCAAGGAGGCAGAAGAGAAAGTTGCCATGATGCGCAAGAGATTACTCGAGCCCAGAGTCGGCAGAAGAGTTACGCTGACAACAGGAGAAGGGAACTCAGTTTCCAGGAAGGAGATTTTGTCTGTCTCAAGGTCTCCCCAATGCGCGGAGTTAGAAGATTTCAAGCGAAAGGGAAACTGGCTCCGCGATATGTCGGCTCCTACCCTATTATTGGCAGAGTAGGACCAGCAGCTTACCGTCTCCAGTTGCTAGAATCCATGTCAGATATCCACAATGTGTTTCATGTCTCCCAGCTCAGGAAATGCTTGAAAGTGCCAGAGAGCCATATCGCAGGAGAGTCAGTACAGATTCAGGAGGATCTGCAATACTAAGAGAAACTAGTAAAGATTCTTGACACAGCTGTTCGAAAGACCCGGAACTCAGAAGTTAGGCTCTGTAAAGTCCAGTGGAGCAGGGATGGTGAAGAAGAGGCAACCTGGGAAAGTGAGGACTCTTTGAGGAAGGAATATCCTTACCTTTTCTCCAACCCAGCCTGAATCTCGAGGGCAAAAGTGGGGTAGGTCTGTAACACCCCAGTTTTTGGCTCCAGGTTTTGAAAACTCTAAAACCTCTTAACCCCCCATTTTCATTTTAAGCCTTTTTAGCATTCTATTTCTCGTATGCATCAACCATGTTTGCTAGAAGCACATCACATGTGTAGCCTCACCTAGCACTTTGTTATACTCCTAGAAAACCTTTTATGAGTTTGTATTTGCATAAAGGAATTGAAAATGGGAAAATAAATTAGAAAAAGAGAAGAAAAAAAGATAAAACCTCCCCCCTGGCTGGGCCGATTCTGGGCCATACCCGCGGCCTCCCTCTCCCCCCCGCGCGCGCTCTCCTTCCCCTCTCGACCCACCTCCGGCCTGCTCCCTCGCGTGCGCTAGCCCGCCCCACGTGCGCGCTCTCTCTTGCTACGGCCCGACCCACCCACCAACCCGCGCTCACCCTCGCTCTCTTGTGCCCACACGCCGCTGACAAGCCAGCCCCGCCTGTCAGCCACCCTATCTCCCTCGCCGCGCATGGCTTCGGCGCAATCACCGACGACCACTGTCCTCTTCTCCCCCCCGCCTGCACTCACCGCACAGGGAAGTTTGGCACCGCTTCATCCTCGCTCGCTGTGATCGTGTCCTTGCACGACACCACCCCACCGAGCGGTCCCGTCGCCACCGCTGTGCACCATTTACGTCGTCGTTGTGCACCTCACCAGCGTCCGCCTAACACCGCCGCTCCCCTCCTCTCGGGCACCTATAAAAGGGCCGCCCCGAGCTCCTCTATGCCCTGCACGGGCCTTAGCCACTCTTCTCCCCTCCCCGAGCCTAATCGCGCCAGCTCTGCCTCTCCTCCCTCCGCTCCGGTAAGCCCCTCCTCCTCCCCCCTCTCTCTGGTTGTTCAGTGAGAAATTCGCTAGGCTCAACAGCTTCACCACCTCACCGCAAACTCGGAGCACCGCTCCCCTGCCCCCGCTCGCCACCCGAACCTCACCGGCGACAACTCCCGCCGCGGAGCTTTGCCACCCCACCGTGGCCAGCTCCCTCCCAGTCACATCTGGCAAAATTAGGCCCACCCTTAAGCTCGCTAGCCTCTTCTCGTGCTATGACACCTACCCGATCCCCAGGAACCGGGCCGCTGGCGAGAGTCGTCGTTGAACCCGTCGACGACCGGTTCTCCCCCACGGGTCGACCAGTTCACCCTCCCCCGTCGGCCGCTGACGCCTTCTCCCCTCTCGCTCTCTCTGGTGCGTGGGCCCATAGCCGACGCCGTCTCCTCGCGCACCCACGCCGTTGCTTGCCCATGGGCCGTGCTGGGCCGGCACGCCCGCGCTCGCGCGCGCAATAGCGCGCGGCTGGGCCAGAATCCTCCCCCTCGGCCCACCAGAGCCGAAAATCCTTTTATTTTTCCTTTTCTTTCTTCTTTCTCCCATTTAGTCATATACATATATATATATAGATATTTTATGTACCAAAAATTATCCAAACACTTTCTAAGTCACATAAAATGATGAGGTTAGGAACTTGACACACTCCACTTAGTAACCACTATTTGATGTATTATTTATTGCCTGTCTTGCTAGAAGAAGCAGGGACTGTCGATCCAGAACCCGTAGCCCCGGAAGAAGGGCCGGAGCCCGACCTTCCGGAGATAGAACTTTCGTGCCACGAGAACTTCGATGAAGGCAAGTTCATCTTACCCTTGATGCATAAATTACCTATTCTTTCTACCACTGCCTAAGCCTGGATTTTGGGATGGTTACTATGCATTGTGAGTTGAGAGTCAGCCTGCATTAAAGAATATACTTTTTGTCTACGAAAGAAAAGTTGATCGGGGTCATGTTTTCAAAAATAAAATGCTTTTCAAAATGTGTATGATAAAGGGTTATCACCCTCATCACCTTTTGAGGGGGATGATCAGGGACTTCCCCGGTGTGGGGAAGGGCCTTAAGGTGTTGGCTCAGCCGGGTTAGGTGTGAGCACGAAGGATTGTCCCTTTCACATAAGGACCGGTTTGTCATCTTTCACTACCTGTACTCATGACTAGTACAACCACTCGAGACTGTGTGGGCAGTCGCTTGACCCGAACTTGCACGGTCCGTACCCCAGGGTTAAGATGGCTGGGGAGCATCGGGAGGACAAGGAGGGGGAAAGTGTGTCCTAGTTTGGGCATGGTGGTGGCCTTCTTCCTTTTGGAATAACCAATAAGGTAAAGTCGTGCAAGGAAGGAAAGAGTTTCGGTGTCGGATCTCATGGCAGTGAGATCGCAGAGCTGGACTAGTGGTAAAGTGTACACCTCTGCGCAGAGTTTGAAACCTATTCGAATAGTCCGTGTCCACTGGTATGGACGAGTCTGGTGTGGTATGGCAATTAGTTTCTTTGGTTTTCCAAACAAAAAGGGGTGGGGAATACGTGTGTGTATGTGTTTTGGAAAGAAAAGATGATGCCACGGGAGTGGGAAGCTCAGTGGCAGTTGAATGAAAGAATATATATATAATACTTTCCTCTCTTTCTTTCTGGGACTATACCAATGAAAGGGAATTAGGCTTACACCTAGTTCCTAAATAATTTTGGTGGTTGAATTGCCCAACACAAACATTAGACTAACTAGTTTACTCTAGTGCATAAGTTATACAGGTGCAAAAGGTTCACAATCAGCCAATAAAAAGACCAAGTGTTGGATTCAACAAAGGAGCAGCAAGGCAACCGAGGGCTCCTCTGGCCGGAGGCACCGGACTGTCCGGTGTGCACCGGACTGTCCGGTGCGGCCAGAGGACTTCGACTCCAAACTCTTCGCCCTCGGGAATTCTCGGAAGCCGGCGCGCTAAAATTCACCGGACTGTCCGGTGTGCACCGGACATGTCCGGTGCTCCAAGGAGACGCGGCCTCCAGAACTCGTCAGCCTCGGGTTCGCTCGGCAGCCACTCCGCTAAAATTCACCGGACTGTCCGGTGTGCACCGGACTGTCCGGTGTACCAGCGGAGCAACGGCTCCCTGCGGCGCCAACGGCTCCCTGCGGTGCATTAAATGCGCGCGCAGCGCGCGCAGTCGTCAGGCACGCCCATGCCGGTGCACCGGACATCAAACAGTACATGTCCGGTGTGCACCGGACACCCAGGAGGGCCCACAAGTCAGAAGCTCCAACGGTCAGAATCCAACGGCACTGGTGACGTGGCAGGGGCACCGGACTGTCCGGTGTGCACCGGACTGTCCGGTGCGCCATCGAACAGAGGAGTTCCAGCAACGGTCACTTTTGGTGGTTGGGGCTATAAATACCCCAACCACCCCACATTCATTGCCATCCAAGTTTTCCAACTCTCAACCACTTACAAGAGCTAGGCATTCAATTCTAGACACATACAAAGAGATCAAATCCTCTCCAATTCCACTCAAACCCTTAGTGACTAGCGAGAGAGATTTGCCGTGTTCTTTTGAGCTCTTGCGCTTGGATTGCTTTCTTTCTTTCTCATTTGTTCTTGAGATCATCACTCAATTGTAACCAAGGCAAGAGGCACCAATTGTGTGGTGGCCCTTGCGGGGAAGTTTTGTTCCCGGTTGATTGAGAAGAAGAGAAAGCTCACTCGATCCGTGGGATCGTTTGAGAGAGGGAAGGGTTGAAAGAGACCCGGCCTTTGTGGCCTCCTCAACGGGGAGTAGGTTTGCGAGAACCGAACCTCGGTAAAACAAATCCTTGTGTCACACTCTTATTTGCTTGCGATTTGTTTTGCGCCCTCTCTCGCGGACTCGTTTCTTTATTACTAACGCTAACCCGGCTTGTAGTTGTGATTATTTTTGTAAATTTCAGTTTCGCCCTATTCACCCCCCCTCTAGGCGACTATCAATTGGTATCAGAGCCCGGTACTTCATTAGAGCCTAACCGCTCGAAGTGATGTCGGGAGATCCCGCCAAGAAGGAGATGGAGACCGGCGATGACAAGCCCACTACAAGCCAAGGGAGCACCTCATCTTCATCGGAAGAGTCCCGCACCAAGAGAAGGGAGAAGAAGAAGAGATCCTCCAAGCGGAAGGAGAAAAGATCTTCCTCTTCTCACCACAAGGAGAAGAAGGAAAAATCTTCTTCTCACAAGCCGCATCGGAGTGGGGACAAGCACAAAAGGATGAGGAAGGTGGTCTTCTACGAGACCGACACTTCATCGACCTCCACCTCCGGCTCCGACGCGGCGTCCGTCACTTCTAAACGCCAAGAGCGTAAGAAGTATAGTAAGATTCCCCTACGCTACCCTCGCATTCCTAAACATACACCTTTACTTTCCGTCCCATTAGGCAAACCACCAACTTTTAATGGTGAAGATTATGCTATGTGGAGTAATTTGATGCGATTTCATCTAACCTCTCTCCACAAAAGATTATGGGATGTTGTTGAGTTTGGTGTACAGGTACCATCCGTAGGGGATGAAGATTACGACACGGACGAAGTGGCCCAAATCGAGCACTTCAACTCCCAGGCCACAACCATTCTCCTTGCCTCACTAAGCAAGGAGGAATACAACAAAGTACAAGGGTTGAAGAACGCCAAGGAGATTTGGGACCTACTCAAGACGGCGCACGAGGGTGATGAACTCACAAAGATCACCAAGCGGGAAACGATCGAGGGGGAGCTCGGTCGCTTCCGTCTTCGCCAAGGGGAGGAGCCACAAGACATGTACAACCGGCTTAAGACCTTGGTGAACCAAGTGCGAAACCTCGGGAGCGCAAAATGGGATGACCACGAAGTGGTTAAGGTTATTCTAAGAGCCCTTATTTTCCTTAACCCTACTCAAGTACAATTAATTCGTGGCAATCCTAGATATACACAAATGACCCCCGAGGAAGTCATCGGGAATTTTGTTAGTTTTGAATGCATGATTAAGGGCTCCAAGAAGATCAACGAGCTTGATGAGCCTTCCACATCCGAGGCGCAACCCGTGGCCTTCAAGGCAACGGAGGAGAAGAAGGAGGAGTCTACACCAAGTAGACAACCAATCGACGCCTCCAAGCTCGACAACGAGGAGATGGCCCTAATCATCAAAAGCTTCCGGCAAATCCTCAAGCAACGGAAGGGGAAGGACTACAAATCCCGTTCCAAGAAGGTTTGCTACAAGTGTGGTAAGCCCGGTCACTTTATTGCTAAATGTCCATTATCAAGTGATAGTGACAGGGGTGACGACAAGAAGGGCAAGAGGAAGGAAAAGAAGAAGTACTACAAGAAGAAGGGCGGCGATGCCCATGTTTGTCGGGAGTGGGACTCCGACGAAAGCTCAAGCGACTCCTCCGACGACGAGGACGCCGCCAACATCGCCGTCACCAAGGGCCTCCTCTTCCCCAACGTCGGCCACAAGTGCCTCATGGCCAAGGACGGCAAAAAGAAGGTAAAATCAAAGTCCTCCACTAAATATGAAACATCTAGTGATGAGGAGAATAATAAAAATGAAGAGGATAATTTACGTATTCTTTTTGCCAACCTTAACATGGAACAAAAAGAAAAATTAAATGAATTGATTAGTGCCATCCATGAAAAGGATGATCTCTTGGACTCCCAAGAGGACTTCCTAATCAAGGAAAACAAAAAACACGTTAAGGTTAAAAATGCTTATGCTCTAGAAAGAGAAAAATGTGAAAAATTGTCTAGTGAGCTAAGTATTTGCCATGAGACTTTAGACAACCTTAGAAATGAAAATGCCAATTTAATTGCTAAGGTTGATTCTCATGTTTGCATTGATCCTAGAAATGATAATGTTGATTTGCTTGCTAGGATTGATGAATTAAATGCTTCCATTGCTAGCCTTAGAAATGAGAATGAGAAATTAATTGCTAAGGCTAAGGATTTTGATGTTTGCAATGCTACTATTTCCGACCTTAGAGCTAAAAATGATTTGTTGCATGCTAAGGTTGTTGAACTAAAATCTTGCAAACCCTCTACATCTAATGTTGAGCATATTTCCATTTGTACTAGATGTAGAAATATTAATGTTGATGCTATCCATGATCACCTAGCTTTAATTAAGAAACAAAATGATCACATAGCACAACTTAATGCTAAGATTAGAGAGCATGACTTAGAAAATGAAAAATTTAAACTTGCTAGAAGCATGCTCTATAATGGGAGACGCCCGGGCATTAAGGACGGCATTGGCTTCCAAAGGGGAGACAATGTCAAAATTAATGCTCCTCCTAAGAACTTGTCTAACTTTGTTAAGGGCAAGGCTCCCATGCCTCAGGATAACGAGGGTTACATTTTGTACCCTGCCGGGTATCCTGAGAGTAAAATTAAGAAAATTCATTCTAGGAAGTCTCACTCTGGCCCAAATTATGCTTTTATGTATAAGGGTGAGACATCTAGATCTAGGCAACCAACCCATGCCAAGTTGCCTAGAAAGAAAACTATCAATGCATCAAATGATCATGCCATTTCATTTAAAACTTTTGATGCATCTTATGTTTTGACTAGCAAGTCCGGCAAGGTAGTTGCCAAAATTGTTGGGGGCAAACACAAGGGTTCCAAGACTTGTGTTTGGGTACCCAAAGTTCTTGTATCTAATGCCAAAGGACCCAAAACCGTTTGGGTACCTAAAACAAAGAACTAAACTTGTTTTGTAGGTTTATGCATCCGGGGGCACAAGTTGGATACTCGACAGCGGGTGCACAAACCACATGACCGGGGAGAAAAGGATGTTCTCCTCATATGAGAAAAACCAAGATCCCCAACGAGCTATCACATTCGGGGATGGAAATCAAGGTTTGGTCAAAGGTTTGGGTAAAATTGCTATATCTCCTGACCATTCTATTTCCAATGTTTTTCTTGTAGATTCATTAGATTACAATTTGCTTTCCGTATCCCAATTATGTCAAATGGGCTACAACTGTCTTTTTACTGATACTGGTGTAACTGTCTTTAGAAGGAGTGATGATTCAATAGCATTTAAGGGTGTGTTAGAAGGTCAGCTATACTTAGTAGATTTTGAAAGGGCTGAACTCGACACATGCTTAATTGCTAAGACTAACTTGGGTTGGCTCTGGCACCGTCGACTAGCCCATGTTGGAATGAAGAATCTTCACAAACTTCTAAAGGGAGAACACATTTTGGGACTAACCGATGTTCATTTTGAGAAAGACAGGATTTGTAGCGCTTGCCAAGCCGGGAAGCAAGTTGGTGTCCATCATCCACACAAAAATATCATGACTACCGACAGGCCACTGGAGCTCCTACATATGGATCTATTCGGCCCGATCGCTTACATAAGCATCGGCGGTAGTAAGTATTGTCTTGTAATTGTGGATGATTATTCTCGCTTCACTTGGGTATTCTTTTTGCAGGAAAAATCACAAACCCAAGAGACCTTAAAGGGATTCTTGAGACGGGCTCAAAATGAGTTCGGCTTAAAGATCAAGAAAATTAGAAGCGACAATGGAACGGAGTTCAAGAACGCTCAAATTGAAGGTTTTCTTGAGGAGGAGGGCATCAAGCATGAGTTCTCTTCTCCCTACACTCCACAACAAAATGGTGTAGTGGAGAGGAAGAATCGAACTCTATTGGACATGGCAAGAACCATGCTTGATGAGTACAAGACACCGGATCGGTTTTGGGCCGAGGCGGTCAACACCGCCTGCTACGCCATCAACCGGTTATATCTTCATCGAATCCTCAAGAAGACATCCTATGAACTCCTAACCGGTAAAAAGCCCAATATTTCATACTTTAGAGTTTTTGGTAGCAAATGTTTTATACTTGTTAAAAGAGGTAGAAAATCTAAATTTGCTCCTAAAACTGTAGAAGGCTTTTTACTAGGATATGACTCAAACACAAGGGCATATAGAGTCTTTAACAAGTCCTCAGGACTTGTTGAAGTTTCTTGTGACGTTGTGTTTGATGAGACTAACGGCTCTCAAGTAGAGCAAGTTGATCTTGATGATGTAGGTGAAGAACAGGCTCCATGCATAGCGCTAAGGAACATGTCCATCGGGGATGTGTGTCCTAAGGAATCCGAAGAGCCTCCAAATGCACAAGATCAACCATCCTCCTCCATGCAAGCATCTCCACCAACTCAAGTTGAGGATGAGGCTCAAGATGTTGAACAAGAAAATCAAGAAGATGAGCCACCTCAAAATGACGGCAACGATCAAGGGGGAGATTCAAATGATGAAGACAAGGAGGATGAACAACCAAGGCCGCCACACCCAAGAGTCCACCAAGCAATACAACGAGATCACCCCGTCGACACTATCCTTGGCGATATTCATAAGGGGGTAACTACTCGATCTCGTGTTGCTCATTTTTGTGAACATTACTCGTTTGTTTCCTCTATTGAGCCAACCAGGGTAGAGGAAGCACTACAAGATTCGGATTGGGTGATGGCGATGCAAGAGGAGCTCAACAATTTCACAAGGAACGAGGTATGGCACTTAGTTCCACGTCCTAATCAAAATGTTGTAGGAACCAAGTGGGTCTTCCGCAACAAGCAAGACGAGCATGGTGTGGTGACTAGGAACAAAGCTCGACTCGTGGCCAAGGGGTATTCACAAGTCGAAGGTTTGGATTTTGGTGAAACCTATGCACCCGTAGCTAGGCTTGAGTCAATTCGTATATTATTAGCCTATGCTACTTACCATGGCTTCAAGCTTTATCAAATGGACGTAAAGAGTGCCTTCCTTAATGGACCAATCAAGGAGGAGGTCTATGTTGAGCAACCTCCCGGCTTTGAAGACAGTGAGTATCCTAACCATGTTTATAGGCTCTCAAAGGCGCTTTATGGGCTCAAGCAAGCCCCAAGAGCATGGTATGAATGCCTTAGAGATTTCCTTATTGCAAATGGCTTCAAAGTCGGCAAGGCCGATCCTACTTTGTTCACTAAAACTCTTGACAATGATTTGTTTGTATGCCAAATTTATGTTGATGATATCATATTTGGGTCTACTAACAAATCTACATGTGAAGAATTTAGTAGGATCATGACACAGAAATTCGAGATGTCTATGATGGGGGAGTTGAAGTATTTTCTAGGATTCCAAGTCAAGCAACTCCATGAGGGCACCTTCATTAGCCAAACGAAGTATACTCAAGACATTCTAAGCAAATTTGGAATGAAGGATGCCAAGCCCATCAAGACACCCATGGGAACTAATGGACATCTCGACCTCGACACGGGAGGTAAGTCCGTGGATCAAAAGGTATACCGGTCGATGATTGGTTCATTGCTTTATTTATGTGCATCTCGACCGGACATTATGCTTTCCGTTTGCATGTGTGCTAGATTCCAAGCCGACCCTAAGGAATCACACCTTACGGCCGTGAAACGAATCTTGAGATATTTGGCTTTTACTCCTAAGTTTGGGCTTTGGTACCCTCGGGGATCCACATTTGATTTGATTGGATATTCGGATGCCGATTGGGCGGGGTGTAGGATTAACAGGAAGAGCACATCGGGGACTTGCCAGTTCTTGGGAAGATCCTTGGTGTCATGGGCTTCAAAGAAGCAAAACTCGGTCGCTCTTTCCACCGCCGAAGCCGAGTATATTGCCACAGGCCATTGTTGCGCGCAATTGCTTTGGATGAGGCAAACCCTGCGGGACTACGGTTACAAATTAACCAAAGTCCCTTTGCTATGTGACAATGAGAGTGCAATCAAAATGGCCGATAATCCCGTCGAGCACAGCCGCACTAAGCACATAGCCATTCGGTATCATTTTCTTCGGGATCACCAACAAAAGGGGGATATCGAGATTTCTTATATTAATACTAAAGATCAATTGGCCGATATCTTTACCAAACCACTTGATGAACAATCTTTTACCCGACTTAGGCATGAGCTTAATATTCTTGATTCTAGGAATTTCTTTTGCTAAGTCTTGCACGCATAGCACATGAATATACCTTTGATCATGTCTCTTTTATATATGCTATGACTAATGTGTGTTCAAGTGTATTTCAACCAAGTCATAGGTGTATTGAAAGGGAATTGGAGTCTTCGGCGAAGACAAAGGCTTCCACTCCGTTCTACTACTCATCCTTCGCCGTCGCTCCGCATCATCTCTCCAACGTTGGTATAACCTTCACTCATGTATTTCATGACCAAAGGGGGAGAATGTACTTCATTGGGCTCTAATGATTCCGTTTTTGGCGATTCATGCCAAAGGGGGAGAAAATATGAGCCCAAAGCAAAAGGACCGCACCACCACCTAATTTCATATTTTTATATTGGTAAATTTCAAAATTGGTATCTCTTTGTGTTCTAAGAAGAGAGTAACAAGTATTTTCAAAATTGATGTCTTAAAACCCTCTTGAACACTAAGAGGAGACCTTATTTGAGGGGGAGTTTTGCTTAGTCAAAGGAAAAGCTTTGGAAATAGGGGGAGAAAATTCCATATCTTGAAAATGCTTTGCAAAATCTTTTTCACTTACCTTTGACTATCTTGCAAAAGTACTTTGAAAAGAATTTACAAAAGAATTTGCAAAAACAAAACTCGTGGTGCAAATATGGTCCAATATGTCAAAAACAAAGAAACCATCCATGCGCATCATATAAGTTTATATTGGCTCAATTCCAAGCAACCTTTGCACTTACTTTAAGTAAACTAGTTCAATTATGCACTTCTATATTTGCTTTGGTTTGTGTTGGCATCAATCACCAAAAAGGGGGAGATTGAAAGGGAATTAGGCTTACACCTAGTTCCTAAATAATTTTGGTGGTTGAATTGCCCAACACAAACATTAGACTAACTAGTTTACTCTAGTGCATAAGTTATACAGGTGCAAAAGGTTCACAATCAGCCAATAAAAAGACCAAGTGTTGGATTCAACAAAGGAGCAGCAAGGCAACCGAGGGCTCCTCTGGCCGGAGGCACCGGACTGTCCGGTGTGCACCGGACTGTCCGGTGCGGCCAGAGGACTTCGACTCCAAACTCTTCGCCCTCGGGAATTCTCGGAAGCCGGCGCGCTAAAATTCACCGGACTGTCCGGTGTGCACCGGACATGTCCGGTGCTCCAAGGAGACGCGGCCTCCGGAACTCGTCAGCCTCGGGTTCGCTCGGCAGCCACTCCGCTAAAATTCACCGGACTGTCCGGTGTGCACCGGACTGTCCGGTGTACCAGCGGAGCAACGGCTCCCTGCGGCGCCAACGGCTCCCTGCGGTGCATTAAATGCGCGCGCAGCGCGCGCAGTCGTCAGGCACGCCCATGCCGGTGCACCGGACATCAAACAGTACATGTCCGGTGTGCACCGGACACCCAGGAGGGCCCACAAGTCAGAAGCTCCAACGGTCAGAATCCAACGGCACTGGTGACGTGGCAGGGGCACCGGACTGTCCGGTGTGCACCGGACTGTCCGGTGCGCCATCGAACAGAGGAGTTCCAGCAACGGTCACTTTTGGTGGTTGGGGCTATAAATACCCCAACCACCCCACATTCATTGCCATCCAAGTTTTCCAACTCTCAACCACTTACAAGAGCTAGGCATTCAATTCTAGACACATACAAAGAGATCAAATCCTCTCCAATTCCACTCAAACCCTTAGTGACTAGCGAGAGAGATTTGCCGTGTTCTTTTGAGCTCTTGCGCTTGGATTGCTTTCTTTCTTTCTCATTTGTTCTTGAGATCATCACTCAATTGTAACCAAGGCAAGAGGCACCAATTGTGTGGTGGCCCTTGCGGGGAAGTTTTGTTCCCGGTTGATTGAGAAGAAGAGAAAGCTCACTCGATCCGTGGGATCGTTTGAGAGAGGGAAGGGTTGAAAGAGACCCGGCCTTTGTGGCCTCCTCAACGGGGAGTAGGTTTGCGAGAACCGAACCTCGGTAAAACAAATCCTTGTGTCACACTCTTATTTGCTTGCGATTTGTTTTGCGCCCTCTCTCGCGGACTCGTTTCTTTATTACTAACGCTAACCCGGCTTGTAGTTGTGATTATTTTTGTAAATTTCAGTTTCGCCCTATTCACCCCCCCTCTAGGCGACTATCAACCAAGATGACACCTCTTTCTGAGAAAAAGATAAAGAGTGACTTGCAGCTCCACTATACCAAGCATGTACCACATAGGTCCATCTCTCCGTACGGGTTAGGATGGGCTTGCGGAATATGTAAGTATTCACCCAGCTCCTCATATGTTTTTCAGTGGCTAAAGACTTCTTTTCTGCGATGTTCGACTAGAAGGGGGTTGCATCTGCACCCAGTCTACCTGTGGCTCGGGCTGGTTTTCGCTTCACTGATACCCAAGCTCCCTAGAGCTTACTATTTTGGTATTGTAATAGATATTTCTATCTAAGACTCTGATCTATCTAATGAAATGAATGTGGTTACTAGCCTCCTGGGACTAGTAATTGTATCACATTTGAGTCCCAAAGGACCGGGACGCTTCAGTAAGGCCTTCGAGTTGCGCGGCCCCTGCATTTATTGCGGATAAGGCGCGCCGCCTGACAAGCGATGTGCTGCTTCAGCATTTAATGAGGTCTATCCATTCTACTGTTAGGCGGCGACCTGTCCATTCCGCTGGCAAGCAGTGTGCTGCCTCATCATTTAATGAGACTTGTCCATTCTGCTGGCAAGCAGTGTGCCGCCTCAGCATTTAATGAGACCTGTCCATTCCGCTGGCAGGCGATATGCCTGTCCATTCAGCTGGCAGGCGGCACGCCCATGCTGCCGCATGCACTATACTCATCATCACTCGTACGTACCAAGGAAGCTACCATTGTGTATCAACACTGCGCGGGCTGCGGACATCTGGGCACCAGAGTATCTCTTAGGCGTCACCTGCATTAGTTGCTCCATGTATTTCTTCCATTATGTCCCTGGGCCCACATGTCGGGGCTCAGCAACCTTGTATGTGCCTCCCTTGGGCTATAAAAGGGAAGGCACACAACGTTACAAGGCACAGGCATCTTAGACGCTCAAACTCACAAGTCACTTAGACCCTCGGGAAGTTCTCCAAGCTCTCGAGCACCAACAATACAACACACAGTGGAGTAGGGTATTACGCTCCGGCGGCCCGAACCACTCTAAATCCTTGTGTGCTTTCGTGTGTTCATCCACAATCTAGCAAAAAGGCAAAACGCTTAGGCCCCCTCCTCATCTTAGGATTTAGGGCGGGTGCGTTCCGCCACCTGGCTGGAGGTTTCCTCTCCAACATTTGGCACGCCAGGTAGGGGGCTTGGCTTTAGGTTTTTGCTTGTTTTCCTGCTCGACACCATGGTCCATATTGTCGAGCACCACGACTTCATTCCCGTGGATTTCCCGATGGAGGAAGAGGCTGCGTCTTCCACACCACGTGTCACACCCGGTTTTTAGAAGGTAAACCGAATGCGAACCATGTACGTGCCAGGATCAGTTATTCACGTACACAGCAGTTACATAACATGGACATCATCACACAGTGCTAAAAATAGTATTAAAAGGGAAATAATAGTCGATTACATCATATGTCTGAGACATCCATATAGTTCTTACAATAAATCAAAGTGCGGAAAAGAAACGTAGATAACGCGGCCTTCACAGGCAGCCGACTGGGGGTTGCCGCTAACCCACGCCTAGAACTCGTCGTAGTCTTGGAACTCCTGGAAGTCTCCTTCCACAGCTTCATCTTCTCCTGAGCAGTGGTTGCAATGCTGACAACCTGGGGGGGGGATTGGTGTGTAGAGCAAGGGTGAGTACACATCAACATACTCAGCAAGCATCCCGTTTGGCTGTAGTGGACTAGCTTTATGTGGAGATAAGTCAAGCCGTTGCTTTTAGTTGGTCAGGTCATTACTTACTAGTAGAAAGCCAGGTTTTAACATTAACCCAAGTTATTAACCCAATGTATCCTTTCCAAACGGAAAGAATACCGCTTACCAGCACCATAATCATAATCAGAACCATCAATCTCATTGCCACCTGTACCAAAATGTCTCTGATCAAGTATCACTAATCTCTGGAGCTCCCTTGGCCGCTCATAACCGCGAGCACGACTGATATATCAGTTTCATAACACTCTGCAGAGGTTGTGCACTTTACCCATAAGCCGTGATTCCCTCTCTAGCCCGGGCTTGCAAGACCCTTATTCACTCCCAAGGTGAATGGCTAGGGATTCACTACGAAGCCTTTACAAAGATTCCCCGGGGCTGTAGCCACCCGTTAGGTTTCCTAAATGTACCGCACTCCTCCCCAAGGGACAAATCAACCTTGGCAGAGCGAGCCGCATACACCGAGCCCCATTGACGGCACAACGGCTAAGTGATCTACACCCCGGTTCCTCAAATTATTCAGCTAAGGGCGTCCCATTCCACCCTCATGGTTGCACTGTTTTCCCGGGCGGTCATCCATTGAACAGGTCCTTACGGAGAGGCACTCGAGAAACCGCTCGAGTCCTCTTGAAGGTCACAAATATAATCATAAATAAGAAGGGAAAACAGCGTATCATAGATAATCACATCATGTTCATTGATTAGAGTTGAGCAATAGCATCAGACTAAGCAGTAATAGTCCGACCCAAATAGGTAAACAAGGACATGGATAACAAAAGCTAGTAAATCCTTAGGTATAAATGTGTAATGCGGGAGGTGAATTAAAGAATGAATAGGACAGAAATAGGTCAAAGGACACTTGCCTCCACCAACCGACTGCTGCTCAGGGGCTTCTCCTGCGAATTCCTCGGGCTCTTCGACCGGATCGTTCTCTATGCGAGCGCAAACATACATACATCCACATATTTAATACAAAAGAACAGTACACCATACAAGGGAACAAGTAAAGCGAATATGCATCAAGTATGACATTCGATATCGCATTTATTAAGGTTAGAAAGAAACGGGAAAGGGTCTCGCAGGGGGTTAAAGTTTATGCACTAATGATTAGTTACAACTGGTTCTTAACAAAAGAAGTTATATACACTAATAGAAACCTAGTCATTTTAAGTTGATCAACATTGAACGAGATAAACAGTTAATTACATGAATCAACTAGCGTAACGGAATTTTAAATTGAGCTTCCTATTTCAATAGCATTAACAATGATTAGCCTACCTAAAATAAAATAACTATGATCACAGAAAGTAAAATAAAATAAAATAAAATAAAATAAAAAAAGGGGGGGGCGGTTGAACCGGCCCTGGGGGCGGGGCGGCTGGGCCGGGCGCGGGCGCGGGCGGCCGAGCTGGGCGGCTGGGGCGGCCGAACCGGCGGCCAGGGCGGCTGAGCCGGGGGCGCGCAGGGGGGCGGCCGGGCTGGCCAGGGCGGTCGAGCAGGCCGAGCGGCCAGGGGGCGCGGCCAGGGTGCGCGCGGCCAAGGGCCAGGGCGCGGCCGGGCGCCAGGGCGCAGGGCGGGCGGCCAGGCGGCCAAGCGGCCAGGGGGGCGCGGCTGGGCGCGGCCGGGCGCGGCCGGGGGCGCGGCTAAGCGCGGCCGGGGGCCGGCTGGGCGCGGCCAGGCGGGCTGGGGCGCGGCCAGCGGCCGGCTGGGGCGCGGGGGTGCGGCCAGCGGCCAGGCAGGGGGCCGAGCAGGGGGGCGGCCGGGGGCAGGGCGCGGCCGGGGCCAGGCGCGGCCGGGGCCAGGCGCGGCCGGGGCCAGGCGCGGCCGGGCGGGCTGGGGGAGGAGGAGGGGAGAGGGGAGAGGGAGAGGGAGGGAGGAGGGGGGAGGGGGGCTCACCGGCGTCGGGCGGCCGAGCAGGGGGCGGCGCTAGGGCAGGGGCGGCGCTAGGGCAGAGGGCGGCGCTAGGGAGAGAATGGGAGAGAGGGAAAATGGGAGGGAGAGAGAGGGAGTTGGGGGAAAAGGGGAGGGGGTGGGGGGCGGTTGGGCCGACCAGGGCCCAAGAGGGGGCGCGCAGGGGGCGGCTGGGCCGGCCAGGGACGACCCACGGCGCGGGAGAGAGAAAAAAAGAGGAGAGAGGAAGAAAAAGAAAAAGAAAGAAAATGTTTTCTCCTTATTTTCGAAATCCGATCTTCCTAGATGAATGCATTTGCGCTTTCAAACAATCAAAGAATGCATAGTTCGGCATGGTGCATCAAACAACATAAAACAATTTAGGGTTTTTCTTTACACGGGAATTCCAAACCGAATCCCGCTAAAACTTTGGAAAAAGTCAAGGTCTAGCGAGGGGAAAAAGAAAAAGAAAAGGTAACGCCCGAATTTGGCGAGTGAAGAAAAGAGAAAAAAAATTCAACTGCAAAATTCGGGGCGTTACAAACCTATCCCCCTTAAAAGAATCTCGCCCTCGAGATTCAGGGTTGGCTAGCAAAGAGTTTTGGGTACTTAGCCATCAAATCATCTTCACGCTCCCAGGTTGCTTCTTCCTCAGAGTGGTGATTCCATCTAACTTTGCACATTCTGATGGTCTTCCTTCGGGTGACTCTATCTGCAATCTCAAGGATCTGAGCTGGCTTCTCAACATAGGTCAAGTCCTCCTGGACTTCCAGACCTTCCACTGGCAACTGCTCTTCTGGCACACGCAAGCACTTCTTCAACTGAGACACATGAAAGACATCATGCACAGCTGACAAATTCTCTGGCAGACTGAGCTGATAGGCCACTTCTCCACGCTTTGAGAGGATCTGGTACGGACCAATGTAGCGGGGTGCTAGCTTGCCTTTGATTCCGAACCTTCTGACTCCTCTGATCGGTGACACTTTCAGATAGACAAAGTCTCCGACTTCAAAACTCAGCTCTCTTCTCCTTGTGTCTGCATAGCTTCGCTGCCTCGATTGCGCTATCTTCAGATTCTCTCGGACCATCTTGATGTTCTCTTCGGCTTCAAGCAGAATGTCTGGCCCAAACACTTGCTTCTCTCCAGGCTGATCCCATTGCAACAGAGTTCTACAACTCCTTCCATAAAGCGCTTGAAATGGTGACATCTTCAAACTGGCCTGGTAACTGTTGTTATAGGAAAACTCTGCATAAGGCAATCGCTTGTCCCATCCGGACTGATCTTGCAACGCATAGGCTCTCAACATGTCTTCAAGAATTTGATTGGTCCTTTCAGTCTGGCCATCTGTCTGCGGATGATAAGCTGAACTGAAATTCAGATGCGTGCCCAAAGCTTCATGCAACTGCTGCCAGAAATGAGAGGTGAACTGCGTTCCTCTGTCTGACACTATCTTCTTTGGCACACCATGAAGACAAACGATCCGAGACATATACAGCTCTGCCAATACTGCACTGCTGTAGGTGGTCTTGACAGGTATGAAGTGGGCTGACTTGGTCAAACGGTCCACTACTACCCAAATAGAATCGTAGCCGGCTCGAGTGCGAGGCAATCCGACTATGAAATCCATACCGATTTCATCCCATTTCCACTGAGGGATCTGCAACGGTTGCAACAATCCGGCTGGTCTCTGGTGCTCTGCCTTAATTCTTCGGCAACTATCGCACATAGCCACATGCTCTGCGATTTCCCTCTTCATTCCGTACCACCAGAATTTCTTCTTCAGATCCTGATACATCTTCTCACTGCCAGGGTGAATCGAATAGGCTGTCTCATGAGCTTCCTTGAGAATCAACTCCCGAATAGACTGGACATTGGGAACACACAAGCGGTCTTTGAACCATATCACGCCTTCTGCATCTTCTCGAAAATCTTTGCCTCTGCCATCTAGAATCAGTCGCCGAATCTCACTGATCTTCTCATCATTCTTCTGCGCTTCTTTGATTTCTCGCTCCAAGGTAGGTTCCAATTCAACTGTGACTCCTCGCGAATTGTTCAGAAATCCGAGACTCAACCTGTCAAACTCCTTGGCCAACTCATAAGGCATCGGACAAGCGACCATCAGATTGACTTGACTCTTTCTGCTCAAAGCATCTGCCACTACGTTTGCTTTGCCTGGATGGTAATGAATCTCCAACTCATAGTCTTTGATCAGCTCTAACCATCTTCATTGCCTCATGTTCAATTCTGACTGAGTGAATATGTACTTCAGACTCTTGTGGTCTGTGTAAACATCGCATTTCTGTCCATACAGATAGTGCCTCCATGTCTTCAGTGCGTGAACCACTGCTGCCAACTCTAGGTCATGGATTGGGTAGTTCTTCTCATGAACCTTCAGCTGTCGGGACGAGTAAGCCACAACTCTTCCCTCTTGCATCAACACGCATCCCAAACCTGTGTAACAAGCATCACAATACACCGAGAAGGGCTTGTGCACATCAGGCAAGACTAGGACAGGCGCTGTTGTCAACTTCCCTTTCAGCGCTTCAAAGGCTTCTTGGCATTTCTGGGTCCACTTGAACTCAACCTTGTTGCCTAACAACGCTGTCATTGGTTTCGCAATCTTCGAAAACCCTTCAATGAATCGCCGATAATATCCGGCCATTCCAATGAAGCTCTTGATTCCTCGAGCATCCGTTGGCGCTTTCCAGTTCAGAATGTCTGCCACTTTCTTCGGATCCACAGCCAATCCTTCTTTGTTGATTATGTGACCCAAGAACAGGACTTCACTGATCCAGAACTCACACTTGCTCAACTTTGCATACAACTGGTGCTCTCGCAATCTCTGCAATACCATCCTCAAATGATCTGCATGTTCTTCTTCGCTTTGAGAATAAACCAGAATGTCATCAATGAATGCCACCACAAACTTATCGAGATAATCCATGAATACACTGTTCATCAAGTTCATAAAGAACGCTGGTGCATTGGTCAAACCAAAAGACATCACTGTGAACTCATACAAACCATACTTGGTAATGAATGCCGTCTTCGGAATGTCCGAAGGTCGGATCCTGAGCTGATGATAACCTGACCTCAGATCAATCTTGGAGAACACACTGGCTCCTCTCAACTGGTCAAACAGATCTTCTATTCTGGGCAAGGGATACTTGTTCTTGATCGTGACTTCATTCAAAGCTCGATAATCGATACACATCCTCTTTGTGCCATCTTTCTTCTCCACAAACAAGACAGGGGCGGCCCAAGGCGAGGTGCTTGGCCGGATGTAACCTTTCTCTGATAGCTCATCAATCTGCTTCTTAAGTTCAACCAACTCTGGTCCAGATATTCTGTAAGCTCTCTTAAAGATAGGGGCGGTTCCAGGAAGAAGCTCTATGGCAAACTCAACTTTCCGCTCTGGTGGCATACCCGGTAAGTCCTTTGGAAACACATCTGGGAATTCAGACACAACCTTGATACTCTCAATTGGGTCTGTTTCACTGCTATCGACAGCCATCTGATAACAACTTCCTTTCTTTGGCTCAGGCGGGACTAACTCGGTCACCACTTCCTCTCCTAGTGGGGACACCAACTTGATTGTCCTTTTATCACAACTGATAACTGCCTGATACTTATCTAGCCAATTCATCCCTAGGATGACATCTATTCCCTGAGTACCCATTACTATAAGGTTAGCGGGAAACGCTATCCCCCTTATTTCCACACTTATATTCAAACAAATGCTATCAGCTCGAATTCTACCACCGGCTGAGTCAATTTGAATGGGGGTTGGCATGGTGGTAATTGGAAGATTATGTGCTTCTACCCATGATGCAGTAATGAAAGAATGCGTTGCTCCAGTATCAAATAACACTTCTGCAATATGGGAGTCGACTGGGAACATACCTACTGTCATGCCGGGGGTCTCCTGAACTGCTTCAGCCTCCAAGTGGTTCAGTCTTCCATGATTATAGCGCTGCTGAGGGCGGTTGCCTGCTCCAGACTGAGACGCATTCTGCTTTGCTGGGGCATTGGGGCCTGACTGCTGCTGGGCTGCCTTCTTCGGACATTGCATCACCCAGTGGCCTTGCTCTCCACAGTGGAAACATGCTCTGTTTCCAACCTGAGCTGGTGCTGCCTGATTGTTCTGCTGAGTTGCGGGGGCAGGAAGACGAGGTGCCTGCTGATTCTGCCTCGGAAACTGACCTCCTGACTGATTGCTCTGACGATTCTGGTACTGATGCTGAGGATACTGCCTCTGGAACTGCTGATACTGCTGACGCTGCTGATGCTGCTGAGGTGGACGCTGGTTCTGCCTGAACTGCTGAGGTTGATTGCCTGAAAAACGAGGATGGCTGCTGCTTCCAGGCTGGGGTCCACTGATCTTGCGCTTACGATCCTCCATCTCCTTACGCTTCCTTTCTGTCATGATTGCTCTGTCAATCAGGTGCTGGAATGTCGGGAAGGTATGATTCATCAACTGATACTACAGAGGGTCAACCAAGCCTCTCAAAAAACGGCACTGTCGCTTGGCGTCAGTGTTGACATCTTCAGGAGCATAGCGAGACAACTGCAGAAATCTGTCTCGGTACTCACTGTCAGATGATGACCCTTGCTTGAGGGCCAGGAACTCCTCCTTCTTCACTGTCATCAGACCTGCAGGCACATGGTACTGACGAAAGCTACCTCTGAACTCTTCCCAGGTGATGGCATCGGGGTTGGCATGGGTGGCGAGGTAAGACTCCCACCATGATTGGGCTGCTCCTCTCAACAGACGGGGACCATACAAGACTTTCTCCCTATCATCACACTGAGCGGTATGCAACTCCCGCTCCACAGTGCGCAGCCAATCTTCAGCATCCATGGGGTCAGAAGAGTGAGCGAACGTTGGGGGATGACCTCTCATGAATTCAGCACGCTTGTCTCTGGGCATCTGAGGCATCTGAGGCTGGGGTGGTGCTTGCTGCTGTTGCTGCTGCTGCTGCTGAATGGCGGCCAGAGTCTGACCGATGGCCTGAACTGCCTGAGTCTGCATCAGAAACATCTGCTCGATCGACATCGGGGGCGGGGGTGGCAGGTGCTGCTGCTGAGGCACCTCATCCTGCGGGGCGGCTTGCTCCTGCTGAGCACGCCTTCCTCCTCTGCGCCTGTTCTCTGACATCTGCAGAACGCAACCACACATCAGAACTGATCTGGCAAATCTTGCAGCATAAGAAAAGAGTATAGAATTCTCCAACAGCACTGAACAGATGAGCATCTTCACTGATCTCCATCGCAGACCACACAGCTTCTCAGATAAAGAGGAGAGTAGAATAAAGGATTTCCCAACTATATAACTAACTCCATTAACATAATAGGTAAACCAAAATGCAGGGGATACCCACACTCTGGTGACAGACATTACAAAGATCCAAACCAAACATAGTTCATCATGACAAACATAAATGCACAGGATATAGCAAACTACCCTGTCTAACTAAGACTAACTAAGACCGAGATTAACGCTAAGACTGAAGCTTCTATGTATATATATTTCGTATTTAATTACAAGATCCAACTCTAACGAGCTATGGTTCTAGATTTATCTTGGTCTTGCAGTCGGGATTGCCATAAGACTGGAGTCCACGCCGAGGTGAGCGGTACGGGTGCTGAGTCCCGACGGGAGCGGGGGAACCATCATCCAAGTGACGACGCTCCGCGCGCTCAGCCCGCAGCAGGGCGATCTCAGCACGAGCCCTACTCAGCTCGTCTAATGCATGGTCCAGCTCCGTGTTTAGCACGGTGGCTAGGTTGACTGTGCTGCTCAACCTAGGATTGTCCTCACCAGCAGGTGAAACAATCACGCCTCCTGTGCTGCCAGATGGACGGCGGGGGTAATACTTCAGGTCAAGACCGTCAGCTACCCCACCGAGAACCGAGCAGTAGTGCGAAAGCGCACGCCGTGCAGCATCCTGCATGGCTGCCTCAGCTGAGTCCCGCTCAGAGATAGAATAGTGCTCTGAGCAGGCCTCCGCGCCCTGGAGACTGTTCTCCGGACGGCGCACCAAACAGGCTGCCTCCCAGCGGTCCGGGTAGACCCCGCGACTATGCTGGTAGACCACACAGCGATACTCGATGGACCAAGTACGCCGGTCAAGTGCCCGACGTAGCAGGGTGTCGAGCGCGTCGTGGAAGTGACACCCGCGAGCAGCGTCGCGAGTGATGGGTCGAGCAACCCATCCTTCCGGCTCATGGTCAGCAGAGAAGTCGATGTCGTGGCTCAGGCTGTCGTCGCCACCTCCGTCGTCTGGGTCTCCTCCAGCAGCTACTCCAGAAGCTGGGGCGCCCAGTGGTGGTGCAGGGGGCGCCTCCAGAGGAAGCACAGGGGAGCAGCTCCTCACTGACTCTATCTCCTGCTGGAGCGAGAAGGAAGAGCCCTGCTGCTCCTGTCGTCGACGTTCCTGCTCCTCATGCAGGCGGTGGTGTAGTCTCTCCAAGTGGCTGGACTGTCCGGCCACGGGACGGCGAAGCGGACGCTCAGCAAGGCGGGAGGGTAAGAAGGGGATGACGGACTTTCGTGCAGTGTGTCTAAGTCGAGCCATCTACAAAAGACATCGCAAGCAAAAGGGTGAGAACAGAATCAATATGACCAGCAAATAATGAATCATAAATAAATGAAGGATCAGAATAAAACAAAATTTTCAGCAAGGTATAGTATATAGTAGAACATAGGTTTGGTCGGTATGACCAACTTTTGAAGGGGTACCAAAGTCAAGGCAGGGACAGAGGTCTATAATCCTTAGAACGACCATTCTACTCTAGGTTAGCGGTCCTACAGTCAGCACGGCTTTGATACCACTTATGTCACACCTGGTTTTTAGAAGGTAAACCGAATGCGAACCATGTACGTGCCAGGATCAGTTATTCACGTACACAGCAGTTACATAACATGGACATCATCACACAGTGCTAAAAATAGTATTAAAAGGGAAATAATAGTCGATTACATCATATGTCTGAGACATCCATATAGTTCTTACAATAAATCAAAGTGCGGAAAAGAAACGTAGATAACGCGGCCTTCACAGGCAGCCGACTGGGGGTTGCCGCTAACCCACGCCTAGAACTCGTCGTAGTCTTGGAACTCCTGGAAGTCTCCTTCCACAGCTTCATCTTCTCCTGAGCAGTGGTTGCAATGCTGACAACCTGGGGGGGGATTGGTGTGTAGAGCAAGGGTGAGTACACATCAACATACTCAGCAAGCATCCCGTTTGGCTGTAGTGGACTAGCTTTATGTGGAGATAAGTCAAGCCGTTGCTTTTAGTTGGTCAGGTCATTACTTACTAGTAGAAAGCCAGGTTTTAACATTAACCCAAGTTATTAACCCAATGTATCCTTTCCAAACGGAAAGAATACCGCTTACCAGCACCATAATCATAATCAGAACCATCAATCTCATTGCCACCTGTACCAAAATGTCTCTGATCAAGTATCACTAATCTCTGGAGCTCCCTTGGCCGCTCATAACCGCGAGCACGGCTGATATATCAGTTTCATAACACTCTGCAGAGGTTGTGCACTTTACCCATAAGCCGTGATTCCCTCTCTAGCCCGGGCTTGCAAGACCCTTATTCACTCCCAAGGTGAATGGCTAGGGATTCACTACGAAGCCTTTACAAAGATTCCCCGGGGCTGTAGCCACCCGTTAGGTTTCCTAAATGTACCGCACTCCTCCCCAAGGGACAAATCAACCTTGGCAGAGCGAGCCGCATACACCGAGCCCCATTGACGGCACAACGGCTAAGTGATCTACACCCCGGTTCCTCAAATTATTCAGCTAAGGGCGTCCCATTCCACCCTCATGGTTGCACTGTTTTCCCGGGCGGTCATCCATTGAACAGGTCCTTACGGAGAGGCACTCGAGAAACCGCTCGAGTCCTCTTGAAGGTCACAAATATAATCATAAATAAGAAGGGAAAACAGCGTATCATAGATAATCACATCATGTTCATTGATTAGAGTTGAGCAATAGCATCAGACTAAGCAGTAATAGTCCGACCCAAATAGGTAAACAAGGACATGGATAACAAAAGCTAGTAAATCCTTAGGTATAAATGTGTAATGCGGGAGGTGAATTAAAGAATGAATAGGACAGAAATAGGTCAAAGGACACTTGCCTCCACCAACCGACTGCTGCTCAGGGGCTTCTCCTGCGAATTCCTCGGGCTCTTCGACCGGATCGTTCTCTATGCGAGCGCAAACATACATACATCCACATATTTAATACAAAAGAACAGTACACCATACAAGGGAACAAGTAAAGCGAATATGCATCAAGTATGACATTCGATATCGCATTTATTAAGGTTAGAAAGAAACGGGAAAGGGTCTCGCAGGGGGTTAAAGTTTATGCACTAATGATTAGTTACAACTGGTTCTTAACAAAAGAAGTTATATACACTAATAGAAACCTAGTCATTTTAAGTTGATCAACATTGAACGAGATAAACAGTTAATTACATGAATCAACTAGCGTAACAGAATTTTAAATTGAGCTTCCTATTTCAATAGCATTAACAATGATTAGCCTACCTAAAATAAAATAACTATGATCACAGAAAGTAAAATAAAATAAAATAAAAAAAATAAAAAAGGGGGGGCGGTTGAACCGGCCCTGGGGGCGGGGCGGCTGGGCCGGGCGCGGGCGCGGGCGGCCGAGCTGGGCGGCTGGGGCGGCCGAACCGGCGGCCAGGGCGGCTGAGCCAGGGGCGCGCAGGGGGGCGGCCGGGCTGGCCAGGGCGGCCGAGCCGGCCGAGCGGCCAGGGGGCGCGGCCAGGGCGCGGCCGGGTGCCAGGGCGCAGGGCGGGCGGCCAGGCGGCCAAGCGGCCAGGGGCGCGCGGCTAGGCGCGGCCGGGGGCCGGCTGGGCGCGGCCAGGCGGGCTGGGGCGCGGCCAGCGGCCGGCTGGGGCGCGGCCAGCGGCCGGCTGGGGCGCGGGGGCGCGGCCAGCGGCCAGGCAGGGGGCCGAGCAGGGGGGCGGCCGGGGGCCAGGCGCGGCCGGGGCCAGGCGCGGCCGGGTGGGCTGGGGGAGGAGGAGGGGAGAGGGGAGAGGGAGAGGGAGGGAGGAGGGGGAGGGGGGCTCACCGGCGTCGGGCGGCCGAGCAGGGGGCGACGCTAGGGCAGGGGCGGCGCTAGGGCAGAGGGCGGCGCTAGGGAGAGAATGGGAGAGAGGGAAAATGGGAGGGAGAGAGAGGGAGTTGGGGGGAAAGGGGAGGGGGTGGGGGCGGTTGGGCCGACCAGGGCCCAAGAGGGGGCGCGCAGGGGGCGGCTGGGCCGGCCAGGGACGGCCCACGGCGCGGGAGAGAAAAAAAGAGGAGAGAGGAAGAAAAAGAAAAAGAAAGAAAATGTTTTCTCCTTATTTTCGAAATCCGATCTTCCTAGATGAATGCATTTGCGCTTTCAAACAATCAAAGAATGCATAGTTCGGCATGGTGCATCAAACAACATAAAACAATTTAGGGTTTTTCTTTACACGGGAATTCCAAACCGAATCCCGCTAAAACTTTGGAAAAAGTCAAGGTCTAGCGAGGGGAAAAAGAAAAAGAAAAGGTAACGCCCGAATTTGGCGAGTGAAGAAAAGAGAAAAAAAATTCAACTGCAAAATTCGGGGCGTTACACCACGGGCCTCCAGCCGCCCTACGCCTGGTGTTGCTGCTGTGCGCTCTGCGCGGCAGCACACTCCTGCGCAGACATCCAGAGCGTCAAGGGCTGCTCCCAGTGCACTATCCGCAGCCAGGGAGTTGTTGCGCCACCCTCCTAGCTCCACGGCCTCGCTAGGGGCCATGAAGCAGTGGCGTGACGATGTCGACTGTCTGCTCGGCATGGCACACTCTGGCTCAGCTAGGCCCAGGCCTCGGTCGTCCCGGCGTCAACATGAGGCGTCGGCATCGGTGTGCTCACCTTCAGTGAGGGCTGCGCCGACCGAGGACCTGCGGGCGGAACTCAACCGCAGGCGTGCGGGCGAGGATGCTCGTGTCTCTCTGGAGAGGGCGCGTGAGCGCCGATAGAACATCGAGAGTCGCAACCTCGACCAAGGCTTCGCCGCGGTCGCACCGCAAACTCCAAGGGGTGCCCGGACCCACACGGGTGTTCCATTGGTCGGCGTGGGCTATGCCACGCTGGCGGACCACCTCCGCGGCGACTTGGCTGCCTAAGTTTCAGCCACACCCGCCAGTGAACTACGACGGTACGTCAAACCCATCAGAATTTTTGCAGTCATTCGATGAGTCTGTGCAGGCACAGCTACGGCGTGAGGACGTGGACTTCATCGACAAGCGCAGATGTCGAGCGGTGATCCGAAATGCACGGTACAACCAGGCGCTCATGCGCTACCACCAACGGTCCGTGCACAGTAGGGAGCTCAGGGTTGGGGACCTGGTCCTAAGACGAGTAATGAACCGAGAAGGGCTCCACAGACTCTCCACCAGCTAGGAGGGACCCTTCAAGGTGACAGGAATATGCCGACCCGGGTGTGTCCACCTTGCTACAACTGAAGGAGAGCCTCTTCCCAATCCCTGGAACATAGAGCACCTCAGTAAGTTTTACCCATAAAAACAAACTAGGGGTTCAGTTTTCTTCCTTTGTAACTAGGTCCCGCATATATGTACGTCAACCCGGTGAGGTCCGCCCACATAAACCCGGTCTTTTGGCCTGCACTCATGAACATCAAGTTATAAGGGAAAGATTCACCCCTAGGTTTGTTTTTGTGTTGGTTTTATTCTGCTTTAGTCTACGAGCATTATTTTTATCTAACCCACCCATACAGTTCCCATCCTTGCTGGTATAATGACATCCGAATTGAGTAGCCAGGCTTGCAGTTTGGGACCCCTCGGCAGGGGGGGTCCGGCAGCCTGGGGACCAGTCCTAGAGAACGGGTGCTCATTCCCTGGAGTGGTCCAGAGCTGTGTAGCCGCTTAGCTTGGTTCCGTACCCTAAGCCTGCACCTCCACCACTCTGTGACGGGTATCCTAGTATCTAGAACTATTGTCCTGTGGGTACGGTAACCTGGGGTCTGGTTTTAGAGAATGAACACACGTCTCCTGGGGTGGTCCGGAGCTGTGTAGCCGCTTAGCCTGGTCCCGTACCCTAAGCCCACACGCTCCACCACTCTTCGACGGGTGTCCTAGTATCTAGGGCTATGATTCAAGGGGTCCGGACACACGACTTGGCTTCCCAGACTAAGTCCTGTAGGTCCCTGTTGCATGAATCAAAGGATATAAGATACCAGTTGGTGGGTCCTATGGGTGTGCTACTAAAACTTCCTAGCCAGAGCTATGTATAGGTCCAGGTCCCAGACGAAACTACCAGGCGTGGGGCCATGGGTCAGTCAGCCGCAGGGACAGGTGTGGCAGTTGATGTGACCGAGAGCAGACTGACAGCGCGTGCGTCACCAGATGCGCTGAGTTAATGCGGCACGCGCTGAGGTGGCGCCCCTAGTCACCGGTCATGCCACGCTAACGCGAACTACAAGTTTTGGCCCCACCTGCAGGCTCGCATTCTCCCCTGAGGTGGGCCCGGGGGCCACTGTCGGTACCCTGTAACTAGGGTACCCCCTGCTACTGTACAAAGACGAAGAACCCACGCGGCTATCCCTTAGTCGCGTGGAGGAAGTGCTGTGTGTGGGGCTAAGCCACGGCTCGCCCCAATCTCAGGCGGCTATTCTGGGTCCACAGCAGCGCCCGACTCCACCACGCGGGCGGGACCAGAGCCACCACATGTCCCGAGAAGGTGATATACTCCAAGGCATCAACAGTGGTCCGGGCCCCCACGGGAGAGCGCCGGACCCCTGGATATATAGTCGGGACCCCCAAGGTTGGTCCTGGACCTCCACGTGTGCAAGCTGGACCCCTGGAACGGGATCCGGACACCCCCCCGTATGGGGTCTGAGTCCCCACAGGGGGGTCCCAAGGTCCCAAGACAGTACATACCCGGGCCTTGAACAGGACCTAGGCAGGGGTCCAGTGTCGACACGTGTCCGGACCCGGTCTGGTGCGGACCTGTCCGCATGCCCTACGGCTCCCCGCTAAGGCGGAGACCCGATGCTGCCATGTGGCCTACTGCACTTGACGTAAGCCAGCGGGCGGAGCCTGACGTAAGGCCTCCGGGTTGCGTGGCCCCTGCATTTATTGCAGATAAGGCGCGCCGCCTGACAAGCGATGTGCCGTCTCGGCATTTAATGAGGCATGTCCACTCTGCTGTTAGGCGGCGACCTGTCCATTCCGCTGGCAAGCAGTGTGCCGCCTCAACATTTATGAGACCTGTCCATTCCACTGGCAAGCAGTGTGCCGCCTCAGCATTTAATGAGGTCTGTCCATTCCGCTGGCAGGCGACATGCCCATGCTGCCGCATGCACTATACTCATCATCACTCGTACGTACCAAGGAAGCTACTATTGTGTATCAACACTGCGCGGGCTGCGGACATCTGGGCACTAGAAGATCTCTCAGGCGTCACCTGCATTAGTTGCTCCATGTATTTCTTCCATTATGTCCTTGGGCCCACATGTCAGGGCTCAGCAACCTTGTATGTGCCTCCCTTGGGCTATAAAAGGGAAGGCACACAATGTTACAAGGCGCAGACAACTTAGACGCTCAAACTCACAAGTCACTTAGACCCTCGGGAAGTTCTCCAAGCTCTCGAGCACCAACAATTCAACACACAGTGGAGTAGGGTATTACGCTCCGGCGGCCCGAACCACTCTAAATCCTTGTGTGCTTTCGTGTGTTCATCCACAATCTAGCAAACAGGCAAAACGCTTAGGCCTCCTCCTCATCTTAGGATTTAGGGCGGGTGCGTTCCGCCATCCGGCTGGAGATTTTTTCTCCGACATATATATAATATGGTTGTATGAATAAGCCAAACATAGGATAGAGTAGATTCTTTCTACTTCACTCTAGAACCAAACAGAAAAACAGAGCGGCTTTGTTCTGATTCCTAAACACAGAATGGAGCCATTCCATACTCAGAATATGAAACAGAGTCATTCCGTCCACATAGGATATGGACCCAAACACTACCTAATAGCAACTCCAATGACCTAGTTAAAACACCATACCAAGTAAAAAAGGAAGAAGATCACGGAGAAAACCATTCCAATAGAATCACCTTCTTCCTTGCCTCTTCGTCTCGCTTGGCATTGACTCCTCCTTGCTCGGTATCTTTGCCGGGAGCGTGGACTCGCCATCCCCCCTCGCGCCCTCCCACATCCTTCTGTTGTATAAGACAGGTGAAATTTCATGCGACAAAAAAAGAACTGTATGAGTCATGGGTGTTGAGATTTTACAGGTCATCATCAATGTTTGGAGAGTTTGTTGGATGCACCCACCCATTCGGAACTTATCTATCTTTTTATAGCCCTTGATACTTCATATTTAACTAGGATTTATACCTAGTCTGTTGGAGGTGTTCTAAAATTATTTTCAAAATTTTAAGCTAAAAACAAAATTTATAATCCCCTATTTAGTTGTAGAGGGTTGGAGGGGATTAGGGGAGGTTAAATCTCATTCTATTTGTTGGGGACCATAATTAGGGGTACCCTCAAGACTCCTAATCTCAGCTGGTAAACCCCATCAGCACAAAGCTGCAAAGGCCTGATGGGTGCGATTAAGTCAAGGATCGGTCCACTCAAGGGACACGATCTCGCCTCGCCCGAGCCCAGCCTCGGGCAAGGGCAGCCGACCCCGGAGGATTTACGTCTCGCCCGAGGACCCCCTCCAGTAATAAACACACCTTCGGCTCGCCCGAGGCCCAGACTTCACCAAGAAGCAACCTTGGCCAAGTCGCCACGCCGACCGACCGTAGCGCAGGAGCATTTAATGCAAAGGTGGCCTGACACCTTATCCTGACGCGCGCCCTTCAGTCGACAGAGCCGAAGTGACCGCAGTCACTTCGCCGCTCCACTGACCGGCCTGACAAGAGGACAGCGCCGCCTGCGCCGCTCCGACTACTGTGCCACTCGGCAGAGTGAGGCTGACAGCAGCCAAGTCCGGCCTCAGGCGCTATAGGAAACTCCACTTCGCCCGACCCCAGGGCTCGGACTCGGGCTCAGCCCCGGAAGATGACGAACTCCGCATCGCCCGACCCCAGGGCTCGGACTCGGGCTCATCCCTGGAAGACGACGAACTCCGCATCGCCCAACCCCAGGGCTCGGACTCGGGCTCATCCCCGGAAGACGACGAACTCCGCATCGCCCGACCCCAGGGCTCGGACTCGGGCTCGGCCCCGGAAGACGACGAACTCCGCCTCGCCCGACCCAGGACTCAGACTCGGGCTCAGCCCCGGAAGACGACGAACTCCGCATCGCCCGACCCCAGGGCTCGGACTCGGGCTCAGCCCTGGAAGACGACGAACTCCGCATTGCCCGACCCCAGGGCTCAGACTCGGGCTCGACCCCGGAAGACGACGAACTCCGCCTCGCCGGACCCAGGGCTCGGACTCGGGCTCGGCCCCGGAAGACGACGAACTCCGCCTCGCCCGACCCCAGGGCTCAGACTCAGCCCTGGCCTCAGCCGACGGTCTCCACCTCGCCCGACCCAGGGGCTCGGACTCGACCTCGGCCTCGGAAGACAAACTTGACCTCGACCTCGGAGGAGCCTCCGCCTCGCCCAACCCAGGGCTCGGATCGACCACGTCACAGGAGGCGCCATCATTACCCTACCCCAAGCTAACTCAGGCTATGGGGAACAAGACCGGCATCCCATCTGGCTCGCCCCGATAAACAAGTAATGATGGCGCCCCGCATGCTCCATGACGACGACGGCTCTCAGCCCCCTTACGAAAGCAAGGAGACGTCAGCAAGGACTCGATAGCCCCAACAGCTGTCCTTCTGCCAGGCTCAAACGCTCCTCCGACGGCCACGACATCACACGAACCGGGTGCCAAAACCTCTCCGGCTGCCACGACGGCATGTACTTAGGGCACTAGCTCTTCTTCGCTAGACACGTTAGCACACTGCTACACCCCCCATTGTACACCTGGATCCTCTCCTTACGCCTATAAAAGGAAGGTCCAGGGCCCTCTTACAAAGGGTTGGCCGCGCTGGGAAGGACGGGACGGCGCTCGCGTAAGCCTCTCGCTCCCTCCCGCGTGGACGCTTGTAACCCCCTACTGCAAGCGCACCCGACCTGGGTGCGGGACAAACACGAAGGCCGCGGGTTTCCCCTTTTACGCCTGTCTCCCTCCAGCTTCTTCCCCCCTTCGCGCTCCGTCTCGCGCCGACCCATCTGGGCTGGGGCACGCGGCGACAATTTACTCGTCGGTCCAGGGACCCCCCGGGGTCGAAACGCCGACAGTTGGCGCGCCAGGTAGGGGCCTGCTGCGTGTTGACGAACAGCTTCCCATCAAGCTCTAGATGGGTAGTCTCCAGCAACCTTTCCAGCCCGGGACGGTGCTCCATTTCAGGAGTCTTGAGTTCATGTCCCTCGACGGCAGCTACGACATGATACTCCTTCCCCCGCCGCGCGACAGCGACAATGGCGGCCGACAACCCGCTCGCCGGCGGCGGAATCGACGACATCTTCCCCACGTGGCGGAAGAACGACATTCGAGCTTGTCCCGTCCCCTCCCCCGCCGACGGAGGAGGAGGCGGGGCAACCGAGGCCAAGCAGGAGGCGACACCTCATCGGCTGTCGAGCGAGTCGACGGCGTCGGCGCCCCAACGGGGGGCACGTCGGGCATCGACCTCGCGTCTGAGACGAAGACGAGCGCCGTCTCCCCGCAATACGCCAACTCCAAGCAAATGGACGACGCTAGCACGCTCGCAAAGGACTTGCCGGGCATCACCCTCGTACTTGAGACGACGGTGCAGTCTGCCCCTGACGTGACTTCGTCACCGCCCATCGACCAAGAGGTACCGACCGACTCCCATCTCATGCCTTTTGGATTCAGCCTCGACCCACCAAGTGACTTCGCTTCGGTGGATGCTCTCATAGAGGCAAGTCCAAACCCTCTGGGGTATCGTATGCGGTCACCCTGGTACCGGCTGACGGCTGTCTCGACCTACGGGCCCTCGGGTTCCGAGGAAGATGACGAGCCCGACTTTTGTTGGGATTTCTCTGGACTTGGTAACCCCAGTGCCATGCGGGACTTCATGACCGCATGCGACTACTGCCTTTCCGATTGTTCCGACGGTAGCCGCAACCTCGGCGACGAGGACTGCGGCCCAAGTCGTGAATGTTTCCACGTTGATCTAGGGGGTCCCGGCGAAGGCAACCATCTTGGTACGCCGGAAAACAGTGATTCCCCTAGGCCTGCGCCTCGCGTTGACATCCTTCGGGAGCTAGCTGTGGTCCCCGTCCCGGTGGGGGGTCATGACCCACAGCTCGAGCAAATCCGCGAGATGCAGGCCAGGCTCGACGAGGGAGCAGGAACACTTGAGTCGTTCCGCCGGGACATCGAGCAGGAATGGGCAGGCCAACCTCTGGCCGGAGAAGCGCATCATCTACCCTAGGGCATCCAGCACCGCATCGCCGACGATGTCAGGGAAAGGCCGCCACCGGCTTCCAGTGGGGTCGGCCAGAACCTGGCTGCAGCGGCAATAGTTCTCCGCACGATGCCGGAGCCATCTACCACCGATGGGCGGCGTATCCAGGGAGAGCTCAAGAATCTCCTGGAGGATGCCGCGGTCCGACGGGCCGAAAGCTCCACCTCCCGAAGGCAGGGTACCCCTCGGAACATCGCGCCGCGACTTCCCGATTCATGCGGGAAGCCTCGGTCCACACCGGGCGCACGCGCAACACAGCGCCTGCGGCCCCGGGTCGCCTCGGCAACGAACACCCTCACCACAACCGTCGAACCCACCTCGACGAGAGGGTGCGCCGAGGCTACCACCCCAGGCGTGGGAGACGCTACGACATCGGGAAGGATCGGAGTCCCTCGCCCGAACCACCCGGTCCGCAGGCTTTCAGCCGAGCCATACGACGGGCGCCGTTCCCGACCCAGTTCCGAACCCCGACTACTATCACAAAGTACTCGGGGGAGACGAGACCGGAACTGTGGCTCGCGGACTATCGGCTGGCCTGCCACCTGGGCGGAACGGACGATGACAACCTCATCATCCGCAACCTCCCCCTGTTCCTCTCCGACACCGCTCGAGCCTAGCTGGAACACCTGCCTCCGGGGCAGATCTCCAACTGGGACGACCTAGTCCAAGCCTTCGCCGGCAACTTCCAGGGCACGTACGTGTGCCTTGGGAACTCCTGGGATCTCCGAAGCTGCCGCCAGCAGCCGGGGGAGTCTCTCCGGGACTACATCCGGCTATTCTCGAAGCAGCGCACCGAGCTGCCCAACGTCACCGACTCGGATGTCATCGGCGCGTTCCTCGTCGGCACCACCTGCCGTGACCTGGTGAGCAAGATGGGTCGCAAGACCCCCACCAGGGTGAGCGAGCTGATGGACATCGCCGCCAAGTTCGCCTCTGGCCAGGAGGCGGTTGAGGCCATCTTCCGGAAGGATAAGCTGCCCCAGGGCCGCCCACCGGAAGATGTCCCCGAGGCGTCAACTCAGCGTGGCACCAAGAAGAAAGGCAGGAAGAAGTCGCAAGTGAAACGCGACGCCACCGACGCGGACCTTGTCGCCGCTGCCGAGTACAAGAACCCTCGGAAACCACCCGGAGGTGCCAATCTCTTCGACAACATGCTCAAGGAGCCGTGCCCCTATCATCAGGGGCCCGTCAAGCACACCCTTGAGGAGTGCGCCATGCTTCGGCGCCACTTTCACAAGGCCGGGCCACCTGCGGAAGGTGGCAGGGCCCGCGGCGACGATAAGAAGGAGGATCACAAAGCAGGAGAGTTCCCCGAGGTCCGTGACTGCTTCATGATCTACGGTGGGCTAGTGGCGAATGCCTCGGCTCGGCACCGCAAGCAAGAGCGTCGGGAGGTCTGCTCAGTAAAGGTGGCAGCGCCGGTCTACCTAGACTGGTCCGACAAGCCCATCACCTTCGACCAGGGTGATCACCCCGACCGCGTGTCGAGCCCGGGGAAACACCCGCTCGTTGTCGACCCCGTCATCGGCAACGTCAGGCTCACCAAGGTCCTCATGGACGGAGGCAGCAGCCTCAACATCATCTACACCGAGACCCTCGGCCTCCTGCGGATCGATCTGTCCTCGGTCCGGGCAGGCGTTGCGCCTTTTCACGGGATCATCGCCAGGAAACGCGTCCAGCCCCTCGGACAACTCGATCTACCCGTCTGCTTTGGGACACCCTCTAACTTCCGAAGGGAGACCCTCACGTTTGAGGTGGTCAGGTTTCGAGGAACCTACCACGCAGTGCTGGGGAGGCCATGCTACGCCAAGTTCATGGTCGTCCCCAACTACACCTACCTGAAGCTCAAAATGTCGGGCCCCAACGGGGTCATCACCGTCGGCCCCACATATCGACACGCGTACGAATGCGACGTGGAGTGCGTGGAGTACGCCGAGGCCCTCGCCGAATCCGAGGCCCTCATCGCCGACCTGGAGAGCCTCTCTAAGGAGGCGCTAGACGTGAAGCGCCATGCCGACAACTTCGAGCCGACGGAGACGGTTAAGTCCGTCCCTCTCGACCCCAGCAACGACGCCTCCAAGCAGATCCGGATTGGCTCCGAGCTCGACCCAAATAGGAAGCAGTCGACTTTCTCCGTGCAAACGCCGACGTTTTTGCGTGGAGTCCCTCGGACATGCCCGACATACCGAGGGATGTCGCCGAGCACTCGCTGGATATCCGAGCTGGAGCCCGACCCGTGAAGCAGCCTCTGCGCCGATTCGACGAAGAAAAGCGCAGAGCCATAGGCGAGGAGATCCACAAGCTAATGGCAGCAGGGTTCATCAAAGAGGTATTCCATCCCGAATGGCTTGCCAACCCTGTGCTTGTGAGAAAGAAAGGAGGGAAATGGCGGATGTGTGTAGACTACACTGGTCTAAACAAGGCATGTCCGAAAGTTCCCTACCCTCTGCCTCGCATCGATCAAATCGTGGATCCCACTGCTGGGGGCGAAACCCAGTCTTTCCTCGATGCCTACTCAGGGTATCACCAAATCAGGATGAAAGAGTCCGACCAGCTCGCGATTTCTTTCATCACACCCTTCGGTATGTACTGCTATGTTACCATGTCGTTCGGTTTGAGGAATGCGGGTGCGACATACCAAAGGTGCATGAACCACGTGTTCGGCGAACACATTGGTTGAACGGTCGAGGCCTACGTCGATGACATCGAAGTCAAGACGAGGAAAGCCTCTGACCTCCTTTCTGACCTTGAAGTGACATTCCGGTGTCTCAAGGCGAAAGGCGTAAAGCTCAATCCCGAGAAGTGCGTTTTCGGGGTCTCCCGAGGCATGCTCTTGGGGTTCATCGTCTCCGAGCGGGGCATCGAGGCCAACCCGGAAAAAATCGCGGCCATCACCAACATGGGGCCCATCAAGGACTTGAAAGGCGTACAGAGGGTCATGGGATGCCTTGTGGCTCTGAGCCGTTTCATCTCACGCCTCGGCGAAAGAGGCCTGCCTCTGTACCGCCTCTTAAGGAAGGCCGAGTGCTTCACTTGGACCCCTGAGGCCGAGGAAGCCCACAGGAACCTGAAGGCGCTCCTCACGAACGCGCCCATCTTGGTGCCTCCCGCCGTCGGAGAAGCCCTCTTGATCTACGTCGCCGCTACCACTTAGGTGGTTAGCGCCGCGATCGTGGTTGAGAGACGAGAAGAGGGGCATGCATTGCCCGTCCAGAGGCCAGTCTACTTCATCAGTGAGGTACTGTCCGAGACCAAGATCCGCTACCCAGAAATTTAGAAGCTGCTGTACACGGTGATCCTGACGCGGCGGAAGTTGCGACACTACTTCGAGTCTCATCCGGTGACTGTGGTGTCATCCTTCCCCCTGGGGGAGATCATCCAGTGCCGAGAGGCCTCGGGTAGAATTGCAAAGTGGGCGGTGGAAATCATGGGCGAGACAATCTCGTTCGCCCCTCGGAAGGCCATCAAGTCCAAGGTCTTGGCGGACTTTGTGGCTGAATGGGTCGACACCCAGCTCCCGACATTTCCGATCCAACCGGAACTCTGGACCATGTTTTTCGACGGGTCGCTGATGAAGACAGGGGCAGGCGCGGGCCTGCTCTTCATCTCGCCCCTCGGAAAGCACCTACGCTACGTGCTACGCATCCACCTCCCGGCGTCCAACAATGTGGCCGAGTATGAGGCTCTGGTCAACGGGTTGCACATCGCCATCGAGCTAGGGGTTCGACGCCTCGACGCTCACGGTGACTCGCAGCTCGTCATCGACCAAGTCATGAAGAACTCCCACTGCCGCGACCCGAAGATGGAAGCCTACTGCGATGAGGTTCGGCGCCTGGAAGACAAGTTCTACGGGCTCGAGCTCAACCACATCACCCGACGCTACAACGAGACTGCGGACGAGCTGGCTAAGATAGCCTCGGGGCGAACAACGGTTCCCCTGGACGTCTTCTCCCGAGATCTGCACCAACCCTCCGTCAAGACCGACGACACGCCCGAGCCTGAGAAGGCCTCGACCCAGCCCGAGGCATCCTCGGCTCAGCCCGAGGCACCCTCGGCTCTGCCCGAGACACCCTCGGCTCAGCCCGAGGCAACCTCGGCCCCCGAAGATGAGGCACTACGCGTCGAGGAGGAGCAAAGCGGGGTCACGCCTAATCGAAACTGGCAGACCCCGTACCTGCAATATCGCCACCAAGGAGAGCTACCCCTCGACCGAGCCGAAGCTCGGCGGTTGGCGCGGCACGCCAAGTCGTTCATCTTGCTGGGGGACGGGAAGGAGCTCTACCACCGCAGCCCCTCAGGCATCCTTCAGCGATGCATATCCATCGCCGAAGGCCAGGAGCTCTTACAAGAAATACGCTCGGGGGCTTGCGGTCATCACGCAGCACCTCGAGCCCTTGTTGGAAACGCCTTCCGACAAGGCTTCTACTGGCCGACCGCGGTGGCCGACGCCACTAGAATTGTCCGCACCTGCAAAGGGTGTCAATTCTACGCAAGGCAGACCCACCTGCCCGCTCAGGCTTTGCAGACCATACCCATCACCTGGTCGTTTGCTGTGTGGGGTCTGGACCTCGTCGGCCCCTTGCAGAAGGCACCCGGGGGCTACACGCACCTGCTGGTCGCCATATACAAATTCTCCAAGTGGATCGAGGTCCGGCCCCTAAACAACATCAGGTCCGAACAGGCGGTGGCGTTCTTCAGCAACATCATCCATCGCTTTGGGGTCCCGAACTCCATCATCACCGACAACGACACCCAGTTCACCGGCAGAAAGTTCCTGGACTTCTGCGAGGATCACCACATCCGGGTGGACTGGGCCGCCGTGGCTCACCCCATGACGAATGGGCAAGTAGAGCGTGCCAACGGCATGATCCTGCAAGGACTCAAGCCGTGGATCTACAACGACCTCAATAAGTTCGGCAAGCAATGGATGAAGGAGCTCCCCTCGGTGGTCTGGAGTCTGAGGACAATGCCGAGCCGAGCCACGGGCTTCACACCGTTCTTTCTAGTCTATAGGGCCGAGGCCATCTTGCCCATAGACTTAGAATACGGTTCCCCGAGGGCGAGGGCCTACGACGATCAAAGCAACCGAGCTAACCGAGAAGACTCACTGGACCAGCTGGAGGAGGCTCGGGACATGGCCTTGCAACACTCGGCGCGGTATCAGCAGTCCCTGCGACGCTACCACACCCGAGGGGTTCGGTCCTGAGACCTCCAGGTGGGCGACCTGGTGCTTCGGCTGCGACAAGACGCCCGAGGGTGGCACAAGCTCACGCCTCCCTGGGAAGGGTCGTTCGTCATCGCCAAAGTTCTGAAGCCCGGGACGTACAAGCTGGCCAACAGTCAAGGCGAGGTCTACAACAACGCTTGGAACATCCGACAGCTACGTCGCTTCTACCCTTAAGATGCTTTCAAGTTGTTCGTACACCTCGTTCACACACGAAGTCTAATCATCAAGGAAGGGTCGGCCTTGCCTCGGCAAAGCCCGACCCTCCCTCGGGGGCTAGAAGGGGGGAACCCCTCTGCGTCAAAATTTTTCCTCGGAAAAAGATCTTTTCTGCCAGAATATCTTTCGTGCTTTTTGACTACTTCGAAAGTGGATCCTGAAAACGACGGAGTACACGTAAGCAGCCAAGGCTGACCGAGCCGAGGGACTCCTACGCCTCCGGGATACGGATACCTCACTCATCACCTTCTGCGATAAGTAACTCACGCTCGGATAGGTGATTCCACGGACCGAACAAGTCTTCACGCTCGAAAACTCTTCTGCCGAAACGATTTTTCGGGCCTTCTCGACTACATCGATAGCAGAATCCGATGGACGAGTAAGAGTACACATAAGCGGCAAGGTCGACCGAGCCGAGGGATTCCTACGCCTCCGGGATACGGATACCTCACTCATCACCTTCCGTGAAAAGTAACTCTCGCTTGGACGAACAACTCTGTTACCGACAAATAAGTCCAGATACTCGAAGCAAGAGGAAAAGACACGCAGCTTTACAACACGACGACAGTATGTTTGGGCCTCGGCGGCCGCAGAAAACATACGCACACTACAAGATAGCCCGATCCTGCAGGCTTGGACCTTGACGGTTGAAGGGAGCAGCAGCACCCTCGGCGTCAACTACACCTTCGGCGAGGTCCGACCTAGCCTCGGACAGCGACGCGGTCGGAGGATCTCCACTTCGAAGGACGACATCAGCACCACGCTTGGGCCATCGCCGCCAGGGTCTTCTCCAGGAATCCGGCCCGAGCAGACGGCTCGGCCGGCCACCCCGAAGCCTCAGCCAGCTGTCCCCCGAGGACATCAGCCCGGCTCGTGGCCTCGGCAACTCAACTTCGACGCTGGTCCCGCCAGTGGATGGCCCGGCCGGGCTCCGGCCGACGAAGTCTTCTTTTCGAGTCAACTCCGCCTCTGTCTGTGCTGACACCGCTACCTCCGGCTTCGGCTCATCGAAGAGCGGCCGAGGGTTTCTTTAACTAAGCAAAAGAAGCCTCAGACAGCAAGGCCGACTGAGCCGAGGGACTCCTACGCCTCCGGGATACTGATACCTCACTCATCGCCTTCGCACGAGGCAACTCACACTTGGTGAAGCGGTTTAGTTAGCCGATAGGCGAGTCCCAGTGCTCGGAACGAGGAAAAAACATGGCTCCGCGCCGAAAGATACATACATGTTCAGGCCCCGACAGCCACAATGAACATACGCCGGCACTCAAGGTGCCATTACAAAAGGAACTCTGGTTCCACCTCCGCAGGTACGAACAACCCCACACGATTGGGGGGCCTGCGGAGCAACAGAAGGCCGACAGATGGCGCGCCGCCGCCCGCTCCAGCAGCGGCGACGACGACTTCTGCTCCGAGCAGCCAAACAGCAGCAGCGATGACCTCAGGGCGGATGCTGCTGCAATAAAGCCCTCGCCCACATCCCCACTCGGGGGGCGAGGACGAGCAGAAGGCCATAGAGTTGGAGGTCAGTCCATGGGCGGCACCGGCTATCTCGTCGGCGGAGAAACCCCTTCCGGCTGCCGTGGCGGAAGGTGGCGCCAGAAGCGGCACCGAGGCCGCTCGGGTCGAAGAGCTGGGCACGCGGCAGCTGCCAGCGCCACGAACGGCAAACGCCCTTCCCCCCGACCACTAAGGGAAGAAGCGGGCCGCTGCCCGCGCAGAGACTGACCCCAACTCGGCGCACTCCCCTCCCCAGCACTGATGATGAACATCCTTGAAGCTGAGGGAGGGGCAGAGGCCGCAGCCCGACTTGCTTCTCCCCACCCAGGAACTGGTGGTCACCGTCTTGGGTGACCACCGGCGAGGGGATGCGGCCGGGCTGCGTGATGAAAATCCTTGAAGCCGAACGATGGCTGAAAGGTACCAACTTGCGCGAAGTTGCGTTCCTCCGACGACAAGGCGGAAAGACTGCGAGTATCCCCCATCCGGGGGCTCGGAAGGTGGAAAGACGCGATGCATAAGGGGGACGTGAAGACATGGTTGCCTTTCAAGGGGGTCACCCCCCTTTTAAAGGCAACTCTTCCCACTTGCGTCCTCAGCCATCGCGGGCTAAGTCTTCTCCAACAAACTCCAAGGTCCTCCCCCCTACGACACGGGGGCTGGGTCCCACGCGTCATGCAAGTTGGCCCAGGGCAGAAGAAGCCAAACCACCGCGCGCGGCGCGCGCAACTGCCCAGCGGTTACAAGCATTCCCCCACTTTCGCCCAGACCAGCGGGTGAAAGGGCGGACCGCCATGCAGGCGGCATGCAACCGCACCGAAGGGGCGCACCCTTTCGACTTCGACGCATCCAGCATGGAGGCCCAGGCCCACGCATCATGCAACCGGTGCGCCGGTCGCTACGTGCAAGAAACCGCACCGCCACTCGCGCCACTACCGCGCCTCCTCGACTGCGGAACCAGTACCGTGACTCGAGGCAACCCTGCGCATGACCCAACAGTGCCAACCAGGCACATCGATCACGGGCCAGTCAGCTGCAGGAGAAGGCGCGACGGTCGATGCAGCCAGAAATGGGCCGACAGTAATGGCGGTGGCAGGCGAGCGAAAGCAGCGGTCAAGTCGTCAGCCAAGCTCACGTCCCCTCCTGGGACAGCGGGAGAGCCCTCTCCCACGGCGTGAAGACGGCGCGCCCGTGTCCCATTCCTCGAACGGCTCGCGCACGCGTAATAGCTGCCCCGCGAACCACTCGTCCTGCCGCATTAACTCCGCCGCGGGACAGGCGGCACCTTTGGCAGGAGAAGCGGGCGACGCTTCACCTTCGCCATAATGACCGTGTCCAAAAAGGTACGCCACGTCATTCGATTTCGTATCCTTTTCCTGTTCCTCTTTCTCTCTCTTACAACAGGGACCGGGAAAGGGGATACCCCGAAAGGGATCCTTCTCCGCGAAGGAAACGGGCCCCGAGCCCCCCTACTGATCAGAGGTTTGAAGGCTGGCCCCTCGGAGGGGTTCAACAGCCGCCTCAGAGCGCTCGGGCTCCACGCCCACTACTGGTCAGAGGTTCAAAGGCTGGCCCCTCGGAAGGGTTCAACGACCGCCTCAGGCCACTTGGGCTCCGCGCCCACTACTGATCAGGGGTTCGTAGGTTGGCCCTCGAAGGGTTCATAGCCGCCTCAGACGCAGAGCGAGGGATGACCCTGGGTACGTTCAATACATAACCAAGGCTCGGGCTACGCTCCCGAGGTACCCTAGGACATTTCCGAGACTAGCAGGAACGATCTTGTAACGGAATCCCATCAGAGGGAGGCATCGAGCCCTCGGACCCCGTCAGAAGGGGATCGGGTCCGGCAGATCACCCGCAGGTACTTTTGGAGCGCGCCTCCAGGCCTCTAGCCGACCCCTAACAAATGGGGCACGGGCGTCCACTCGGATTACCCGTTAGTAGCTCACCGGAGACACCATGTTCGGCGCCCTCCGAGGGCAACATGGCGCTTTTTCCCCCCTCCTCCTTGCGGAAAGGCGACGCAGGGGCGTATGTAAAAAAAGTCGAGTCTGTCCTTGACCATCCTCTCGCCCTGTGCGGAGGCTCGGGGGCTGCTCTCGCAAACCCGGCTCCGGCCAAACCGTTGACAGCGTCAACATACCAGCCCGAGAACTTGGGACCCGACCGTGCACCCGGGCTACGACCAGCTCGCATGAGGGAACAACCAGACCGGCCGAAGCATTGCGAAACGCATTAAGACCTCAAAGGAGTCAAACCACTCCTCCGAGGCCTCGGGGGCTACACCCGGCGGGTGCGCTCGCGCGCACCCACCGAAACAAAATGCAACCGAGAAAGGCCGGTCCCCTTGCAAAAAAGTGCGACAAAAGCCTCCAAGCGAGTATTAACACTCCCTTCGAGGCTCGGGGGCTACTGTCGGGGACCATAATTAGGGGTACCCTCAAGACTCCTAATCTCAGCTGGTAACCCCCATCAGCACAAAGCTGCAAAGGCCTGATGGGTGCGATTAAGTCAAGGATCGGTCCACTCATGGGACACGATCTCGCCTCGCCCGAGCCCAGCCTCGGGCAATGGCAGCCGACCCCGGAGGATTTACGTCTCGCCCGAGGACCCCCTCCAGCAACGGACACACCTTCGGCTCGCCCGAGGCCCAGACTTCACCAAGAAGCAACCTTGGCCAAGTCGCCACGCCGACCGACCGTATCGCAGGAGCATTTAATGCAAAGGTGGCCTGACACCTTATCCTGACGCACGCCCTTTAGTCGACAGAGTCGAAGTGACCGCAGTCACTTCGCCGCTCCACTGACCGGCCTGACAAGAGGACAGCGCCGCCTGCGCCGCTCCGACTGCTGTGCCACTCGGCAGAGTGAGGCTGACAGCAGCCAAGTCCGGCCTCAGGCGCCATAGGAAACTCCGCTTCGCCCGACCCTAGGGCTCGGACTCGGGCTCAGCCCCGGAAGACAACGAACTCTGCATCGCCCGATCCCAGGGCTCGGACTCGGGCTCATCCCCGGAAGACGACGAACTCTGCATCGCCCGACCCCAGGGCTCGGACTCGGGCTCATCCCCGGAAGACGACGAACTCCACATCGCCCGACCCCAGGGCTCAGACTCGGGCTCGGCCCCAAAAGACGACGAACTCCGCCTCGCCCGACCCAGGACTCGGACTCGGGCTCAGCCCCGGAAGACGATGAACTCCGCATCGCCCGACCCCAGGGCTCGGACTCGGGCTCAGCCCCGGAAGACGACGAACTCCGCATCGCCCGACCCCAGGGCTCGGACTCGGGCTCGGACTCGGGCTCGGCCCCGGAAGACGACGAACTCCGCCTCGCCCGACCCAGGGCTCGGACTCGGGCTCAGCCCCGGAAGACGACGAACTCCGCCTCGCCTGACCCCAGGGCTCGGACTCAGCCCTGGCCTCAGCCGACGGTCTCCGCCTCGCCCGACCCAGGGGCTCGGACTCGACCTCGGCCTCGGAAGACAGACTCGACCTCGACCTCGGAGGAGCCTCTGCCTCGCCCAACCCAGGGCTCGGACCGACCACGTCACAGGAGGCGTCATCATTACCCTACCCCAAGCTAACTCAGGCTACGGGGAACAAGACCGACGTCCCATCTGGCTCGCCCCGATAAAAAAGTAATGATGGCACCCCGCATGCTCCATGACGACAGCGGCTCTCAGCCCCCTTACGGAAGCAAGGAGACGTCAGCAAGGACTCGATAGCCCCAACAGCTGTCCTTCCGCCAGGCTCCAGCGCTCCTCCGACGGCCACGACATCACACGAACCGGGTGCCAAAACCTCTCCAGCTGCCACGACGGCATGTACTTAGGGCACTAGCTCTTCTCCGCTAGACACGTTAGCACACTGCTACACCCTCCATTGTACACCTGGATCCTCTCCTTACGCCTATAAAAGGAAGGTCCAGGGCCCTCTTACAGAGGGTTGGCCGCGCGGGGAAGGACAGGACGGCGCTCGCGTAAGCCTCTCGTGCCCTCTCGCGTGGACGCTTGTAACCCCCTACGGCAAGCGCACCCGACCTGGGCATGGGACAAACACGAAGGCCGCGAGTTTCCCCTTTTACGCCTGTCTCCCTCCGGCTTCTTCCCCCCTTCGCGCTCCATCTCGCGCCGACCCATCTGGGCTGGGGCACGCGGCGACAATTTACTCGTCGGTCCAGGGACCCCCCGGGGTCGAAACGCCGACACTATTTAAAATTGAATAGGGAGGAACTATAATCCCCTCCAATATCCCTCAATTCATGTCTAATCGAACAAGCTCTAAGGTTTATAGGATGGTTAATATTGTTAGAGTTTAAGGAACAAGGTTGATCTATGTGGCAATAAAATTTAGAATAAAAATTAAAGCTCCAATCCTATGTAGTGGGATAGTGGAAAGTTTAGTTCTATATGGATAGCTGACTAGGTTATCTTGAGCTCACACACCTCCTACTTATAAAATAAGATGAAGGACCTTTATGTTTTTAGATGCTGAACAATCTAGGCTCCCTCTATTCCAGGCACCGACTTGATGACGGTGCGCCATAAAAGTGGTATCTTTGAACCGCATGGATTGGAGCGAATAAGGATCTTGGGCAACAACTACGCGATTACTCGCCAAATTAAGGTGCATTGTAAGGTTCTACAGTATTTATCAAGCCTTCGACCTCAATCTCAAATGCAGGGAGTGTATTGCAATTACCTGTATTCATTTGTCAGAGCATGCTTAGCTGGATTTGAGTCTCATGCTAAAGTGGTATTGTTAGCATTTTTTTGCTAATTATATTATACAACAATAAGTCATACTATTTTAGTGATTTCGTTGATCTGAACAGCTACTATGTTTCATCAGAGGGAAAATATCGGATTAGACATCACTAGAAGAAAAAGAACATCTACTCTTTTTGCAAAGTTCGGTTGGAAGTTCTCGAGCCGAATTAAAGTTAAGTCTCTTTTTATTCGGTTTTTTCTTTCTTTCTTTTGTCTAGGTCGTGCGTTTGCGCGTTTGTTTTTGATGAGTTGTGTGAAGTGTGAACCTAAGGGCTTTTAATTATGGACGTTCAGGGCTGCGTACATCTTAGACAGTGTAGAGGCTAAGATCATTATCTGTTTGGTGAAATATATATCTGCGGATTAAAAAAAATACCCAACGGTGCCCACTTCATCGGTTCGGATGACAACGGCTTGCGATGCTACGAAGGTGTATCGGTCCAACTCGACTAACGCGTTGAATCCTTTTAATAAAAGAGGGGAAAATGCATGACAACTCCATGTTCACACTAACCATTTTTCTACTACTACCTCTTCATAAATATATGACACTGTTGTTTTTTTCGAAAACTTTAACTAATTATCGTATTTAAAATATTTATTCAAAAATATAAAAATGTTAAGTGAAACACAAACTACTTTAAGTGCTAAAACAAATTAAAAAGTAAATGATAACTTATTATTTTTTTAATAAGATGAGTGGTTAATTTTTTTAAAAAAAAATCAACGATGTCGTATATTTATGAATGGAGAGAGTACTAGCTAGTCAAATACTGCGACGTCTCTGTCTACCTGTACTTGTCTTGCATCAACAGCACACTGCACACCTCGCCAAGATGCTCTCTAGTCGATTGGATGGTAAACGCTTACTCATGATACATAACGTCTTTGCTCTTTACATAATTGTTATCTGGTTAGATAAGAGTACGTACGGGCCAAGCTAGACACCTGTTCGCTTCGATTACTACGTGTGCAAGGTTTTCAATTCGGCAAGGGAAATGAACTGGACGTGCCCAGAGTCCAAACTGCATTTCAGCTGATCAAAAGGTCAAGGGCTACACCTAAACACGAGAGAGGTGCGTCTAAGTCCAAAGTGCACAACACCTCGAACTCGCTCGTTCATTTGGGTTTTGTTTTCCATTGCAGGTAGTTGGCAACCGAAGCTTCATCAAGCAGAGAGTATCATATCTACTTCACGATGAACAACCTCGCTTTAGGTAGGCGATCGACATGCGTAATTTTATATAGCTAGCAGCTATGTCCAATAATGCTTCGAGTTTCTGATACCCCCGTAATGAATTTTTTAGCCCTTTTGCCAATCCTGATGATGCAGCTGGGATCATAACTAGTGGCATTGTCATCATCCTGGTCATGAAATTCGTCACCAGATGGATCGAGGTGACACGAGAATGGCAGATGGAGCGCGCGCGGCTGCAGGCCTTGGAGATGCAGGCGGCGGCGGCGGCGGCAGGCGCGCCAATGATCCAGCAGCCGGCGGCGAACGGCTCGGCGGCGCCGCCTTACGCTATTGCTGCTGCCAGCCACGTCGTGGAGATGGGCGCCGTGAACCGGTTCCTGGACGACATACTGCGGGAGAAGCCCGCGCGGTTCACGCCGGAGAACCTCCGCGAGTTCACCCGCAACTACGCGGAGCGGCTCGGGTCCGGCGGCTTCGGCGTGGTGTACCGCGGCGCGTTCCCGAACGGGGTGCAGGTGGCCGTCAAGATCCTCAACAGCACGCTGGACCGGCGCGCCGAGGAGCAGTTCATGGCGGAGGTGGGCACCGCGGGGCGCACCTACCACATCAACCTCGTCCGCCTCTACGGCTTCTGCTTCGACGCCACGACCAAGGCGCTGGTGTACGAGTACCTCGAGAAGGGCTCGCTGGACCGCGTGCTCTTCGACCTCGAGGGCGACGCGCTCGGCTTCGACGCGCTGTCCGGCATCGTGGCCGGCACGGCGCGCGGGGTGCGGTACCTGCACGAGGAGTGCCAGCACCGGATCATCCACTACGACATCAAGCCCGGCAACGTGCTGCTCACCGCGGACTACACCCCCAAGGTGGCCGACTTCGGCCTCGCCAGGCTCTGCAACCGCGACAGCACCCACCTCACGATGACCGGCGCGCGGGGCACGCCCGGGTACGCGGCGCCGGAGCTCTGGCTGCCGCTGCCCGTCACGCACAGGTGCGACGTGTACAGCTTCGGCATGCTGGTGTTCGAGATCATCGGGAGGCGGCGCAACCTGGAGCTGCAGCACCCCGCCGTGACCGTGAGCCAGGAGTGGTACCCCAGGTGGGTGTGGCAGAGGTTCGACCAGGGTAAGTTCGGCGACGTCATGGCGGCGTCGGGGATCCACGCCAAGGACAGGGAGAAGGCGGAGCGGATGTGCAAGGTGGCGCTCTGGTGCGTGCAGTACCAGCCGGAGGCGAGGCCGTCCATGAGCAGCGTCGTCAGGATGCTGGAAGGAGAGGAGGAGATTGCGCGGCCCGTCAATCCGTTCACGTACATGGCGAGCGTGCACATGGTTTCCAGCTCCAGCAGCGGCGACGCCGACGGCGGTAGCGCTGCCGCCTCCAGCTATTTGTCCAAAGAACTACGGGGAGGCACGAGGAGTGCCGCTGATAATCAGGGCAGATGAACACATGCGTTCCTTTTCTTTGTCGTAATGCATTGATGCCATCAGTTGGTTGAATAGTGCTGCTTACTTCAGCTATGATCCACTTGGCTTGCAATTCAAGATGTTTGCAACATGGAAATCATAGAATGTCATTTAATCAAACTTCCATTTTGGACTAATTACAGTACATACAAACAAGTCTTACTCTTACCTGCTGCTACTGGTAGGATGATTATTAGTCGCGATCCAACCTAGGGTGTTGCCTGCAACTATGCCGGAGAGGTGGTGCCGCGGGTAGCACTGGTCATAAAACCCGAGCCCGAAGCCCTGTACCCGAAATACCCGAACTCGTACCCGTATAGCCTAAAACCCGTTACCGAATAGCTCCAGCGGGTAACAAAACTAAATACCCGAATTAAATTCGGGCCTAATCGGATATTATCCTAGGTACCCGAAGTACCCATACTACCCGAAGTCGGTCACTCGGTGTCTCGGTCTGCTGGCACCTGGCAGCGCGCCAGCGCCCCTCAGTTCTCACGGTCACGGCCCAACAAAGCGCGGGTCGCGGATAGTGGCCCAAGGCCCAATGTAATACCCACTTTGTAAGAAAATCGAAAAGGAGAAAATTGCATCCCTTTGTATACATGAGTGTGTCATCTCTATCTATCATCTCATGTGAACACCATATAAAAAAACAATTAATAAAAATATATATACCACTAAGTTGTGCATCATGCTGGATATTATTTTTGTGTGTGAATTTTGTGACAATATAAAAAATAAATAATAATATGATAGGAAATATATTAAAGTCCAAAAGGGAATTTAGAATCTAAAGGAAATTCTAGAAATTTAGGGAAGAAAAGAAATACCACATAGAACATACGAAATAAATATATACATTAAAATATTCTTTTCATCCCCCAAATTTGATTTGGTACATTTGACACATGTGCAAATATATACTGAAATTAAAATTTGAATTTGAAATCCAAAAGGAGAAAGGAAAAATAAAAAGAAAAGAGAAAAAGAATTCTAAAAAGAAAAAGAAAAGGGGGGAGTGTGTGCTGCCGCATTGGGCCCAATCCCAAGTGAGCGGCCTACTTAACCCGCGCGCGTGGCCAGCTGTTGCCTGGCGCCGACAGGTAGGCCCGGCCTGCCAGTCACCCAACGCGTTCATAAGAGTCTGAAGTATATATTCACTCAGAAGGATCTCAACCTTAGGCAACGCCGTTGGTTGGAGCTTATTAAGGATTATGATTTGGAGATTCACTACCACCCGGGCAAGGCAAATTTGGTTGCAGATGCCTTGAGTCGAAAGGAGCATGTTCATTCAGCTATTGTTGCCCAGCTACCCGATGAGATTATTGAGGATTTCAGGAGACTTAACCTGGGGATAGTTGCTCATACTGAAGGAGTTACTATTGATGTGGAACCTACTTTGGAGCAAGAAATCCGCAAAGGTCAACTTGATGATGCTAAAATAAAAGAGATTAAGGATATGATTACTGAAGGGCGAGGTCCAGAATTCACGGAAGATGAGCAAGGCACCGTATGGTTCAAGGACAGGATGTGTGTTCCTGATATTGAAAGCCTTCGAGAGACCATTTTGAAGGAGGCACATGACTCGGATTATTCTATTCATCCTGGTAGTACTAAGATGTATCAGGATTTGAAGCGGAAGTATTGGTGGTATGGATTGAAAAGAGATGTAGTTGCACATGTGGCTATGTATGATGTGTGTCAAAGAGTTAAGGCTGAACACCAGAGGCCAGCTGGACTACTGCACCCACTGAAGATACCTGAGTGGAAGTGGGAAGAGATTGGTATAGATTTCATTACTGGATTGCCTCGCACCTAGAAAGGATATGATGCTATATGGGTGATTGTGGATAGATTGACTAAAGTGGCTCACTTCATTCCTATCAAGACTACTTATAAAGGTTCACAGCTAGCAGAGTTATATATGGCTCGGATTGTGTGTTTACATGGAGTACCAAAGAAGATCGTGTCTGATCGAGGTTCACAGTTGTCACACCCGGCTTTAAGGAACAAAGTCCGGTGCATCTCATACATGCGCCAAGAAGACAACATATATAATAACAGAGTGTATAGAGATAAATGTCATAAAACATCAGAGTATTTATTACATAGCGGAAGACTTATTACAAAATAAAGTAATGAAGATAAAACGAACTAAGGATCGTCGGCGCCAATGTCGACTGGGAAACGCCACCTAGATTAGATCGAACTCCTCAGTGCTAGGCGGCTCCTCCTGAACCACCTGATCTTCTCCTGTGGGGGGGGGGGGTGTGAGACAGCAAGGGTGAGCTCACACATGATCATAGCTCAACAAGTTGTGGGGAACCAGTGGACATAAACTCACAAAGGTGTGAGTTCATGTGATGTGTAAGGCTAATCAATGATAGGGGTTAGAGTTGAGCATTGCTTTTAAGTAGTTGGTCAAAATTTTATTAGCAATTACTAAGTGTAAGTAAATACCAAACCATAAGTAAAGTAATAGAACAAAATTAATAATAAACCCATGCAATGCAAATGACAAAATTGAGTTTAAGTTCCATAATTTAAACATCAGAGAGTCCTGAGCTGCTCATGACCGCGAGCACGGCTAGTATACCAGTTTTACACTCTGCAGAGGTTGTACCCTTTACCCACAAGTCATGTTACCCATCTGCCAAAGGGTCGCGAATCCCATACACCTCTACCTAGGAAGCGCGGCAGGGCAACACTACGAGGCCTTTACAAAGTTCCACTAGCTTCCGAAAACCCGCTACAGTTTATAGGAAGTTCCAATGCAGGGTTCCTGGCTGACCGCCATCGCAGCAAAATCAACTAGGGACCTCCCTACACTGACCACTCCCCTACTGCCCTTGCCCCTTTCGGGTAAGGTAGTCTTCCACTAGCTTTCCTAATTAGTCAGCCAAGGGCGTCCCATTAAACCCTTATGGTGGCACGTGTTACTCAAGTTAAGCTCTATGTTCCAATTAACATTAATGATCTCAACATGAACATAAATAGAATAACAAAAAGAATTGGAACATAGAGGTAATAAATGATTATCCCAAAACCATGTAAAGCAATAGCAAACTACCCAAGTGATTAAGGGGTAAACAAGGTAATGAGATAAACAATCTAGGGTGACCTATTGGGTCCCATCAAAATTAACCTATGCATGGATAAGTGATATTAAAGAACATTATTGGGTAAAAAGTGGTCAAGGGCACAACTTGCCTTCAATGAGCTCCTGCTCAGCTACTTCAACCTGCTGCTCACCAGGATCCTCGGTCACGGGCTCTTCTACTCGCCACAATACAAACAAGCACAGGATATAGAGAAAATTAACATTACACCAAACATGTAAACAAAATACACAGAGATATTCTACATAATAAAATAAAATTCTAGGAACAGGAATCATAATTTTTGGAGTTATAGAATTTAAGTTATGCATTTTCAAAGGTTTCATGTGCTTTAAATAGGATTAAGTGATAAATAAATTTCTTACTGTTTTCATGACATAACAGAGGCTCTAGGTGATAAAGAATAAAATTACAAAAATTTAGAAAGTGGAATGGATTAATTTGGAGTTCATATGTATTTTCTATGAATTATCTAAGTTCTAGCAATTATTTTGTATTAAAAAGTAATTTCTATAATTAAATAACTGAATTTAAAGAGCTATGGACTGGGCCTCAATTTCTGGAAATGCCAGGGGCCTCGGGGTAAATTGCCCAAGGCACAGTGAACAGCGTTCACTGGACGGCGGGTTGATTCCCTGGAAGCCCAAGGGCTCTTAAGTAAAATGGACCCGCGAAGGGGTACCGTTTGATCCTAGCCGTCAGATCTGAGATGAGCGCTTCTGATTAGATCCACTCTTATCCTGAACCGGTACGCTATGCCGGCCGTTGGATTTGAAATAAACGGTGCCGATTTAAAGTGCCCCAGACCCATCCTCGGCCGCCCGATCGCGATCGAATGGCGCAGATCCTACAGCGCGAACGGGTATCTCACTGTCTAATCCGAGCCGTCACTAGGGAGATCAACGGCGCAGAGCTTATCCCCTACCTCCGACGCCAGAGCACGGCAGCGCCGCCCCCCAACGCGGCGAAACATCGCCGACAACCACCAATCCTACGCGGAAGTGGCCCAAACAACGAACCGGGAGATGCTACACGTAGCTAGGGATCAAGTGAACGTGTCAAGGACATCTTACCGAGGGATTGCGCGGCGTAGAGGTCCACCGACGATGACTTGCGGCACGGCGGCAATTCTTTACCCCCGGCGAGCAATTGGCGGGCGTTCAGTCTTCGATTCCACACGCCCGCGCCTCAGGTGGCTCCCCGATGGTTTGCGCAAGTCCGTAACCCGATCCAAGATCCGAGCAGCGGCGAGGAATTGAATCCGCGACGGCGCACGGCGGCCCTCACCTCACACGCAGCGGTGGCTCAGGAAATTAGGTCGGTTGCGGACCCGGTGGGGCAGCTATGCTAGCGAGGCGATTGGACCAGGCAGCTTATATGGGGTCGGCACATTGACCCACGAGCTTGCCCCCGCCGGGTTGCTCGGGATTCCGTTGCGCGGCTCGCACATCTTGCGGAGGAGACGGTTCCGACTCGCCGGGCCCACACGCAGTGAGACGCGCGCGCCCATTCCTGGCTCCCAGCGGCTGATCAACGGGGCCCGCTTGACAGCGAGACCAAGTCTCTTGCCAAGTGCGCGTGAGAGCGGGATGACAAGGGTGGCCCACCTGTCGGCACCACCACCAGGCGGTTGGATGGGCCGCACGGCGCGTTTTGGCTACTGGGCCGAAATGAAGCCTGAGGCCCAGTTGGCTTCTTTTCTCTTTTTCTTTTGTTTTTCTCTCTTAAATTTAGATTTTTCCTTTCCCTTTTGAATTTCAAATTCAACTTTGAACTTCAGTTATAGGTTTGCACATGTATAAAATGTGTCAAATTAAATTTTGGGGATGAAGGAAATATTTTTATGTATGTATTTATTTCCTATGTTTTATGTGGTATTCCTTTTCTTTCTCCACTTCTAAATCCTAGATTTTATTTTATATTCTAAATTCCACTTTGGGACTTTAATGTATTTCTTGTCTCATTATTTCCATGAGTGAATGCACAAACACATAAACACCAGCATGATGCATGATTCTAGTGGCTTTTATGTTATTAATTATTTGTTTTTACCTAGGGTGTACACATGTGATGATGCTCAAAGGTTAAACTGACATAAGGAGAAATTGTTTCTCTATTATTACAAAGTGGGTGTTACAAATCCTACCCCCCTTAAAAATAATCTCGTCTCGAGATTTAAGAAGAACAGGGGAAAAGGTGGGGAAAATCTATGCGAAGCTCTTCTTCTCTTTCCCAAGTTGCTTCATCTTCACCGTGGTGACTCCATTGGACTTTGCACATCTTTATCACCTTATTTCTTGTAACTCTAGTCAATGTATCCAAAATCTTGATCGGGTACTCCGTGTAAGTCAAATCTCCTTGAACACTGAGCTCATCCATGGGTAACTGTTCCTCGGGAACACGGAGACACTTCTTTAGTTGAGATACGTGGAACACGTTATGCACATCCGATAGACTATCCGGTAACTCGAGTTGGTATGCCATCTCCCCAACTCTTCTAAAGATCAAGAATGGTCCAATGTAGCGAGGGGACAATTTGCCCTTAACTTTGAATCTCCTCATTCCATGAAGTGGTGACACCTTGAGGTACACATAATCTCCTTCTTCAAATTCCAGTGGTCTTCTTCTATTACCAGCATAACTCTTTTGCCTGGTTTGAGCCACTCTCAAATTCTCTCGAATCATACGGACTTGTTCTTCTGCTTCTTGAATCAATTTAGGCCCAAAGAACTGTCTCTCTCCAGTCTGATCCCAATATAGAGGAGTCCTGCACTTCCTCCCATATAAAGCTTCAAAAGGTGACATCTTCAGACTGGCCTGATAACTATTATTATATGAGAATTCAGCATAAGGTAGACTCTTATCCCAACTTCCTCCATGCTGAAGGGCTCATGCTCTCAACATATCTTCCAAAACTTGGTTAGTCCTTTCAATCTGTCCATCAGTCTGAGGGTGATAAGCCGTACTAAAATTCAACTTCGTACTCATGTTCTCATGAAAGCTTCTCCAAAATCTTGAGGTAAACTGCGAACCTCGATCAGACACGATCTTCTTTGGTACTCCATGCAAACACACAATCCGAGCCATATATAACTCTGCTAGCTGAGAACCTTTATAAGTAGTCTTCACAGGAATAAAGTGAGCTACTTTAGTCAATCTATCCACAATCACCCATATAGCATCATATCCTTTCTGGGTGCGAGGCAATCCAGTAATGAAATCCATACCAATCTCTTCCCACTTCCACTCGGGTATCTTCAGTGGGTGCAATAGTCCAGCTGGCCTCTGGTGTTCAGCCTTAACTCTTTGACATACATCGCACATAGCCACATGTGCAGCCACATCTCTGTTCAATCCATACCACCAATACTTCCGCTTCAAATCCTGATACATCTTAGTACTACCAGGATGAATAGAATAATCCGAATCATGGGCCTCCTTCAATATAGTCTCCCGAAGGCTTTTAATATCAGGAACACACATTCTGTCCTTGAACCATACAGTGCCTTGCTCATCTTCCGTGAATTCCGGAACTCGACCTTCAGTAATCAGATCCTTAATCTCTTTTATTTTAGCATCACCAATTTGTCCTTTGCGGATCTCTTGCTCCAAAGTAGGTTCCACATCAATAGTAACTCCCTCAGTATGAGCAACTATCCCCAGGTTAAGTCTCCTGAAGTCCTCAACAATCTCATCGGGTAGCTGGGCAACAATAGCTGAATGAACATGCTCCTTGCGACTCAAGGCATCTGCAACCAAATTTGCCTTGCCCGGGTGATAGTGAATCTCCAAATCATAATCCTTAATAAGCTCCAACCAACGGCATTGCCTAAGGTTGAGATCCTTCTGAGTGAATATATATTTCAGACTCTTATGATCCGTATATACTTGACACTTGGTTCCCATGATATAATGTCTCCAAATCTTAAGTGCATGCACAACGGCTGCCAATTCCAAGTCATGAGTAGGGTAGTTCAATTCATGTTTCCGCAACTGACGAGAAGCATAAGCAATCACATGTCCTTCTTGCATGAGCACACATCCTAAGCCTTGGCCACATGCATCACAATAGATATCAAATCCTTTCTGTACATCTGGCATAACCAAAACTGGTGGCGACATCAATCTTTTCTTCAATTGATCAAAGTTGTCTTGGCACTTCTCGTCCCACTTAAATTCTCTTCCTTTCTCCAAAAGTGAAGTCATAGGCTTAGCAATCTTAGAAAATCCTTCAATAAATCTCCGATAATATCCAGCAAGTCCCAGGAAACTCCGAATCTCAGTCACTGTAGTGGGTACTCTCCACTCTATTATCTCCTTCACTTTAGCAGGATCCACTGCTATTCCTCCATTAGAAATAATATGACCAAGGAATGGCACTTTGTCAATCCAAAACTCGCACTTGCTAAACTTAGCATATAGCTGGTTATCTCGTAGCTTCTGTAGCACCAACCTCAGATGTTCCTCATGATCGTTATCACTCTGAGAGTAAATGAGAATATCGTCGATGAACACCACGACGAATCTGTCCAAATACTCCATAAACACCTTATTCATCAAGTTCATAAAATAAGCTGGTGCATTGGTTAATCCAAACGACATAACAGTAAACTCATATAATCCATATCGAGTCGAGAAAGCCGTCTTGGGAATATCCGATGGTCTAATCCTCATCTGATGGTAACCGGATCGGAGATCAATCTTCGAAAATACTCTTGCTCCTCTCATTTGATCAAACAAATCCTCAATGCGGGGCAACGGATACTTGTTCTTCACTGTAACATCATTAAGAGATTTATAATCCACACACATCCGCTGCGACCCATCCTTCTTCTGTACAAACAAGACCGGTGCTCCCCAAGGTGAGGAACTCGGACGAATGTACCCAGCATCTTATAACTCAGTTAACTGCTTCTTAAGTTCCTTCAACTCCTCTATGGACATCCTATATGGCCGTTTAGAAATAGGGGCGGTTCCAGGTAAGAGGTCAATAACAAACTCAACTTCTCTATCAGGTGGCATCCCTGGTAACTCCTCTGGAAAGACATCCGGAAAATCTCTAACCACCCGGATGTTGTCACCAACAAACTCCTCAGGTATAAAGAACATTGCACGCATGGGTGAGGAGGTTACTGCAATATTAACTTGAAACCTTTCTCCTTTAGTGGTAGTGAGTTCTACGGTACCTCTACCACATGCTATAACGGCCTTTGCCTTTCTTAGCCATGACATACCAAGGATCAAATCTATACTGCTTGACTCTAATATTATAGCAGTAGCTCCAAATTCTCTACCCATAATGGTCAATGTCAATCTACGTGTCATTTGATTCGCCTCAACAGGCCCTTTAGGTGTAATTACTATCATGGGTTTTCTCATATTTAGCAGTGGTATTTCATTTGTGTTGGCATATCTAGCAGACATGAATGAATGTGTAGCACTAGAATCAAATAATATGGTTGCAGGAATTGCATTAACATAAAACATACCAATTACGAGGTCCCCACCATCCGGAGTAGCATCAACGCTGACTTGATTAAACTTGGCAATAGAATATCCCTTGCCAGATCCTAGAGTTTGCTGCCTGTTCTGAGCTGGAGTAGTAGCCATCCTCTGTGGGCAGACATTTGCATAATGACCAGTCTTCCCACACTTGAAACATGTGGTGCCTGGACTCTGTCCTGAAAACTTCGTCGGGGTGCCAGTAGGGGTAGCCTGTCGAGGAGGTGGAGTCCTCAGTGATGATTGCTGAACTGGGCGCGGTCCTCCTGGTCGGGTCGGTGTACCCTGTGGTGAACTGTAGCGAGGACGAACACTGCTGCTTCCTTGTCCTTGAGATATTGCCTTTCTCTTCAAATCTCCCAGCTGAACACGCTTGTGTTCAATAGCAAGAGCCTTATCCAACAGTCTCTGAAATGATGGGAATGTGTGTGCCACAAGAGCATACTGCAGTGGTCCATTAAGTCCTTCAATGAAATGCTCCTGCTTCCTCTCGTCTTCAGCAACTTCTTCAGGGGCATATCTGGATAACTGAATAAACTTGTCGCGGTACTCGCTGACTGACATACTTCCTTGCTTCAGCGACAGAAATTCCTTCTTCTTGATCTTTATCATACCAGCGGGAATATGGTAGTTCCTGAATTGTGTACTGAACTCTGCCCAAGTAATAGTATCTGCAGCATCATGGGCAGCAGTATAAGAATCCCACCAGTCAGCAGCAGGACCTGTCAGACGTCCAGAAGCATATAAAACCTTCTCCCGATCAGTGCATTGTGCAATATTCAACATCTTCTCAACGGACTTCAGCCAATCATCCGCGTCCAGTGGATCCGGTGAGCTAGCGAATGTAGGTGGCTTATGACTCATAAACTCCCGGTGCTTATCACGAGGTGGAACTGGTGGTGGTGGTGGAGGCAGTGGCACTTGTTGCTGCTGTTGCTGCTGTTGTTGCTGTTGCATTTGTTGTTGCAGCTGCTGTTTGTCACACCCGGTTTTAGAAGGCAAACCGAATGCGAACCATGTACGTGCCAGGATCAGTTATTCACGTACACAGCAGTTACATAACATGGACATCATCACACAGTGCTCAAATAGTATTAAAAGGGGAAATAATAGTCGATTACATCATACGTCTGAGACGTCCATATAGTTCTTACAATAAATCAAAGTGCGGAAAAGAAACGTAGATAACACGGCCTTCACAGGCAGCCGACTGGGGGTTGCCGCTAACCCACGCCTAGAACTCGTCGTAGTCTTGGAACTCCTGGAAATCTCCTTCCACAGCTTCATCTTCTCCTGAGCAGTGGTTGCAATGCTGACAACCTGGGGGGGGTTTGGTGTGTAGAGCAAGGGTGAGTACACATCAACATACTCAGCAAGTATCCTGTTTGGCTGTAGTGGACTAGCTTTATATGGGGATAAGTCAGGCAGTTGCTTTTAGTTGGTCAGGTTATTACTTACTAGTAGAAAGCCAGGTTTTAGCATTAACCCAAGTTATTAGCCCAATGTATCCTTTCCAAACGGAAAGAATACCACTTACCAATACCATAATCATAAACAGAACCATCAATCTCATTGCCACCTGTACCAAAATATCTCTGATCAAGTATCACTAATCTCTGGAGCTCCCTTGGCCGCTCATAACCGCGAGCACGGCTGATATATCAGTTTCATAACACTCTGCAGAGGTTGCGCACTTTACCCACAAGCCGTGATTCCCACTTGCCTCGGGCTGATCAAACCCTTAAACACTACCAAGGTGAATAGGCAGGGTCTCACTACGTAGCCTTTACAAAGATTCCCCGAGGCTGTAGCCGCCCGTTAGGTTTCCTAAATGTACCGCACTCCTCCCCAAGGGACAAATCAACCTTGGCAGAGCGAGCCGCATACACCGAGCCCCATTGACGGCACAACGGCTAAGCGAACTACACCCCAGTTCCTCTAATTATTCAGCTAAGGGCGTCCCATTCCACCCTCATGGTTGCACTGTTTTCCCGGGCGGTCATCCATTGAACAGGTCCTTACGGAGAGGCACTCGAGAAACCGCTCGAGTCCCCTTAAATGCCACAAGTATGATCATAAATAAGAAGGGGAAAACAGCGTATCATAGATAATCACATCATGTTCATTGATTAGAGTTGAGCAATAGCATCAGACTAAGCAGTAATAATCTAACCCAAATAGGTAAACAAGGACATGGATAACAAAAGCTAGTAAATCCTTAGGTATAAATGTGTAATGCGGGAGGTGAATTAAAGAATGAATAGGACAGAGATAGGTCAAAGGACACTTGCCTCCACCAACCGACTGCTGCTCAGGGGCTTCTCCTGCGAATTCCTCGGGCTCTTCGACCGGATCGTTCTCTATGCGAGCGCAAACATACATACATCCACATATTTAATACAAAAGAACAGTACACCATACAAGGGAACAGGTAGAACAAATATGCATCAAGTATGACATTTGACATCGCATTTGTTATGGTTAGAAAGAAACGGGGAAAGGTCTCGCAGGGGTTTAAATCTTATGCACTAATGATTAGTTACAATTGGTTCTCAGCAAAAGAATTCTGTTATATATATGTACAAATGGGAACCTAATCATTTTTAGTTGATCAACATTGCACGGGTTAAACAATTAACTACATGAATCAATAGCATAACGGAATTTTAAATTAAACCTCCTATTTTCCATAGCATGAACAATGATCAATCTACTTAAAATACAGTAATTATGATCACAGAAAGTAAATAAAATAAAATAAAAAAATTAAAAAAAACAGAGGGGGGGCGGTTGAACCGGCCCTGGGCTGGGGGCGCGGCCAGGGGCCAGGCGGCGGCCGGGGACGGGCTGGGGGCGGCCGGCAGCGGCTGGGCGCGGCCAGCGGCCAGGCCAGCGGCCAGGCGGGCACGCGGCCAGGCGCGGCCGTGGCCGGCTGGGGGCCAGGCGCGCGGGCTGGGGGCGGCCGAGGCCGGCTGGGGGGCGGCCGGGGCTGGCCGGGGCTGGGGGCGGCGCGGCAGCGGGCGGCCGGGGCGCGGCTGCGGCCGGCCGGGGCGGCCAGGGGCCACGGCGGGCTGGGGGCGGCGGCCGGCGCGGCCAGGGGGCGCGCGGGGGTGGGGAGAGGAGAGGGGAGGGAGGAGAGGGAGGAGGGGGAGGGGGCTCACCGGCGAGGGGGTGGCCGACGGCGAGGGCGCGCGGCCGGGGTCGGGGCAGCGGCGGCGGCTAGGGCAGGGAGGTGGGTAGGGGGCGGCGGCTTGGGTGGGGAGGGAGAGAGGGAGAGAATGAGGGAGAGGAAGGGGGGTTTTGGGAAAAAAAAGAGGGGGTGGGGGGGGGCGGCTGGGCCTGCTTTGGGCCCAAGAGGGGGCGCCAGGGACTTGGGCCGGCCGGGGGTCGGCCCAGGGCGCGGGAGAGAGAGAAAGAGGAGAGAGAGAAAGAGAGAGAAAGAGAGAGAAAGATTATTTCCCGTTTTCGAAATCCGATCTTTTAGATGAATGCGTTTGCACTTTCAAACAATCAGAAAAATGCAAGGTTCGGCATGGTGCATCAAACAACACAAAATATCTTTAGAGTTTTCTCTTACACGGGAAATCCAAACCGAATTCCCGCTAAAACTTTGGAAAAGGTCAAGGTTTAGCGAGGGGAAAAAGAAAAAGAAGAGGTAACGCCCGAATTTTGGCGAGTAAAGAAAAGAAAAAAATTCAACTGCAAAATTCGGGGCGTTACAAACCTATCCCCCTTAAAAGAATCTCGCCCTCGAGATTCAGGGCTGGCTAGCAAAGAGCTCTGGGTACTTGGCCATCAAATCATCTTCACGCTCCCAGGTTGCTTCTTCCTCAGAGTGGTGACTCCATCTGACTTTGCACATTCTGATGGTCTTCCTTCGGGTGACTCTATCTGCAACCTCAAGGATCTGAGCTGGCTTCTCAACATAGGTCAAGTCCTCCTGGACTTCCAGACCTTCCACTGGCAACTGCTCTTCTGGCACACGCAAGCACTTCTTCAACTGAGACACATGAAAGACATCATGCACAGCGGACAAATTCTCTGGCAAACTGAGCTGATAGGCCACTTCTCCACGCTTTGAGAGGATCTGGTACGGACCAATGTAGCGGGGTGCTAGCTTGCCTTTGATTCCGAACCTTCTGACTCCTCTGATCGGTGACACTTTCAAATAGACGAAGTCTCCGACTTCAAAACTCAGCTCTCTTCTTCTTGTGTCTGCATAGCTTCGCTGCCTCGATTGCGCTATCTTCAGATTCTCTCGGACCATCTTGATGTTCTCTTCGGCTTCAAGCAAAATATCTGGCCCAAACACTTGCTTCTCTCCAGGCTGATCCCATTGCAACGGAGTTCTACAACTCCTTCCATAAAGCGCTTGAAATGGTGACATCTTCAAACTGGCCTGGTAACTGTTGTTATAGGAAAACTCTGCATAAGGCAATCGCTTGTCCCATCCGGACTGATCTTGCAACGCACAGGCTCTCAACATATCTTCAAGAATTTGATTGGTTCTTTCAGTCTGGCCATCTGTCTGCGGATGATAAGCTGAACTGAAATTCAGATGCGTGCCCAATGCTTCATGCAACTGCTGCCAGAAATGGGAGGTGAACTGCGTTCCTCTGTCTGACACTATCTTCTTCGGCACACCATGAAGACAAACGATCCGAGACATATACAACTCTGCCAATACTGCACTGCTGTAGGTGGTCTTGACAGGTATGAAGTGGGCTGACTTGGTCAAGCGGTCCACTACTACCCAAATAGAATCGTAGCCGGCTCGAGTGCGAGGCAATCCGACTATGAAATCCATACCAATTTCGTCCCATTTCCACTGAGGGATCTGCAACGGTTGCAACAATCCAGCTGGTCTCTGGTGTTCTGCCTTAATTCTTCGACAACTATCGCACATAGCCACATGCTCTGCGATTTCCCTCTTCATTCCATACCACCAGAATTTCTTCTTCAGATCCTGATACATCTTTTCACTGCCAGGGTGAATCGAATAAGCTGTCTCATGAGCTTCCTTGAGAATCAACTCCCGAATGGACTGGACATTGGGAACACACAAGCGGTCTTTAAACCATATCACGCCTTCTGCATCTTCTCGAAAATCTTTGCCTCTGCCATCTAGAATCAGTCGCCGAATCTCACTGATCTTCTCATCATTCTTCTGCGCTTCTTTGATTTCGCGCTCCAAGGTAGGTTCCAATTCAACTGTGACTCCTCGCGAATTGTTCAGAAATCCGAGACTCAACCTGTCGAACTCCTTGGCCAACTCATAAGGCATCGGACGAGCGACCATCAGATTGACTTGACTCTTCCTGCTCAAAGCATCTGCCACTACGTTTGCTTTGCCTGGATGGTAATGGATCTCCAACTCATAGTCTTTGATCAACTCTAACCATCTTCTTTGCCTCATGTTCAATTCTGACTAAGTGAATATGTACTTCAGACTCTTGTGGTCTGTGTAAACATCGCATTTCTGTCCATACAGATAGTGCCTCCATGTCTTCAGTGCGTGAACCACTGCTGCCAACTCTAGATCATGGATTGGGTAATTCTTCTCATGAACCTTCAACTGTCGGGACGAGTAAGCCACAACTCTTCCCTCTTGCATCAACACGCATCCCAAACCTGTGTAACAAGCATCACAGTACACAGAGAAGGGCTTGTGCACATCAGGCAAGACTAAGACAGGCGCTGTTGTCAACTTCTCTTTCAGCGCTTCGAAGGCCTCTTGACATTTCTGGGTCCACTTGAACTCAACCTTGTTGCCTAGCAACACTGTCATTGGTTTCGCAATCTTCGAAAACCCTTCAATGAATCGCCGATAATATCCGGCCATTCCAATGAAGCTCTTGATTCCTCGAGCATCCGTTGGCGCTTTCCAGTTCAGAATGTCTGCCACTTTCTTCGGATCCACAGCCAATCCTTCTTTGTTGATTATGTGACCCAAGAACAGGACTTCACTGATCCAGAACTCACACTTGCTCAACTTTGCATACAACTGGTGCTCTCGCAATCTCTGCAATACCATCCTCAAATGGTCTGCATGTTCTTCTTCGCTTTGAGAATAAATCAGAATGTCATCAATGAATACCACCACAAACTTATCGAGATAATCCATGAATACACTGTTCATCAAGTTCATAAAGAACGCTGGTGCATTGGTCAAACCAAAAGACATCACTGTGAACTCATACAAACCATACTTGGTAATGAATGCCGTCTTCGGTATGTCCGAAGGTCGGATCCTGAGCTGATGATAACCTGACCTCAGATCGATCTTGGAGAACACACTAGCTCCTCTCAACTGGTCAAACAGATCTTCTATTCTGGGCAAGGGATACTTGTTCTTGATTGTGACTTCATTCAAAGCTCGATAATCGATACACATCCTCTTTGTGCCATCTTTCTTCTCCACGAACAAGACAGGGGCGGCCCAAGGCGAGGTGCTTGGCCGGATGTAACCTTTCTCTGACAGCTCATCAATCTGCTTCTTAAGCTCAACCAACTCTGGTCCAGATATTCTGTAAGCTCTCTTAAAGATAGGGGCGGTTCCAGGAAGAAGCTCTATAGCGAATTCAACTTTCCGCTCTGGTGGCATACCCGGTAAGTCCTTTGGAAACACATCTGGGAATTCAGACACAACCTTGATACTCTCAATTGGGTCTGCTTCACTGCTATCGACAGCCATCTGATAACAACTTCCTTTCTTTGGCTCAGGCGGGACTAACTCGGTCACCACTTCCTCTCCTAGTGGGGACACCAACTTGATTGTCCTTTTATCACAACTGATAACTGCCTGATACTTATCTAGCCAATTCATCCCTAGGATGACATCTATTCCCTGAGTACCCATTACTATAAGGTTGGCGGGAAACGCTATCCCCCTTATTTCCACACTTATATTCAAACATATGCTATCAGCTCGAATTCTACCACCAGCTGAGTCAATTTGAATGGGGGTTGACATGGTAGTAATTGGAAGATTATGTGCTTCTACCCATGATGCAGTAATAAAAGAATGCGTTGCTCCAGTATCAAATAACACTTCTGCAATATGGGAGTCGACTGGGAACATACCTACTGTCATGCCGGGAATCTCCTGAGCTGCTTCAGCCTCCAAGTGATTCAACCTTCCATGATTATAGCGCTGCTGAGGGCGGTTGCCTGCTCCAGACTGAGACGCATTCTGCTTTGCTGGGGCATTGGGGCCTGACTGCTGCTGGGCTGCCTTCTTCGGACATTGCATCACCCAGTGGCCTTGCTCCCCACAGTGGAAACATGCTCTGTTTCCAACCTGAGCTGGTGCTGCCTGATTGCTCTGCTGGCTTGCTGGGGCAGGAAGACGAGGTGTCTGCTGATTCTGCCTCTGAAACTGACCTCCTCCTGACTGATTGCTCTGACGATTCTGGTACTGGTGCTGAGGATACTGCCTTTGGAACTGCTGATACTGCTGACGCTGCTGATGCTGCTGAGGTGGACGCTGGTTCTGCCTGAACTGCTCAGGTTGATTGCCTGAAAAACGAGGACGGCTGCTGCTTCCAGGCTGGGGTCCACTGATCTTGCGCTTACGATCTTCCATCTCCTTACGCTTCCTTTCTGTCATGATTGCTCTGTCAATCAGGTGCTGGAATGTCGGGAAGGTATGATTCATCAACTGATACTGCAGAGGGTCAACCAAGCCTCTCAAGAAACGGTACTGGCGCTTGGCATCGGTGTTGACATCCTCAGGAGCATAGCGAGACAACTGCAGAAACCTGTCTCGATACTCACTGACAGATGATGACCCTTGCTTAAGGGCCAGGAACTCCTCCTTCTTCACTGTCATCAGACCTGCAGGCACATGGTACTGACGAAAGCTACCTCTGAACTCTTCCCAGGTGATGGCATCGGGGTTGGCATGGGTGGCGAGGTAAGACTCCCACCATGATTGGGCTGCTCCTCTCAACAGACGGGGACCATACAAGACTTTCTCCCTGTCATCACACTGAGCGGTATGCAACTCCCGCTCCACAGTGCGCAGCCAATCTTCAGCATCCATGGGGTCAGAAGAGTGAGCGAACGTTGGTGGATGACCTCTCATGAATTCAGCACGCTTGTCTCTAGGCATCTGAGGCATCTGAGGCTGGGGTGGAGCCTGCTGCTGCTGCTGCTGAATGGCGGCCAGAGTCTGACCGATGGCCTGAACTGCCTGAGTCTGCATCAGAAACATCTGCTCAATCGACATCGGGGGCGGGGGCGGCAGGTGCTGCTGCTGGGGCACCTCATCCTGCGGGGCGGCTTGCTCCTGCTGAGCACGCCTTCCTCCTCTGCGCCTGTTCTCTGACATCTGCAGAACGCAACCACTCATCAGAACTGACCTGGCAAATCTTGCAGCATAAGAAAAGAGTATAGAATTCTCCAACAGCACTGAACAGATGAGCATCTTCACTGATCTCCAACACAGACCACACAGCTTCTCAGATAAAGAGGAAAGTAGAATAAAGGGTTTCCCAACTGTATAACTAACTCCATTAACATAATATGTAAGCCAAAATGCAGGGGATACCCACACTCTGGTGACAATCATTACAAAGATCCAAACCAAACATAGTTCATCATGACAAACATAAATGCACAGGATATAGCAAACTACCCTGTCTAACTAAGACTAACTAAAAGCGAGACTAACGCTAAGACTGAAGCTTCTATGTATATATATTTCGTATTAATTACAAGATCCAACTCTAACGATCTATGGCTCTAGATTGATCTTGGTCTTGCAGTCGGGATTGCCATAAGACTGGAGTCCACGCCGAGGTGAGCGGTACGGGTGCTGAGTCCCGACGGGAGCGGGGGAACCATCATCCAAGTGACGACGCTCCGCGCGCTCAGCCCGCAGCAGGGCGATCTCAGCACGAGCCCTACTCAGCTCGTCTAGTGCATGGTCCAGCTCCGTGTTTAGCACGGCGGCTAGGTTGACTGTGCTGCTCAACCTAGGATTGTCCTCACCAGCAGGTGAAACAATCACGCCTCCTGTGCTGCCAGATGGACGGCGGGGGTAATACTTCAGGTCGAGGCCGTCAGCTACCCCACCGAGAACCGAGCAGTAGTGCGAAAGCGCACGCCGTGCAGCATCCTGCATGGCTGCCTCAGCTGAGTCCCGCTCAGAGATAGAATAGTGCTCTGAGCAAGCCTCCGCGCCCTGGAGACTGTTCTCCGGACGGCGCACCAAGCAGGTCGCCTCCCAGCGGTCCGGGTAGACCCCGCGACTATGCTGGTAGACCACACAGCGATACTCGATGGACCAAGTACGCCGGTCAAGTGCCCGACGTAGCAGGGTGTCGAGCGCGTCGTGGAAGTGACACCCGCGAGCAGCGTCGCGAGTGATGGGTCGAGCAACCCATCCTTCCGGCTCATGGCTAGAGAGGTCGAGGTCGGTGTCGTGGCTCGAGCTGTCGTCGCCACCTCCGTCGTCTGGGTCTCCTCCAACAGCTACTCCAGAAGCTGGGACGCCCAGTGGTGGTGCAGGGGGCGCCTCCAGGGGAAGCACAGGGGAGCAGCTCCTCACAGACTCTATCTCCTGCTGGAGCGAGAAGGAAGAGCCCTGCTGCTCCTGTCGTCGACGTTCCTGCTCCTCATGCAGGCGGTGGTGCAGTCTCTCCAAGTGGCTGGACTGTCCGGCCACGGGACGGCGAAGCGGACGCTCAGCAAGGCGGGAGGGTAAGAAGGGGATGACGGACTTTCGTGCAGTGTGTCTAAGTCGAGCCATCTACAAAAGACATCGCAAGCAAAAGGGTGAGAACAGAATTAATATGACCAGCAAGTAATGAACCATAAATAAATGAAGGATTAGAATAATAATGAATCATAAATAAATGAAGGATCAGAATAAAACAAAATTTTCAGCAAGGTATAATATATAGTAGAACATAGATTTGGTCAGTAGGACCAACTTTTGAAGGGGTACCAAAGTCAAGGCAGGGACAGAGGTCTATAGTCCTTAGAACGACCATTCTACTCTAGGTTAGCGGTCCTACAGTCAGCACGGCTTTGATACCACTTATGTCACACCCGGTTTTAGAAGGCAAACCGAATGCGAACCATGTACGTGCCAGGATCAGTTATTCACGTACACAGCAGTTACATAACATGGACATCATCACACAGTGCTCAAATAGTATTAAAAGGGGAAATAATAGTCGATTACATCATACGTCTGAGACGTCCATATAGTTCTTACAATAAATCAAAGTGCGGAAAAGAAACGTAGATAACACGGCCTTCACAGGCAGCCGACTGGGGGTTGCCGCTAACCCACGCCTAGAACTCGTCGTAGTCTTGGAACTCCTGGAAATCTCCTTCCACAGCTTCATCTTCTCCTGAGCAGTGGTTGCAATGCTGACAACCTGGGGGGACAGGACGGTTTTGTTATTTATAATTAGTTATTTCATGTTTGATCCGACCTTCGGGAAGACTTTGTGAACTGGATGACTACAGCCCCGGGGACCGGAACGATAGTGGAGGCCACTAGAGCCCCGGAGGGGGGGTTTGGTGTGTAGAGCAAGGGTGAGTACACATCAACATACTCAGCAAGTATCCTGTTTGGCTGTAGTGGACTAGCTTTATATGGGGATAAGTCAGGCAGTTGCTTTTAGTTGGTCAGGTTATTACTTACTAGTAGAAAGCCAGGTTTTAGCATTAACCCAAGTTATTAGCCCAATGTATCCTTTCCAAACGGAAAGAATACCACTTACCAATACCATAATCATAAACAGAACCATCAATCTCATTGCCACCTGTACCAAAATATCTCTGATCAAGTATCACTAATCTCTGGAGCTCCCTTGGCCGCTCATAACCGCGAGCACGGCTGATATATCAGTTTCATAACACTCTGCAGAGGTTGCGCACTTTACCCACAAGCCGTGATTCCCACTTGCCTCGGGCTGATCAAACCCTTAAACACTACCAAGGTGAATAGGCAGGGTCTCACTACGTAGCCTTTACAAAGATTCCCCGAGGCTGTAGCCGCCCGTTAGGTTTCCTAAATGTACCGCACTCCTCCCCAAGGGACAAATCAACCTTGGCAGAGCGAGCCGCATACACCGAGCCCCATTGACGGCACAACGGCTAAGCGAACTACACCCCAGTTCCTCTAATTATTCAGCTAAGGGCGTCCCATTCCACCCTCATGGTTGCACTGTTTTCCCGGGCGGTCATCCATTGAACAGGTCCTTACGGAGAGGCACTCGAGAAACCGCTCGAGTCCCCTTAAATGCCACAAGTATGATCATAAATAAGAAGGGGAAAACAGCGTATCATAGATAATCACATCATGTTCATTGATTAGAGTTGAGCAATAGCATCAGACTAAGCAGTAATAATCTGACCCAAATAGGTAAACAAGGACATGGATAACAAAAGCTAGTAAATCCTTAGGTATAAATGTGTAATGCGGGAGGTGAATTAAAGAATGAATAGGACAGAGATAGGTCAAAGGACACTTGCCTCCACCAACCGACTGCTGCTCAGGGGCTTCTCCTACGAATTCCTCGGGCTCTTCGACCGGATCGTTCTCTATGCGAGCGCAAACATACATACATCCACATATTTAATACAAAAGAACAGTACACCATACAAGGGAACAGGTAGAACAAATATGCATCAAGTATGACATTTGACATCGCATTTGTTATGGTTAGAAAGAAACGGGGAAAGGTCTCGCAGGGGTTTAAATCTTATGCACTAATGATTAGTTACAATTGGTTCTCAGCAAAAGAATTCTGTTATATATATGTACAAATGGGAACCTAATCATTTTTAGTTGATCAACATTGCACGGGTTAAACAATTAACTACATGAATCAATAGCATAACGGAATTTTAAATTAAACCTCCTATTTTCCATAGCATGAACAATGATCAATCTACTTAAAATACAGTAATTATGATCACAGAAAGTAAATAAAATAAAATAAAAAAATTAAAAAAAAACAGAGGGGGGGGGCGGTTGAACCGGCCCTAGGGGCGGTTGAACCGGCCCTGGGCTGGGGGCGCGGCCAGGGGCCAGGCGGCGGTCGGGGACAGGCTGGGGGCGGCCGGCAGCGGCTGGGCGCGGCCAGCGGCCAGGCCAGCGGCCAGGCGGGCACGCGGCCAGGCGCGGCCGTGGCCGGCTGGGGGCCAGGCGCGCGGGCTGGGGGCGGCCGAGGCCGGCTGGGGGGCGGCCGGGGCTGGCCGGGGCTGGGGGCGGCGCGGCAGCGGGCGGCCGGGGCGCGGCTGCGGCCGGCCGGGGCGGCCAGGGGCCACGGCGGGCTGGGGGCGGCGGCCGGCGCGGCCAGGGGGCGCGCGGGGGTGGGGAGAGGAGAGGGGAGGGAGGAGAGGGAGGAGGGGGAGGGGGCTCACCGGCGAGGGGGTGGCCGACGGCGAGGGCGCGCGGCCGGGGTCGGGGCAGCGGCGGCGGCTAGGGCAGGGAGGTGGGTAGGGGGCGGCGGCTTGGGTGGGGAGGGAGAGAGGGAGAGAATGAGGGAGAGGAAGGGGGGTTTTGGGAAAAAAAAGAGGGGGTGGGGGGGGCGGCTGGGCCTGCTTTGGGCCCAAGAGGGGGCGCCAGGGACTTGGGCCGGCCGGGGGTCGGCCCAGGGCGCGGGAGAGAGAGAAAGAGGAGAGAGAGAAAGAGAGAGAAAGAGAGAGAAAGATTATTTCCCGTTTTCGAAATCCGATCTTTTAGATGAATGCGTTTGCACTTTCAAACAATCAGAAAAATGCAAGGTTCGGCATGGTGCATCAAACAACACAAAATATCTTTAGAGTTTTCTCTTACACGGGAAATCCAAACCGAATTCCCGCTAAAACTTTGGAAAAGGTCAAGGTTTAGCGAGGGGAAAAAGAAAAAGAAGAGGTAACGCCCGAATTTTGGCGAGTAAAGAAAAGAAAAAAATTCAACTGCAAAATTCGGGGCGTTACACTGTTGTTGTGCCCTCCTTTCCTGGCGTATCTCATCTCGCTCCTGGCGCAACTCCTGGCGTATATCTTCTCTTTCCTGACGCATCTCCTGGCGTTCTTGCTGCATCTGAGCACGCATATCAGCCATAGTGTCTGCCATTTGCTGCATCACCGCCATCTGAGCAGCAACCAGTGGGTCAACTCCGCCTGGTGGAGGATTGGGAGGATTCATCTCTGCAGGCTGTGGCTGAGGTTGTCTATATATCCTTCGAGTGTGTTGGTTAGGAGGCAAGTCAATTCCACCACCCCGCCTGGTATTGACCATCTGAGTTAGATACATATGGTAAGAAAATAGTAGACAAGGCAGGTATTTACAAATCAGGTTACTTTGGGGAATTTTATTAGCTAAGCAGATTAATATTTTACCTATCCTAGCTAATTCAATACCTTATGGTGGTACATACTAAGATGTCCATAGTTCAATCAATCAAAGAAGCAAATCAGGCATTTAGCATCAGCACAATCAAACAACATTTTTAAATAGAGAAAATAGTTTTAATTTTGTCTTAGGTTCCCTATCTCTTAGAAAGATCATAGTCATAGGATTCCAAGGTGTGAAATCCATCTTGTCTTAGAGTAGAAAAGATAAGAATGATCAGAGTAGAATAGCAAAAAAAAAGTGAGACGAGATCAAGATGAGATGAGTATAGAATGAGTCAGAGTGAGGTAAGTAGGAAAGGGTTTGTCCATCTCTATCTAGGTCTCGTCCTACAGTCAACATTTCCTCTGATACCACTTCTGTCACACCCGGCTTTAAGGAACAAAGCCCGGTGCATCTCATACATGCGCCAAGAAGACAACATATATAATAACAGAGTGTATAGAGATAAATGTCATAAAACATCAGAGTATTTATTACATAGCGGAAGACTTATTACAAAATAAAGTAATGAAGATAAAACGAACTAAGGATCGTCGGCGCCAATGTCGACTGGGAAAACGCCACCTAGATCAGATCGAACTCCTCAGTGCTAGGCGGCTCCTCCTGAACCACCTGATCTTCTCCTGTGGGGGGGTGTGAGACAGCAAGGGTGAGCTTACACATGATCATAGCTCAACAAGTTGTGGGGAACCAGTGGACATAAACTCACAAAGGTGTGAGTTCATGTGATGTGTAAGGCTAATCAATGATAGGGGTTAGAGCTGAGCATTGCTTTTAAGTAGTTGGTCAAAATTTTATTAGCAATTACTAAGTGTAAGTAAATACCAAACCATAAGTAAAGTAATAGAACAAAATTAATAATAAACCCATGCAATGCAAATGACAAAATTGAGTTTAAGTTCCATAATTTAAACATCAGAGAGTCCTGAGCTGCTCATGACCGCGAGCACGGCTAGTATACCAGTTTTACACTCTGCAGAGGTTGTACCCTTTACCCACAAGTCATGTTACCCATCTGCCAAGGGGTCGCGAATCCCATACACCTCTACCTAGGAAGCGCGGCAGGGCAACACTACGAGGCCTTTGCAAAGTTCCACTAGCTTCCGAAAACCCGCTACAGTTTATAGGAAGTTCCAATGCAGGGTTCCTGGCTGACCGCCATCGCAGCAAAATCAACTAGGGACCTCCCTACACTGACCACTCCCCTACTGCCCTTGCCCCTTTCGGGTAAGGTAGTCTTCCACTAGCTTTCCTAATTAGTCAGCCAAGGGCGTCCCATTAAACCCTTGTGGTGGCACGTGTTACTCAAGTTAAGCTCTATGTTCCAATTAACATTAATGATCTCAACATGAACATAAATAGAATAACAAAAAGAATTGGAACATAGAGGTAATAAATGATTATCCCAAAACCATGTAAAGCAATAGCAAACTACCCAAGTGATTCAGGGGTAAACAAGGTAATGAGATAAACAATCTAGGGTGACCTATTGGGTCCCATCAAAATTAACCTATGCATGGATAAGTGATATTAAAGAACATTATTGGGTAAAAAGTGGTCAAGGGCACAACTTGCCTTCAATGAGCTCCTGCTCAGCTACTTCAACCTGCTGCTCACCAGGATCCTCGGTCACGGGCTCTTCTACTCGCCACAATACAAACAAGCACAGGATATAGAGAAAATTAACATTACACCAAGCATGTAAACAAAATACACAGAGATATTCTACATAATAAAATAAAATTCTAGGAACAGGAATCATAATTTTTGGAGTTATAGAATTTAAGTTATGCATTTTCAAAGGTTTCATGTGCTTTAAATAGGATTAAGTGATAAATAAATTTCTTACTGTTTTCATGACATAACAGAGGCTCTAGGTGATAAAGAATAAAATTACAAAAATTTAGAAAGTGGAATGGATTAATTTGGAGTTCATATGTATTTTTCTATGAATTATCTAAGTTCTAGCAATTATTTTGTATTAAAAAGTAATTTCTATAATTAAATAACTGAATTTAAAGAGCTATGGACTGGGCCTCAATTTCTGGAAATGCCAGGGGCCTCGGGGTAAATTGCCCAAGGCACAGTGAACAGCGTTCACTGGACGGCGGGTTGATTCCCTGGAAGCCCAAGGGCTCTTAAGTAAAATGGACCCACGAAGGGGTACCGTTTGATCCTAGCCGTCAGATCTGAGATGAGCGCTTCTGATTAGATCCACTCTTATCCCGAACCGGTACGCTATGCCGGCCGTTGGATTTGAAATAAACGGTGCCGATTTAAAGTGCCCCAGACCCATCCTCGGCCGCCCGATCGCGATCGAATGGCGCAGATCCTACAGCGCGAACGGGTATCTCACTGTCTAATCCGAGCCGTCACTAGGGAGATCAACGGCGCAGAGCTTATCCCCTACCTCCGACGCCAGAGCACGGCAGCGCCGCCCCCCAACGCGGCGAAACATCGCCGACGACCACCAATCCTATGCGGAAGTGGCCCAAACAACGAACCGGGAGATGCTACACGTAGCTAGGGATCAAGTGAACGCATCAAGGACATCTTACCAAGGGATTGCGTGGCGTAGAGGTCCACCGACGATGACTTGTGGCACGGCGGCAATTCTTTACCCTCGGCGAGCAATTGGCGGGCGTTCAGTCTTCGATTCCACACGCCCGCGCCTCAGGTGGCTCCCCGATGGTTTGCGCAAGTCCGTAACCCGATCCAAGATCCGAGCAGCGGCGAGGAATTGAATCCGCGACGGCGCACGGTGGCCCTCACCTCACACGCAGCGGTGGCTCAGGAAATTAGGTCGGTTGCGGACCCGGTGGGGCAGCTATGCTAGCGAGGCGATTGGACCAGGCAGCTTATATGGGGTCGGCACATTGACCCACGAGCTTGCCCCCGCCGGGTTGCTCGGGATTCCGTTGCGCGGCTCGCACATCTTGCGGAGGAGACGGTTCCGACTCGCCGGGCCCACACGCAGTGAGACGCGCGCGCCCATTCCTGGCTCCCAGCGGCTGATCAACGGGGCCCGCTTGACAGCGAGACCAAGTCTCTTGCCAAGTGCGCGTGAGAGCGGGATGACAAGGGTGGCCCACCTGTCGGCACCACCACCAGGCGGTTGGATGGGCCGCACGGCGCGTTTTGGCTACTGGGCCGAAATGAAGCCTGAGGCCCAGTTGGCTTCTTTTCTCTTTTTCTTTTGTTTTTCTCTCTTAAATTTAGATTTTTCCTTTCCCTTTTGAATTTCAAATTCAACTTTGAACTTCAGTTATAGGTTTGCACATGTATAAAATGTGTCAAATTAAATTTTGGGGATGAAGGAAATATTTTTATGTATGTATTTATTTCCTATGTTTTATGTGGTATTCCTTTTCTTTCTCCACTTCTAAATCCTAGATTTTATTTTATATTCTAAATTCCACTTTGGGACTTTAATGTATTTCTTGTCTCATTATTTCCATGAGTGAATGCACAAACACATAAACACCAGCATGATGCATGATTCTAGTGGCTTTTATGTTATTAATTATTTGTTTTTACCTAGGGTGTACACATGTGATGATGCTCAAAGGTTAAACTGACATAAGGAGAAATTGTTTCTCTATTATTACAAAGTGGGTGTTACAACAGTTTACCTCAAGATTTTGGAGAAGCTTTCATGAGAACATGAGCACGAAGTTGAATTTCAGTACGGCTTATCACCCTCAGACTGATGGACAGACTGAAAGGACAAATCAAGTTTTGGAAGATATGTTGAGAGCTTTTGCCCTTCAGCATGGAGGAAGTTGGGATAAAAGTATACCATATGCTGAGTTTTCATATAATAATAGTTACCAGGCCAGTCTGAAGATGTCACCTTTTGAAGCTTTATATGGAAGAAAATGGAGGACTCCTTTGTATTGGGATCAGACTGGAGAAAGACAGTTCTTTAGGCCTGAACTGATTCAAGAAGCAGAAGAACAAGTCCGTATAATTCGAGAGAATTTGAGGGTGGCTCAAACTAGGCAAAAGAGTTATGCTGATAATAGAAGGAGACCACTGGAATTTGAAGGAGATTATATGTATCTCAAGGTGTCACCACTTCGTGGAATGAGAAGATTTAAAGTTAAGGGCAAATTGTCCTCTCGCTATATTGGACCATTCTTGATCTTTAGGCGAGTTGGAGAGATGGCATACCAACTCGAGTTACCTGATAGTCTATCGGATGTGCATAATGTGTTCCACGTGTCTCAACTTAAGCAGTGTCTCCGTGTCCCTGAGGAACAGTTACCAATGGAAGAGCTCAGTGTTCAGGGTGATTTGACTTACACGGAGTACCCGATCAAGATTCTTGACACATTAACTCGAGTTACAAGGAATAAGGTGATAATGATGTGTAAAGTGCAATGGAGTCACCACGGAGAAGATGAAGCAACATGGGAAAGAGAAGAAGAGCTTCGTATAGATTTTCCCCATCTTTTCCCTAGACCTTCTTAAATCTCGAGGACGAGATTATTTTTAAGGGGGGTAGGATTTGTAATACCCACTTTGTAAGAAAATCGAAAAGGAGAAAATTACATCCCTTTGTATACATGAGTGTGTCATCTCTATCTATCATCTCATGTGAACACCATATAAAAAAACAATTAATAAAATATATATATACCAGTAAGTTGTGCATCATGCTGGATATTATTTTTGTGTGTGAATTTTGTGACAATATAAAAAATAAATAATAATATGACAGGAAATATATTAAAGTCCAAAAGGGAATTTAGAATCTAAAGGAAATTCTAGAAATTTAGGGAAGAAAAGAAATACCACATAGAACATACGAAATAAATATATACATTAAAATATTCTTTTCATCCCCCAAATTTGATTTGGTACATTTGACACATGTGAAATATATACCTGAAATTAAAATTTGAATTTGAAATCCAAAAGGAGAAAGGAAAAATAAAAAGAAAAGAGAAATAGAATTCTAAAAAGAAAAAGAAAAAGAAAAAGAAAAAGGGGGGGGAGTGTGTGCTGCCGCATTGGGCCTAATCCCATGTGAGCGGCCTACTTAACCCGCGCGCGTGGCCAGCTGTTGCCTGGCGCCGACAGGTAGGCCCGGCCTGCCAGTCACCCAACACGTTCACTTGCTCCCGCATCTGGCTGGTTGGTGGGACCGCCTGGTCATTCACACGCTCGTCTCTCCGCTCTCCGCAATCTCTGTCGCGTGGGCCCTGTCGTCAGTCGCGCACCGCACGCTGCCTGAACAAACTCGCCGACTATGGCGGACTGCCGCCAGGGTTCCTGCGATCGGCGCGGACTCTTCCCCCTTCACCCGTTAAATGGGAGCCGAGTCGCAGCATTTCCTCCTCTTCGTCCTGTGCACAACACTAGCCGTGCCGCCGCCATAACCCCGCATACGGATTTGATCGCGTGAGTTGCGCCGCCGCCGTGGACACGCTCGGCCGTCGTCGCCAAGGGCCGTGCCGCCGCTCGGGGGTCGTAAAGGTGTGCCAGAGTGTTCGCTGAACCACGCGGAAACCGTACGTGCGCTCAGACCGTGGCGACTGGCACCCGAACGGCGGGAATTGCTCGCCGGTCGTCATCCTCCGCCGTGTAGCCGCCCCGCTGCGTGGGCACTGATCATCGTTGCTCCTTTCTCGGGTATGTAACTCCGATCGCATTCGCCATATCCTGTGCTACGTGTGTCCCAGTTCAGATCGTAGCTTTAGGCGCGGGGTCGGGTATTGGTGGATTCCGGCGATGGTGCTCCACCGTGGGGGCCCTTGTCGTCCCTTCGGCCGTAGTCTGGGGTAGAAGACGTTGTCACCACCGTCACTTGTTAGATGTGCGGCTCGGATTAAAAACTGGGTACCGATTCGGACGCGTTCGCCTGAGACCGTTGATTAGAGATCCGATGGTAGGGATCGGATCTGGGCATCGTAAAACCTTGGTCGTTGATCTTAGATCGTGTGGATTCCATTGCGTACCATTCGCGGACGCGGCGATCTAATACGACGCGTTCATTTTGGATCGGGCGGCTAGTAAACCTCGATACCTCTTTGGTGATCACATATTGCAGTTAGACCCTTAGGTTTTTAGAAAACAGAACCTGCGGTCCACGGTAGGGTTGGATTGAGTCTCGGGAATATTTGTTGAACAGCCCCTGACGTTCCTTGAAAATGAGGCCTAGTCCAGTACTGGTTTAAATCGATTAAATGAATTAGAAATGGGATTTATAATATGAAAATAAACCCTAGAACTTGTAAAACTCATAGAAAATCCATTTTTGGTCCAAATTAACCCATTCCAGTTCCTAAAATTTTGTAATTTTATTCTCTATCACTTAGAGCCTCTGTTTTGTCATGACCACAGTAAGAAAATTAATCCCGCACTTAATCCTATTTTAAACACATAAAACCTTTGAAAATCCATAACTTAAAATCTATAACTCTAAAAATTATGATTTCTGTTCCTAGGATTTTATTTTAATATGTAGATTATTATTGTGTATTTTGTTTATATGTTTGGTGTGATGTTAATTTCTCTATATACACTGTGCTTGTTTGTATTGTGGCGAGTAGAAGAGCCCGTGACTGAGGATCCTGGTGAGCAGCAGGTCGAGGTAGCTGAGCAGGAGCTCATTGAAGGCAAGTTGTGCCCTTGACCACTTTTTACCCAATAATGTTCTTTAATATCATTTACTCATGCATAGGTTAATTTTGATGGGACCCAATAGGTCACCCTAGATTGTTTATCTCATTACCTTGTTTACCCCTGAATCACTTGGATAGTTTGCTATTGCTTTACATGGTTTTGGGATAATCATTTATTATATCTATGTTCCAATTATTCTTGTTATTCCATTTATGTTCATGTCAAGTTCATTAATGTTAATTGGAACATAGAGCTTAACTTGAGAACCATGTGCCACCACAAGGGTTTAATGGGACGCCCTTGGCTGACTAATTAGGAAAGCTAGTGGAAGACTACCTTACCCGAAAGGGGCAAGGGCAGTAGGGGAGTTGCATGCAAGGAGGTTCTCGGGTTGATTTTGTTGCGATGGCGGTCAGACGGGGGATTCTTGCAAGTGCTCTTCCCATAAACTGTAGCTGGTTTTCGGAAGCTAGTGAAACTTTGTAAAGGCCTCGTAGTGTTGCCCTGCCTCGCCTCCTAGGTAGAGGTGTATGGGAGTCGCGACCCCTTGGCAGATGGGTAACATGACTTGTGGGTAAAGGGTACAACCTCTGCAGAGTGTAAAACTGGTATACTAGCTGAGCTCACGGTCATGAGCGGCTCAGGACTCTCTGATGTTTAAATTATGGAACTTAACTTCAATTTTGTCATTTGCATTGCATGGGTTTATTATTAATTCTATTCAATTACTTTACTTAAGGTTTGGTATTTACTTACACTTAGTAACTGCTAATAAAAGTTTGACCAACTACTTAAAAGCAATGCTCAGCTTTAACCCCTGTCATTGATTAGCCTTACACATAACATGAACTCCCACCTTTGTGAGTTCATGTCCACTGGTTCCCCACAACTTGTTGAGCTATGATCATGTGTGAGCTCACCCTTGCTGTCTCACACCCCCCACAGGAGAAGAACAGGTGGTTCAGGAGGAGCCACAAGGCGAGGAGTTCGATCTGATCTAGGTGGTGTTTCTCAGTTGACATTGGCGCCGACGATCCTTAATTCGTTTTATATTTATTCTTTTATTTTGTAATAAGTCTTCCGCTATGTAATAAATACTCTGATTTTATTGTGACATTTATCTCTATACACTCTGTTATTATATATGTTGTCTTCTTGGCGCATGTATGAGATGCACCTGGCTTTGTTCCTTAAAGCCAGGTGTGACAGAAGTGGTATCAGAGGAAATGTTGACTGTAGGACGAAACCTAGATAGAAATGGACAAACTCTTTCCTACTTACCTTACTCGGATTCATTCTATACTCATCTCATCTTGATCTTGTCTCACCTTTTGCTATTCTACTCTGATTAATCTTATCTTTTCTACTCTAAGACAAGATGGATTTCACACCTTGGAATCCTACCACTATGATCTTTCTAAGAGATAGGGAACCTAAGACAAAATTTAAAACTATTTTCTTTATTTAAAAATGATTGGTTGATTGTGCTGATGATAAATGCCTGATTTGCTTCTTTGATTGATTGATTTATTATAGATGGACATCTTAGCATGTACCACCATAAGGTAATGAATTAGCTTTAGTAGGCGACACACTTAGCTAATAAATCCCCCAATGTAACATGCTTCGTAATCACTCGCCTTGTCTACAATTCTTCATTTCTTACCCTATGTTTCTAACCCAGATGGCTACCCATATAGTGTTAGAAGAGAGCACTATAGACGTGATCCTTGGTATGTCATGGTTAAGAAAGGCAAAAGCAGTATATACACTGTGCTAAGGGAACCGTAGAACTCACCAGTTCCAAAGGAGAAAGATTTGAAGTTGAAGTTGCAGTAACTACCACCATCAGACTAGCGGAATTCTTAGAAGATGAGAAGTTTTGTGGGTGACAACAACCGTGCAGTTAGAGATTTTCCGGATGTCTTTCCAGAGGAGTTATTAGGGATGCCACCAGATAGGGAAGTTGAGTTTGTCATTAATCCTTTACCTAGGACTGCCCCTATTTCTAAACGGCCATTCATGATGTCCGTAGAAGAGCTAAAGTAACTTAAGAAGCAGTTAACGAAATTATAAGAGGCTAGGTACATTCATTCGAATTCTTCACCTTAGGGGGCGCCAGTTCTGTTTGTATAGAAGAAAGATGGATCGCAAAGGATGTGCGTGGATTATAGGTCCCTTAACAAGGTCACTATGAAGAACAAGTGTCCATTACCCCGCATTGAGGATTTATTTAATCAGATGAGAGGTGCAAGGGTATTCTCGAAGATCGATCTCTGATCGGGTTACCATCAAATGAAGATTAGGTCATCGGATATTCCCAAGACGGATTTCTCGACCCGATATGGTTTATATGAGTTCACTGTTATGTCATTTGGCCTAACTAATGCACCAGCCTGTTTTATGGATCTGAAGAATAAGGTGTTCATGATTTGGACAGATTCGTCATGGTTTTCATCGACGATATTTTTATTTATTCCAAGAGTGATAGTGATCATGAGAAATATCTAAGATTGGTGCTATAGAAGTTACGAGATAATCAACTCTACGCCAAGTATAGCAAATGCGAGTTTTGGATTGGCGAGGTGCTATTCCTTAGACATATCATTCTAATGGAGGGATATTAGTGGATCCTGCTAAAGTTAAGGAGATAATGGAGTGGAGAGTACCCACTACAGTTATTGAGATTCGGAGTTTCTTGGGACTAGCAGGATATTATCGGAGATTTATTGAGGGATTTTCTAAGATTGTTAAACCTATGACTTCACTTTTGGAGAAAGGGAGAGAATTTAAGTGGGACGAGAAGTGCCAAGACAGCTTTGATCGATTGAAGAAGAGATTGACGTTGCCACCAGTGTTGGTTATGCCAGACCTACAGAAAGGATTTGATATCTATTGTGATGCATGTGGCCAAGGCTTAGGATGTGTACTTATGCAAGAAGGACATGTGATTGCCTATGCGTCTCGTCAGTTACGGAAACATGAATTGAACCACCCCACTCATGACTTAGAATTGGCAGTCGTTGTGCATGCACTTAAGATTTGGAGACATTACATTATGGGAACCAAGTGCCAAGTATACACGGATCATAAGAGTCTGAAGTATATATTCACTCAGAAGGATCTCAACCTTAGGCAACGCCGTTGGTTGGAGCTTATTAAGGATTATGATTTGGAGATTCACTACCACCCGGGCAAGGCAAATTTGGTTGCAGATGCCTTGAGTCGAAAGGAGCATGTTCATTCAGCTATTGTTGCCCAGCTACCCGATGAGATTGTTGAGGATTTTAGGAGACTTAACCTGGGGATAGTTGCTCATACTGAAGGAGTTACTATTGATGTGGAACCTACTTTGGAGCAAGAAATCCGCAAAGGTCAACTTGATGATGCTAAAATAAAAGAGATTAAGGATATGATTACTGAAGGGCGAGGTCCAGAATTCACGGAAGATGAGCAAGGCACCGTATGGTTCAAGGACAGGATGTGTGTTCCTGATATTGAAAGCCTTCGAGAGACCATTTTGAAGGAGGCACATGACTCGGATTATTCTATTCATCCTGGTAGTACTAAGATGTATCAGGATTTGAAGCGGAAGTATTGGTGGTATGGATTGAAAAGAGATGTAGCTGCACATGTGGCTATGTGTGATGTGTGTCAAAGAGTTAAGGCTGAACACCAGAGGCCAGCTGGACTACTGCACCCACTGAAGACACCCGAGTGGAAGTGGGAAGAGATTGGTATGGATTTCATTACTGGATTGCCTCGCACCCAGAAAGGATATGATGCTATATGGGTGATTGTGGATAGATTGACTAAAGTGGCTCACTTCATTCCTATCAAGACTACTTATAAAGGTTCACAGCTGGCAGAGTTATATATGGCTCGGATTGTGTGTTTACATGGAGTACCAAAGAAGATCGTGTCTGATCGAGGTTCACAATTTACCTCAAGATTTTGGAGAAGCTTTCATGAGAACATGAGCACGAAGTTGAATTTCAGTACGGCTTATCACCCTCAGACTGATGGACAGACTGAAAGGACAAATCAAGTTTTGGAAGATATGTTGAGAGCTTTTGCCCTTCAGCATGGAGGAAGTTGGGATAAAAGTATACCATATGCTGAGTTTTCATATAATAATAGTTATCAGGCCAGTCTGAAGATGTCACCTTTTGAAGCTTTATATGGAAGAAAATACAGGACTCCTTTGTATTGGGATCAGACTGGAGAAAGACAGTTCTTTGGGCCTGAACTGATTCAAGAAGCAGAAGAACAAGTCCGTATAATTCGAGAGAATTTGAGGGTGGCTCAAACCAGGCAAAAGAGTTATGCTGATAATAGAAGGAGACCACTAGAATTTGAAGAAGGAGATTATGTGTATCTCAAGGTGTCACCACTTCGTGGAATGAGGAGATTTAAAGTTAAGGGAAAATTGTCCCCTCGCTATATTGGACCATTCTTGATCTTTAGGCGAGTTGGAGAGATGGCATACCAACTCGAGTTACCTGATAGTCTATCGGATGTGCATAATGTGTTCCACGTGTCTCAACTTAAGCAGTGTCTCCATGTCCCTGAGGAACAGTTACCAATGGAAGAGCTCAGTGTTCAGGGTGATTTGACTTACACGGAGTACCCGATCAAGATTCTTGACACATTAACTCGAGTTACAAGGAATAAGGTGATCAAGATGTGTAAAGTGCAATAGAGTCACCACGGAGAAGATGAAGCAACATGGAAAAGAGAAGAAGAGCTTCGTATAGACTTTCCTCATCTTTTCCCTAGACCTTCTTAAATCTCGAGGACGAGATTATTTTTAAGGGGGGTAGGATTTGTAATACCCACTTTGTAAGAAAATCGAAAAGGAGAAAATTACATCCATTTGTATACATGAGTGTGTCATCTCTATCTATCATCTCATGTGAACACCATATAAAAAACAATTAATAAAAATATATATACCACTAAGTTGTGCATCATGCTGGATATTATTTTTGTGTGTGAATTTTGTGACAATATAAAAAATAAATAATAATATGACAGGAAATATATTAAAGTCCAAAAGAGAATTTAGAATCTAAAGGAAATTCTAGAAATTTAGGGAAGAAAAGAAATACCACATAGAACATACGAAATAAATATATACATTAAAATATTCTTTTCATCCCCCAAATTTGATTTGGTACATTTGACACATGTGCAAATATATACCTGAAATTAAAATTTGAATTTGAAATCCAAAAGGAGAAAGGAAAAATAAAAAGAAAAGAGAAAAGAAATTCTAAAAAGGAAAAGAAAAAGGGGGGGGGAAAGTGTGTGCTGCCGCATTGGGCCCAATCCCAAGTGAGCGGCCTACTTAACCCGCGCACGTGGCCAGCTGTTGCCTGGCGCCGACAGGTAGGCCCGGCCTGCCAGTCACCCAACGCGTTCACTTGCTCCCGCATCTGGCTGGTTGGTGGGACCGCCCGGTCATTCACACGCTCGTCTCTCCGCTCTCCGCAATCTCTGTCGCGTGGGCCCTGCTGTCAGTCGCGCACCGCGCGCTGCCTGAACAAACTTGCCGACTATGGTGGACTGCCGCAGGGGTTCCTGCGATCGGCGCGGACTCTTCCCCCTTCACCCGTTAAATGGGAGCCGAGTCGCAGCCTTTCCTCCTCTTCGTCCTGCGCACAACACTAGCCGCGCCGCCGCCATAACCCCGCATACGGATTTGATCGCGTGAGTTGCGCCGCCGCGGACACGCTCGGTCGTCATCACCAAGGGCCGTGCCGCTGCTCGGGGGTCGTAAAGGTGTGCCAGAGCGTTCGCCGAACCACGCGGAAACCGTACGTGCGCTCAGACCGTGGCGACTGGCACCCGAACGGCGGGAATTGCTCGCCGGTCGTCATCCTCCGCCGTGTAGCCGCCCCGCTGCGTGGGCACTGATCATCGTTGCTCCTTTCTCGGGTATGTAACTCCGATCGTGTTTGCCATATCCTGTGCTACGTGTGTCCCAGTTCAGATCGAAGCTTTAGGCGCGGGGTCGGGTATTGGTGGATTCCGGCGATGGTGCTCCACCGTGGGGGCCCTAGTCGTCCCTTCGGCCGTAGTCTGGGGTAGAAGACGTTGTCACCACCGTCACTTGTTAGATGTGCGGCTCGGATTAAAAACTAGGTACCGATTCGGACGCGTTCGCCTTAGACCGTTGATTAGAGATCCGATGGTAGGGATCGGATCTGGGCATCGTAAAACCTTGGCCGTTGATCTTAGATCGTGTGGATTCCATTGCGTACCGATTCGCGGACGCGGCGATCTAATCCGGCGCGTTCGTTTTGGATCAGGCGGCCAGTAAACCTCGATACCTCTTCGGTGATCACATATTGCAGTTAGACCCTTAGGTTTTTAGAATACAGAACTCGCGGTCCACGGTGGGGTTGGACTGAGTCTCGGGAATATTTGTTGAACAGCCCTGACGTTCCTAGAAAATGAGGCCAAGTCCAGTACTGGTTTAAATCGATTAAATGAATTAGAAATGGGATTTATAATATGAAAATAAACCCTAGAACTTGTAAAACTCATAGAAAATCCATTTTTGGTCCAAATTAACCCATTCCAGTTCCTAAAATTTTGTAATTTTATTCTCTATCACTTAGAGCCTCTGTTTTGTCATGACCACAGTAAGAAAATTAATCCCGCACTTAATCCTATTTTAAACACATAAAACCTTTGAAAATCCATAACTTAAAATCTATAACTCTAAAAATTATGATTTCTGTTCCTAGGATTTTATTTTAATATGTAGATTATTATTGTGTATTTTGTTTATATGTTTGGTGTGATGTTAATTTCTCTATATACACTGTGCTTGTTTGTATTGTGGTGAGTAGAAGAGCCCATGACTGAGGATCCTGGTGAGCAGCAGGTTGAGGTAGCTGAGCAGGAGCTCATTAAAGGCAAGTTGTGCCCTTGACCACTTTTTACCCAATAATGTTCTTTAATATCATTTACTCATGCATAGGTTAATTTTGATGGGACCCAATAGGTCACCCTAGATTGTTTATCTCATTACCTTGTTTACCCCTGAATCACTTGGATAGTTTGCTATTGCTTTACATGGTTTTGGGATAATCATTTATTATATCTATGTTCCAATTATTCTTGTTATTCCATTTATGTTCATGTCAAGTTCATTAATGTTAATTGGAACATAGAGCTTAACTTGAGAACCACGTGCCACCACAAGGGTTTAATGGGACGCCCTTGGCTGACTAATTAGGGAAGCTAGTGGAAGACTACCTTAACCAAAAGGGGCAAGGGCAGTAGGGGAGTTGCATGCAAGGAGGTTCTCGGGTTGATTTTGCTGCGATGGCGGTCAGACGGGGGATTCTTGCAAATGCTCTTCCCATAAACTGTAGCGGGTTTTCGGAAGCTAGTGGAACTTTGTAAAGGCCTCGTAGTGTTGCCCTGCCTCGCCTCCTAGGTAGAGGTGTATGGAAGTCGCGACCCCTTGGCAGATGGGTAACATGACTTGTGGGTAAAGGGTACAACCTCTGCAGAGTGTAAAACTGGTATACTAGCCGAGCTCACGGTCATGAGCGGCTCAGGACTCTCTGATGTTTAAATTATGGAACTTAACTTCAATTTTGTCATTTGCATTGCATGGGTTTATTATTAATTCTGTTCAATTACTTTACTTAAGGTTTGGTATTTACTTACACTTAGTAACTGCTAATAAAAGTTTGACCAACTACTTAAAAGCAATGCTCAGCTTTAACCCCTGTCATTGATTAGCCTTACACATAACATGAACTCCCACCTTTGTGAGTTCATGTCCACTGGTTCCCCACAACTTGTTGAGCTATGATCATGTGTGAGCTCACCATTGCTGTCTCACACCCCTCACAGGAGAAGAACAGGTGGTTCAGGAGGAGCCACAAGGCGAGGAGTTCGATCTGATCTAGGTGGCGTTTCTCAGTTGACATTGGCGCCGACGATCCTTAGTTCGTTTTATATTTATTCTTTTATTTTGTAATAAGTCTTCCGCTATGTAATAAATACTCTGATGTTATTGTGACATTTATCTCTATACACTCTGTTATTATATATGTTGTCTTCTTGGTGCATGTATGAGATGCACCTGGCTTTGTTCCTTAAAGTCGGGTGTGACACCCAAGCAGTGACGCAGCACCCCCAGCCCCAGCCCCCAGACGGCCAGATGCCAGAGTCCAGACCCAGACTCCCAATCGCCCTAGAGACCAGAGTTCCCTTCCCAGACGGCTAGATGCCACAAACCCTAGCTGGCTAGCTCCCTAGAGGTGGCGGCTGCTAGCTGCAAGACTGAAGGCTCCGTCGCTCCGAGGTCGGCACTCGGCACCAGGCAAGGCAAGGCAGCAAGCCAGCAGCCCAGCATGACGGTCGCTGGCGACAGGCGACTAGGCGTCACTGCGTCAGGTGGCCAGCGCCCAGCGGTACAGCCATTAGGCGACCAGGCGGCCAGCGCCCTCGGCCAGCGGCAGCGCGCACCGCCCAGCTTGACAGCATCAGGTGGCCAGCGTTAAGCGGCCAACGCCCTCGGCCAACGCCCAACGCTCCAGCAGCCAAGTCGTCGTCGGCAAGCCACTGCGCCAGTGCACCACCGGAAGGTAATTTATTATGCATTAGAAGTTACTTTGGTAGTTTATTTGTGATTCCATTGTCAATTTGTCATATAGATGCTAGAAATTGAGGAACACACAGATATGGAGGTTGAATCAGTTGCACTTGGTACTGAAACATCACATATTCAGATTGTCGTTGCCCCAGCATCTCAGTCACATGATGTAACAGCTAGACAAGAGGAACCTGAGTTGACTAAGGATGGTGGTAGGAAGGAAATAGCACCGAGGTCAGATGTATGGCAACATTTCGTTAAGATAAAAGATGATAAAGACATTGTTAGGCATGCTAAGTGCAAATATTGCCATAGAAACATGAAGGCAGAGGCTGGACGCCATGGCACATCTTCATTGAAGAGGCATTTGGTTGCTTGCAAACGCAATCCAAATAAATTTAACAAAGATCCATCTCAAGGTACTCTACAAGCAACTCAACATGAAGGTGTTAGCACGTGGAGGTTTGATCAAGACACGCTAAGGGTTGCTTTTGCCAAGATGGTAATAGAGGATGAGTTGCCATTTTGCTTTGGTGAGAAACCTGGATTTAGAAAGTTTATGTCCAAAGCATGCCCTCGCTTTCTAGTGCCATCTAGAAGAACATGTACTAGAGATGTAGTACGATGTTTCTTCCAAGAGAAAGCTAAGCTAAAGAAATTCTTCAAAGACTCCTGTCAACGGGTTTGTTTGACAACAGATGGTTGGACTTCTAAGCAACTAGATAGCTACATGACTGTGACTGCTAGCTTTATTGATGGTAATTGGAAGTTCCATAAAAAAGTTATTGGTTTCTTCTTGGTAAAGGGACACAAGGGCGATGATATTGGAAAAATGTGCTGAGATGCATGGTTGAATGGGGTTTGGAGAGAGTGATGACAATAACTGTTGATAATGCAAGTGCCAATGATACCAGTATTAGTTATTTGAGGAGGCAATTGAGTTCCACTAATCTAGCTAGTGGCAAGTACTTGCACATGAGATGTGCAGCTCACATCGTGAATCTAATTGTGCATGATGGCCTAAAAGAAGTGGACCTACCAGTGAAGCGTGTTAGGGCAGCTGTGAAGTACGTTAGAAATGGTGGTTCAAGAATGGTCAAATTTAAGGAAATTATAGAGGAAGAGAAGCTAACCAACAATCCATATCTAAAGGCTGATGTCCCAACTAGATGGAACTACACGTATATTATGCTTAAATCTGCAATTGTGTATGAGAAGGTGTTCACAAAATTAGCAGACGAAGACATGAGTTATGTTATGGACCTATCTGAAGGAAGGGGTGGTTTTGGTCATCCTGATGAGATAGATTGGGAAAACGCAAGGAAGATGGCAGAACTTTTAGAGCACTTTTATGATCTTACTGTCCGTGTCTCTACTACTCTCCAAGTCACTGCACGTACATTTTTCCATGAGATTGGAGAAGTGCATGCATTGATTCAATCATGGATGGAGAGTTTAGATGATTTGCAAACACTGATGGGAATCAGAATGAAAGAAAAATTTGACAAATATTGGGGACTTTGGAACTCTACAAGTGAACATGACAAGGAGATGGAGAAGGGGAGGGGGAAGGCAAAGGAGATGAAAAAGGTATAGCATTCCTTATTTTTTTTATTATTATGCAATGGTTCATTGCATATCAACACATATTAACTAGACAGTGTTTTATCTCATTGCAGAACTAAAAGAAGAATTTGGTGGTAAAGGAAAAGGAAAACAAGAAGCAACAACAACAACACGTACAGGAACAGAAAGCAACACCATCCATGGAACATCTACATCTTAGTTCATGGCTTGGCTTCATGCTGGTAATCTGGTATGAAACAGAATCACTTGTTATGTCGACCATGGTTTGAGTCTTTGAGATGTGTGTTTCTCTTTCGTTAGGGATTGCATTTAGATATTCCTAATTGAAATCACCTGGTCTTTTTGTTCTGTGCCAATTTGCTCAAATCTCTGGACTGAAATTGGTGTTGTTCCTAATTGAAATCCTCTGCTGAAATCTCTGGACTGAATTGGTGTTGTCTGCCTTTTGCTGTTGAACAGGTACTATGGACTATGGTATGGACTATGGGGACATGAAGATTGGAGAGTGGTCCTATGCGGTTTGTTTATTAGTAGCACTTACATCTGCTGATCTGAGCAGATCTGCCGGTGCGGTTGTGAGGTGAAATCACCTGATTCTGTTGTGCGGTGCTTACCTTACTGCCTTGTGCAGTTGTGCGCCTGTGCCTGATGCCGTTGTGCCTGTCTGCCTGATGCCGTTGTGCAGTACTGCAGTTGTGCCTGATGCCGTTGTGCGCCTGTGCCTGACGTGGATAATGTGTACTGTGTTCTCTAATTCCCTTGCTCTCTATTATGTGTGATAGAGAGAGTAATACTATTAGTGAATCTGTGACTGGAATATTGTTTCACTGTTTTAATTTTTAAATAATGTGTACTGTGTTTGTGTACTCTATATGCTCTCTATTATTGTTTCACTGGAATATTGACTATGGGTATTTTGTTATTACCCGAACCCGTACCCGAAAGTACGGGTACCTAAAATTACGGGTACCCGATATTACGGGTACGAGTTCGGGTTTAGATGTTTAAAACCCGAAATATAAAAAACCCGAAAAACTCGACCCGAGATACCGGGTAAATCCGAACGCCCAGCGCTAGCCGCCAGGGGCGATCTAGAAGACAGACTCGTCCCGCCAAACATTTGCACCTCCATCCACACTCTCAACTGTACTTTCGTCTGAAGGTGTTGGCGCTTGAACCGGAAGCCGTAGGCCACAGGAGTTCTTCCCTGGAGTAGACGCAGAGGTGATCAGCAGCCTCCACACCTTGGGAACACAGCGCGCAAAGGTCATCCGTCATTTACGTCAATATAGGCAGATTATATAATTTAAACATATTATAATCCTAAACAAACGCTCAAATAGATTATATAATTTGAACGGATTATAATCATAAACAAACTTGCTCTATCTTCAGCTACCCCATTTAGACGTCTTTCGGTTGTTACGGATTGGTGGGTCGGAATGATTACTAATTATATTATTTATCTAATTTATATAAACTTTGATTAGCTGAAATAATTTCGGGTGCAATTTGGCACAAACGAACAAGGCCTTACGTAAATGTATGATGCTCGTTGAGGATGTGATATGTATGGTGCCATTTTCTGAAGAATGCTACCAATCTGGCTTCAGTCATAAGGAAATGTTTTGGGTCCTTTTTATTTCTCATGCCAGTTAGCTAGCTCTATAGGTATATATTCTGATTCCAAACGGTGAGAGAAGCAGGCGTAGCAAATTTTGAAACTCAGGAGTGTCAATCTTGACTTTGTTTATCACAAGATAATTTCAGGGGTGGTAAACTGGCCCGATTTTTTTAATTCAGCGTTTTTTTCTAAAAAAACGTGTTTGGTCTATCCATAGATAACTTAATATCGTTTTTAAACCTACTGCTCGATGTTATAGGCCATGGTGCCGAGTTAACACATCTCGGCACCGTAACCTATAGCACCGAGATCCTGATTGCACTGACGTTTATGTGTGCTGCTGGCGGCTGATGTGGCTACCTCGACGTCAGAGATCACAGCGCGAGGGTGTCAACTTGTCATCGTGAACAGTGGCGGATTTACGACCAGGGCTACCCGAGCTGCAGCCCCGGTCGCCTGGCCAAAGCGCCTATAGTATATAGAGTTTTATTACATAAAAGCTAACTAAAATAAATCATATTGTTTAATCCAGCATCTACGTACGATTCTACGGTCACTCTTTTGCCGCAACACGCCGCACGCACATGCATGGCTATGCCAGTCTATGTCCTTGGGACCCAGGGCCTCAAGCTAGTTTGTCAGCAGGTTGTAGCTAGCATTAGCCAAGGATCGAATGCACCACGCACGCGACAAACCAACAGCAAGCAAGCGCTCAGTGGCTGGCCAGCGCAAGGCAAGTTGCAAGCAGCTCTCATGCTCTATGTAAGTTGTTTTTAAATTTTAATTAATTTTATTTCATCAATTAATTGATAGGTTAGTTGATAAAATTATTTTTTATATTTATTGGGGTAGGATAGATATGTTTCTCAGATGTTTCTAACCCATCATTTAGAACTAATTAGAGCTTTTTAAAGATTTGAATTATATCATTTAGTTTAATCTAATTTTTTTTAGTTTTATATTAGTAGCCCCTCCTTTCATGTAATCTTGATCCACAACTGCTCGTGAAGTTGCGATGTGTCTGGCACAAAGACACAGTGACCATGTGGCTGTAGAGAGAGAGCAGCTACAACTAGTGGCGGAGCCAACCTAGGACGGAAGCCTGGGCACAAAAATCTCATGGCATAGGAGTAATAGGACGGACGGCAGCGAAGGAATAAAATCGTTTGAAGCACTTGAGCAGCACAATACAACAATCGGCTTCCTGACTCATTACTTTTTCCTATTAATTATTTTTTGCTCATGTAACTCAATCTTACATGTTAGGATTGTAGGTGGGAGTGTTGAGTTATAACTCGAACAATAAAACCTTTATTCTTAGACTCGGAACGAGAATCAACATTAAATTTTTCTTGGATAATAAATTTGACTTAACATTCTCAAAAGTTAGTAAGTATAATTTCTATAAAGCATAATTTTTTAAAATGCATAAAAGTAGGGGACAATGAGGCTACCAACAAAATTGTCTTATCTTCATCATCTATCTTCACATCCAGACTTTCAAGGTTGTCACAAATAAAATAAATTCATTGGGATGTAATTGAGACAGCTTATTAGCAAGACTCTTGATCATATATAGCCCTTCCAATTTCTTTCGCAATTCTACCGCAGATTTTGCGTTCATTGCTTCACGTGGGTAAACATGAAATTTAAAGCTAATTTTTGGCAATATTATTATGAATATTACGAAGTATTTAAATAAATTTTTGTATAATTTTTTATGTACATTTTTCTCTCTACAACATAAAAGTGAAAAAACATCCGTTTAAAAAGATATAGAACGAATTTAATGTTTATTTTTTGTGAAGATTAATAGTCTCAATGATAAAACAAGAATATAAATTTACATAGCAAATTCTATATGTTATTTGTTCACAATCAAAGAAAAATACCAAAAATTTGACATCCGAATAAGTATTCGGATCCATCCCTACCGGTGGCACCAATCGATGAAAAACTAGAACAAGTGAAAGTCGACTAGAGGAGGGGTGGATAGGCGAAACCTGAAATTTATAATTCTAAATCCAAACTTTGGGTCAATCTTGGATATATAGATCATTGAAGATTGATAGCTTGAGTTAATAAGAATTGAATTGACTTTTTCAAGCACCTCAAAGCTTCATATCATCTTCTTCTCCTACAAAGCTTGTCAAGCATATTTTGGTACCCATCGCTTGATGGGTCCATCAAGGTTAGTCAACAAAGATCTAGGAACCCAAAGTCCTTTGTGTTAGCACTTGAAAAACTCATTACCTTTCTAGCACAAGTTGCAATTTTGGGTTGCCTAGTTACATGAGAAATAATTGACAAGCTAGAGGTGGGGTAGTTACCAATGGGACAATCCTTGCATTGATGACCCTTCTTTCGACATATGTAGCAAAGGCGATCTTCAAGTCTTGAAGATTTCTTCTTTCCTTGTTTCTTGCTTGCTACATGGTTAGTTAATATTTTCTTTTCTAATACTATGCCTTTTTGTTTCAAATTGGGACAAGACTTAATTAAGTGTCCCTTCTTTGAGCATTTAAAATAAAGTTTATCATCCTTGTTAATAATCAAGTCATTTTTAATATAGAGACATGACCTAATCGAGTGTCCCTTTTCAAAGCATTCACTATACTTCTTACTTCTCTTAGTGTGAAGTGTGGCTTGATCATTACCTTGGATGTTACCTTGCATGGAGGCACGGTTGAGGCTTTTGGCAGAGGTATTGATTTTCTTATTTTGTTCTTTCCTCTTGGCAATCCTCAAGTCCTTGACATTTTCTTCAAGGGATTTAGTGCATGCCACGGTTGTTCCCATCTCAAGCTTCTTCACCATGTGATCACGGTTATCTTGAGAAGGTTGAGCAATGCACTTCCCTTTTAGTTGTGTCAAGCTCATCTTTAGCCTCTCATTTTCTTCTTTGAGCTTTTGATATGTATCATCTTTTGTTCTTGTAAATTCTAGCTCAAAGGAATGTTTGCTTGTCGACGGACAACAAGCATTAGCACATGGTAATATAGTTTCAATTTGAATACATGTGCATGAGTGAGGTTGTTGGAATTTTGAGTTTTCTATTACAACCTCATGAGCAATGTTTAACATGATATGTTCATCCATAAGATTTTCATGAGAACATAGAAGCATATCATGTTTTTCTTGAAAAGCTAGATTTTCAACTTTTAGCTTTTCTACTTGGTCCTTAAGCAAGGTATCTCTATTTACTAATTGAGCGATGCAATATAAAGAGTTCTCTTGCTCAATTGAAGTAGTTTCATACCTTTGGACCAAATCAACATGAGAGCACTTTAGCTCCTCATGTTCTTTAGTCAACTCATCAAGGCTTAGCATTTTTATGGAGAGAATATCTTCTAGCCTTTGACGAGCTTCGCTTTGCTCTCTCGTTCTTTTTAGAAGTTTGAGCATGACCGCCTTATCTTCTTGACTTAGATGAGCGTACAGTTGCATGAAGCTTCTTTCATCCTCCTCATCCTCATTTGTACTTCCGCTGTCATTTTCATTAGCCACACAACATATGTGGGAATCAAAATTGGAAGACAAACCTTTTGGAGAGGTGGATTCATTGTTTGGTCTCTAATGTTCATTTTCTTCTTCTTCCTTTAAAGGGTTAGTTTCACAAGGAGCAAAGGAAGTAGAAGCACAAAATGAACTATTATGTTTGGACTCATCAAATTTATTTTTAATTCTTGTCTAAATATCATGCGCATCACGAATAGATTCATTATAATTTATTATGAAGCCATGATAATCTTCTTTGCTAAGAGAATTACTTAAGATGTCATAAGCTAGGTAGTTTAAGCGTATACATCTTTGATCTTCCTTGGAAATATTTTTTCTATTATAACCAGAGGGTATGATACTCTTGTTTATAATTTGTTCTAATTGTGGATCTATGGTTCTAAAAGCATTTATCACCGTAGTAGACCATGAATCATAATTAGAACAATCGGAAAGTAATATCTCAAGAGTTACCTCATTGTTTTCCTTGGGAGATGTCTTCTTGTTCTTTTGGGATCTTCTACGAGCCATCACTTCGAGTTGTTAGACTCAAGATGAAGTGCCTAGCTCCGATACCAATTGAAAGTCGCCTAGAGGGGGTGGATAGGCGAAACCTGAAATTTATAATTCTAAATCCAAACTAGATCCCTTGATTAGTGGTTAGAACAAGATACACAATTATCGGAGTATAAAAACTAAGTCCTTTACTTGCAAAGAGAGTTGCTTTCAAATAATGCAGAATTGATAAATCAATACAACTAATAGGTTTATGGAGAATAAAGCAAGAGGGCTTAGATAAGAAGAGCAATAACACAAGTTCTTTCTTGCAAGGCGTTGCTTCACTAAATGAGAATTTAACTTGAAGCAACACCAAATAATATTAGCAAAGAATAGTGCAAGAGAACTTAGAATGAGGGAAAACAAGTAAATCACAAGCAATGAACACAAGAGACACGGGTGATTTGTTTTACCGAGGTTCGGCCCTCGAAGGCCTGGTCCCCGTTGAGGAGTCCACTGAGGACGGGTCTCTTTCAACCCTTTCCCTCTCTCCACCGATCACCAAGACCGGCGAGCTCTTCTTCTTCTCAAGGATCACTTAAGACCCCGCAAGGATCACCACACTCTTAGGTGTCTCTTGCTAGCTTTACAAGCCCTCGAAACTTTGGAGGAAGTTCAATGGGAGTCAAAACTCCACGCACAAATGAACACAAGATGTAGCACACACTTTCTCTCAATGAATCTCACAAGGCACTAGTGCTAAACTCACACGAGAAGCTCTCTTTTGCTTGCTCTCTCTTTTGTGGCACTTGTGTTGGTTGTAGTTGTGGGGGACAGATATCCCCCAGGTCCACTAAAAGAGTAAAAGACCTCACGAAAGGCCCAAGGGCCCGATAAATCGTGAGGCCATCCTTTCGTGGGCCTGGGGAAGAATAATCAGCAGAGCAGGTTGACACGAGGCCGGGTCGGTGTAAACCTGGACGGTTCACAAGTCGAGCGAGCAATCGCAACAGAGATCTGACTTTCCCGCGCTGGAGCTCTCATGCAACGGAGCCACGCGGGGATAGGTCGGCAGAATCATAGGGAGATAGACTCGAGCAGTTCACTATCTTTTAGGCGCACGTTGTTATCATATCCACATGTATTGCTCCACGGTCGAATATATAAGGCCTAGGGGGCACCCCTTCAGAACGATCGATCCGACTACTCAGCCACCCACTTCGACTCTCGGCATTCTCGATTCAGAGAGCTCTCTTGTAACCTCATTCACCCAGCATACTCACAGGACGTAGGGTGTTACGCATCTCTAAGCGGCTCGAACCTGTAAACATTGTCCACTGTCCCACGTGCAATTGGCACGAACCATTTTGCTACAGTCGTCAACACCATCCTACTCCTAAAAACACCTTGAGGGGCAACCCCGGGTGTGCGGTCGGATCCAAAACACCGACAGCTGGCGCGCCAGGTAGGGGGTGTGTCGACGATCCTAGCTAGCTCAATGGCCGTCACCTTCTACAGCAAGATCACCCTGCGTCCTGGATCCGTATTCTGCTTCGGAACAATCTCATCCGTAGCGGATGAAGAGGGAACTCTACACCGCATTGCGGATCCGCCGGAAAAGAAGTCTCCTCCAACAAACTTCGAAAATGCTGGAGAAGCGCAACCTCCAGCTCTCCGGAAAAAGATCGTCTCCGGAAAATCGGAAACCGAGGGCCCGCTGACCCGGAGAACTCCACTGTCTACTTCCCCGACAAAAGAATGGACACAGATCGCGAGGAAGAAGGAGGCCAAGGGAAAGCAAGTCGTTCTTTCCGTTCCTCCGTCCTCAAAGGAGAACGGAAAGAAAGTCGCCGCGACGACAGTACCATTCTACCCCGACGTCCTCTTCATCGGGAGAGTGGAGTCGCCTACCGTCTCCGACGACGAGCCGACCGCACCCGGAGAAGAGCCGCCTCAACGAGAATCCCGCCGGCGGAGGAACCGGCGCAGGAACATTCGACGACATCACGCGGCCGGAGAACGGGATCCGGAGCAGCCTGTCTCGCGAGACGAGGTCTCGGAGATAGGAGAGACTCCGGAAGAATGTGTCTTCAGGGAACGAAGGAACTCCCGACGACGTGACCGTCGACGAGCTTAGGAACAAGCCGAGCAAAACGCAAGGCAACGCCGAGAAAATCCACTACTCGGCCGCAACCTGAATCCCGACTTCGCCCGAGCCATGAATACGCCGAGCGAAGTCGGAGGAGTGCTAGCTTGGATAGCTGACGGACTCCCTCGGACTCCAGACGCCGAGGGCTATCGACGCCTGCTCACCCAGGCGGCCAACCATCTTCTACCTCTCGCTCACCCGCCAAACGATTTGCGGCACGCCATCAACGGTCGCCGGGACGCGCGGAGTTCTATCAACGCTTCGCGCGAACGACGGCATGAGAATGAGATACGCCGCCGGGAGGAATACGACAGGGATCATGGCATCCCCACTCGGAGCCAAGCCACCGGAACCGAATCGACGACGGCCTCGACTGGTGGAACTGCCCGGGGACGGTCAAGGAACCACGACAACTACTCTCCTCCCCGGGACAGACATCATCACCGACGATAGGAGGACACATGTGGAGTGTCAGCCCTCACTCCACGCCTTAGGGCCATTCAATGGCCCCCAAACTTCAAGGTATCCAATGTCGATAAATATGAACCTAAGCAAGATCCAGGGGGTTGGCTAGCCATCTACACCACCGCTGCTCGAGCTGCCGGGGCGTCCGAAGACGTGATGACCGCGTACTTACCCATTGTCCTTGGGCAAGACGCGCTGCAATGGCTGCGACATCTACCACGACACTGCATCGACGACTGGGGCGACTTCAGTCGACGCTTCACCGCCAACTTCCAGTCCCTCTCCGACAAGCCGGCACAACCGTGGGACCTCAAATCCATCAAGCGCCGGGGGGACGAGACTCTCCGGTCGTACCTCAAAAGGTTTCAGACCATGAGAAATTGTATCCCCGAGGTCACGGAGGCAGCCGTGATCGAGGACTTCTACAGAGGATCCAATGACTCGGCTTTCGTCCGAGCCATACTACAGAAGGCGCTGACTACCTCCGAGGAACTGTTCCGGGAAGCCGACCTCTACATCACCGCCGACGAGCGGGCCTAGGACCTCATCGGAGGATCAAAGCCCGCACCGGCCACGACGCGACGCGAACCAGCAACCCGACAAACGATGGGAGAAGAGGCCTCGCGAGGAAGTACACGCCGCCGGACCACCTGCCTCTCGCGCCCGAGGAGGACCTCGTGGAGGCGAACGCACGCTGGACGACATCCTCGACGCCCAGTGCCCGTACCACAAGGACATGCGCCACACTCTTCGTAACTGCCAGGACTTCAAGCATTCCGTCAGACACGGCCGACCCTTCCAACCTCTACCTCCTCCTCCGCCGAGGGGAGGACCAGATGAACCACGACAACTCCCTCAGCAGGAGGAGGGAGGAGGAGGAGGAGCTTTCCCACGCGTTGACAGGGAGGTCAACGTCATCTTCGGCGGACATGGATTGCAGGAGAACAAAAGACAGCAAAAGCTCAACGATCGCCAGATACTGGTGGCGACCACCGGCCCTCCCGCCCCATACCGGTGGTCGGAGCACCTGATCACCTTCACTCGGGCGGATCAATGGCTCAACTTCGACCATCCGGGCAAATATCCGCTTCTCGTCGATCCGGTGATCCGAGAGAGCCGGGTGAAGAAGGTGTTAGTGGACAGGGGGAGCAGCATCAACGTCACCTTCCCCCGGACACTCCAAGGCTTGGGAGTTCACCTCAAAGAGCTCCACGAGTCGGACACCCCTTTCTTCGGCATCGTGCCGACGGAAGGGGAATACCCGCTGGGCCACATCTACATGCCGGTCACCTTCGGAACTCCGGAGAACTACAGAACCGAGTTCCTGAGGTTTGAAGTGGCGAACTTCGACTGCGGGTACAACGCCATCATCGGGAGGCCGGGACTGGCCAAATTCATGGCCATCCCTCATTACACGTACATGATACTGAAGATGTCAGGGCCGCAAGGAATCATAACTGTGCGCGCCGACTTCCAAGGCGCCGCAGAGTGTTTCCGAGTGGCCATCCAAGCAGCCCTCACCACCAAGCTGTCGGCGGTTTCTTCGACACTGGCGAACTCTAAGCCTGAAGAGGACCTCGCAGTACCGGCGAACGAAGCTCAGGCCGTGACTTCTATGCGGCCGACTGAAGAAACCAAGAGGATCAACCTGGGGTTCGCTGATGAACGCAAGACTGCCATCATCAGCTCCAGCTTGGACGACAAATAGGAAAGCGCGCTCGTCCAGTTTCTGCAAGAAAACCGAGACGTATTCGCATGGCAACCTGCGGATATGTCGGGAGTCCCAAGAGAACTGGCCGAGCACAAACTGAAGGTCTACCCCCAGGCAAGGCCGATTCGGCAAAAGCTACGACGTTTCACGCCCGACAAGAGAGAGGCCATTCGTGCTGAGCTGGCCCGCTTGGTCGCGGCCGGATTCATTAGAGAAGTGTTACATCCCGAGTGGTTAGCCAACCCTGTTCTTGTACTAAAAAAGAATAAAGTGGATTGGCGCATGTGTGTTGATTATACTGATCTCAACAAACACTGTCCGAAGGATCCCTTCGGGCTCCCGAGGATAGATCAGGTGGTGGACTCCACTGCTGGGTGTTCTGTGTTATCTTTCCTGGATTGCTATTCCGGATACCACCAGATTAGTTTGGCAAAGGAAGATGAAGAAAAAACAGCATTCATTACTCCATTTGGTGCTTTCTGTTATACCTCCATGCCATTTGGCCTCAAAAACGCTGGAGCAACCTACCAGAGAGCCATTCAAACATGCTTAGCCGATCACTGGGGCAAGCGTGTGGAGGCCTACGTGGATGATGTGGTTATCAAAACAGAGAACTCAGAAAACTTCATCGAAGACTTACAACTGGTTTTCAACAGTCTGAGGCGGTATAGATGGAAGCTTAATCCCGAAAAATGTGTTTTCGGGGTACCGGCAGGAAAGTTACTCGGGTTTATTGTCAGCAATCGAGGAATTGAGGCTAATCCAGATAAGATTGAAGCCATCATGAAGATGGAAGAACCTCGATCACAAAAGAAGGTTCAGGGACTTACTGGATGTATGGCAGCTCTGAGCAGATTTATATCCAGGCTGGGGGAGAAAGGTCTACCGTTTTACAAGCTACTCAAAAAGGTGGATAAGTTTCAGTGGACTTCAGAGGCACAAGAAGCTCTAGATGCACTGAAGAAATTCTTGACAACACCACCAGTACTGAAACCACCACAACGAGCCACGTCAACCCAACCGGCTGAAAATCTTTTGCTATATATCTCTTGCACGACTCACGTGGTAAGCACCGCGTTGGTAGTCGAGCGAGCAGAAGAAGGACATGCCTACCCCGTGCAACATCCTGTTTATTTCATCAGCGAAGTTCTGGGTCCATCGAAGAAAAAATATCCTCAAGTGCAGAAGCTATTATATGTAGTACTTCTGACTGCCCGCAAGCTGCGTCACTACTTTGATGATCACAAAGTCATAGTAGTCACCGGCTTTCCGATAGGGGATATTCTTCACAACAAGGAAGCAATTGGCCGAATAGCTAAGTGGGCCTTTGAACTGGGGTCCCATGACATCGAATTTCGACCTCGTACTGCCATAAAATCTCAAGCATTGGTTGATTTCGTTTCAGAATGGACTGAACAACAAATACCAGAGAACCCAGAAACGGCGGAAGTATGGAAGATGTATTTTGATGGCTCACTGAAGCTGCAGGGAGCAGGAGCGGGAATTCTCTTCACCGCACCTGGAGGCGAGCACCTCAAATATGCCCTCCAGTTGTTGTTTCCGGCCTCTAACAATGCAGCCGAGTATGAAGCTTTGATCCATGGATTGAACATCGCCATATCATTAGGCATCAAGAGATTGATGGTATACAGAGACTCTCTGGTAGTCATTAGCCAGATAAACAAAGAGTGGGATTGTTCAAATGATTCAATGGGAAAATACTATACTGCCGTCCGAAAGTTGGAAGACAAATTTGAGGGTCTGGAATTTCATCATGTAGAAAGAGATCGGAACACAGCAGCCGATGTACTATCCAAGTTAGGATCCAGTCGAACTCAGGTCCCACCCGGAGTCTTTATGCAAGAAATACTACAGCCGAGTATCTCAATGGATCAAACAGAAGAATGCAACATTATAGATCAACCTGAATCAGACTCTGATGACTGGAGAAGGTCGATCATTAAGTATATAAAGAATGAGGAAGAACCAGACGACAAGAACTCGGCAGAGCGCATTGCCAGACAGTCGGCTCACTATACACTCATTGGGGAGACCTTGTACAGAAGGGGTGCATCAGGCGTCCTCATGAAGTGCATTCTTTCGACCACTGGGAAGCAACTTCTGGAGGAGGTCCATGCTGGGCAATGTGGAATACATGCAGCCTCTAGAACACTAGTCGGGAAGGTCTTCAAGTCAGGATTCTATTGGCCAACAGCAAAGAATGATGCAGCCGAGTTAGTTCAGAGATGCGAAGCTTGCCAATACTTGTCAAAACAACAACATCTGCCAGCACAGCAACTGCAGACCATACCAGTAACTTGGCCTTTCGCATGCTGGGGACTGGATATGATTGGACCTTTCAAGAAAGCTCAAGGGGGATACACTCATGTATTAGTAGCAATCGACAAATTCACTAAATGGATAGAATTCAAGCCCATCGCATCTTTAACCTCTGCTAAGGCCGTGGAATTCATACAAGACATAATATTCAGATTCGGGATACCAAGCAGCATCATAACTGACTTAGGATCCAACTTCACAAGTTCAGAGTTCTTCGACTTCTGCGAGCAAAAGAGCATTCAGATCAAGTATGCGTCTGTAGCACATCCAAGGGCCAACGGGCAAGTTGAGCGAGCCAACGGGATGATACTGGAGGCACTCAGGAAAAAGGTCTTCGACAAGAATGAAAAGTTCGCAGGAAAGTGGATAAGGGAATTGCCCTATGTCGTTTGGAGCCTAAGAACCCAACCCAGCCGAGCTTTGCATGGAAACACTCCTTTCTTCATGGTCTATGGGTCAGAGGCAGTGCTACCCGCCGATCTCAAGTTCGGGGCGCCAAGGTTGATCTTCGAAAACATAGCAGAAGTTGAAGCCACCAGGCTGGAGGACATTGATGTACTTGAAGAAGAACGGCTAAATGCGGTAATCCAATCAGCACGGTATCAGCAGACTCTAAGGCGCTATCACGACAAAGCCGTGCGACAACGATCCTTCTCAGTAGGAGATCTCGTCCTCCGCCGAATTCTAACGGGGGAAGGACGGCACAAGTTGTCGCCCTTATGGGAAGGACCCTTCATGGTAGCAGAAGTCACTCGGCCAGGATCCTATCGTCTCACTCAGATGGATGGCACAGAAGTCGGGAACTCCTGGAACATAGAACACCTCAGGAAGTTTTATCCCTAGCTGCATTTCGAAAGCTATCGGACGACGATGTACTCTATAAAATGGAAAAGTGTCATCAATAAAGAAAGGCTTCAAATATACTCAGTTTGTTCACGGTTGACATGCTCACGCTTACTTAACTTGGGGGCGACCACTATGCCCTGCCAACGGAGCAATCGGCTTAAGTCGGCAATGACTTAGGGCGGTGCAACATGCTCACGCTTACTTAACTCGGGGCGACCACTATGCCCTGCCAACAGAGCAATCGGCTTAAGTCGGCAACGACTTAAGGCGGCGCAACATGCTCACACTTACTTAACTTGGGGCGACCACTATGCCCTGCCAACGGAGCAATCGGCTTAAGTCGGCAATGACTTAGGGCGGTGCAACATGCTCACGCTTACTTAACTCGGGGCGACCACTATGCCCTGCCAACGGAGCAATCGGCTTAAGTCGGCAACGACTTAAGGCGGCGCAACATGCTCACGCTTACTTAACTTGGGGCGACCACTATGCCCTGCCAACGGAGCAATCGGCTTAAGTCGGCAATGACTTAGGGCGGTGCAACATGCTCACGCTTACTTAACTCGGGGCGACCACTATGCCCTGCCAACGGAGCAATCAGCTTAAGTTGGCAACGACTTAAGGCGATGCAACATGCTCACGCTTACTTAACTCGGGGTGACCACTATGCCCTACTAATGGAGCAATCGGCTAAAGTCAGTGGCGACTTAAGCCGGTGCAACATGCTCATGCCTATGCAATTCAGGGTGACCACTACGCCCTATTAACAAAAATAAACGACTTAAGCCAGCAGTGACTTAAGGCGATCTGACGAAATTATGATTACTCGTACAGGGATGACTTCTATATCCCGCAAACAAATTTCATAATCATCACGCGTCATTTCACCACTGCAAATCTACGAACTGATGAATTCTGAAACAATAAGAGAGTAATTATATCATTCGAATGCTGAACCGATATCCTCTAACAAATACTCAATCATGCTAACCGCGCGCTCAAAGCACGCAAAATGTTTCTCTATTTTGCAATGTCTTTTTCAGGAGCCACCGACGAAGAAGGGCGACTCGAGGAATCAGGGGCAGCATTCACATCAGCCCTTATGTCTTCAGGAACAACCACGCCGGGTCTCCTCATCAAGATCCGTCCCGCCCGAATGACCTTGTCCATGGCTCTGTCGCGCTGAGCTTTGAGAGTAACAGAAGTTTCTTCGGCAACTTTAGCAGCCAGTCGAGCGGTTTCTAACTCCTGGACAATGGATTTTTTGGAAGCTCGGAGTTCTTTGATAGTAGCATCCTTTGCTGATATCAACTGCTTGAGCCGGGTTACCTCATCCATGGATTCTTGCAGCTTACAACGTTGGAGGTCTAATTCTTCCATGGTGAAGCGATGACTTCTCTCCAAGATAGTCAGCGAGTTGCAAGAATCACAATACAACCTTTCAAGATTGTCTCTAGAAGCAGCAAGGATGCGTTTTTCTTCCTGCAAACAAAAGTCAACCCCCTCAAACACCAAGCAAGTAATGGCAGCATAACAAGGCAAAGCGCAGTTTCATAAATCACCTTTTCAGAGTCGAGCTGAGCATGAAGAGAAGAACTCAGTGCATTGGCGTCATCTAAAGCAGCGGAGACCTGACCCAACTCAACCTGACTCTGAGAGTACTTTTCCTCAAAGTCAGAGCATCGCTGGGCCAATTCAGCCTGATCTCGGGAATGTTTTTCTTCAAGAGTGGAAATCTGTTGAGTCATGCCTAGCAGGAGATAATCAAACAAAATAGTGGTCAAAATATAAAGCAGTCTACAGTGAAGGCAAAGAAAAGCAAAAGGGCACTAACCAGTGTTGGTTGCCTCCAATTCAGAGATACGATGTTGAAGCGACACTGGATTCCAACATGTAAGTGACGAAGCTACTTCTGGGATAGAAGCACCCTGTAGCCTCAGCTGGCTAGCCATCCCATCCACCAAAGCCTGATGAGGAAAACAGAAGAGTGTAATGACAGCAGTTCACACAATGTGAAAACCAAGCTAAAATACATCACAGTACCTGGAGGTTGGAAAAGAACGAAGGGATCCCCAAATCAGGAGAGATCAGTTGATAATCAGGCGTGAGGCCACCACCCGAAGCAGCTTGCAACGAACCAGTAGGAATCAGCTTGGTGCCTTCAACAGAGCCAAACACTCGATCAGCGGGGACGCTGCCCTCTAAAGCGACTCCCTGGTCCACGGTTTGGGCTACCACCATACAGCCAGAGTGTGGAGGAGATCCCGCATGAACGTCCATGGAAGTACAGGAAGGAGACCCTGCTCGGGCACCCTTGGGGGCTGGGTCATAGTTTGCACTGCCCACTTGAGCCGGATCATCCCCGGCAGCACCCTCGGGGGCTGGGCAGTGGCTTACACTCTTCACCCGAGCCAAGTCATCCCTGGTGACATCCTCGGGAGCTGGGCATGTGTCAGCACCATTCTTGAGGTCCAAGCTCTCTGCAGTAACTACCTCTAAGGTTGACGGGCCCTCAGTTACTTCCATAGGACCAGGACGATCCAAGTCAGTCTCCCGACCCTCGAGATCGTGCTCTAAGGTCGACGAGGCACGGGATGACCTCAACCCAGCATCAAGCACGTCAGCGCAAGCCTCCATTGCACCATCATCCACTGGCTCCGATAACAAGTCCTCCGGAACCATATCCTCGAGAGTCTGATCAAAATTGGCCAGGGACAGTTCTTGCAGACCAATGAGAGCAGACAAAGCAGGAGAGGGAACTCCACTACTTTCACCGCTAGCAATGAATTACCGACTGTTTTTCCGAGTCAAAGGAACTTCATTTTCTCCCTCCTCATCATCCACATTAGCAACACAAGCAGCACCCCCATTGGGATCAGCAACTGATTCGGGACACCCATTGGGATCAGCGTCAGTAAATTCAGTCGCAAGCACTTCTTCAGCATCAGGAACCAAAGTACGAACATCCCGACCCAAACTGGGTACCTGCCGAAGGCGTCTCCTTTTCTTTTTCTGTTCATCAGCAGAAGGATCGGATGGATTGGCTCGGCAAGGGCGCCTCGGGCGAGTACCAGCAGGTTTCTGAGTATCTAAGGTCACACCAGCCTCTGGGAGGGGCGCCACCACTAATGCCCCAGCAGGAGCAGCGTCAGAAGAGTCCTCAGCAAGCAAATCAAGCATGGCACCTATCTCCGCATCACTAGGGTTCAGGGGCACCTCGAAATAAACCTGCCGTTCATCATCAGGAATTCCCCCGAGTGTGGCAACCAAGGCACTAACTTCTTCAGCAGAGGGCCGCACTCTAAGGCCCAAACTGCCGTCAGTAGCAGGAGGATTCGACACAAAAAAAGTGAAGGCTTTGGGAGGAGGCAAGTTCCAGGCCGAGTATGCCACTGGAGCACCAACATTTGACACTTTACCCCTAAGGATCATCTCTAGTCGACTCACCAAGTCTGCAGAAGGAATTCTTCTGTTAGTAACCCGAGTTGAGTCGGCTAGCCCTCGATACAGATAAGCTGGGTAGGCCCTGTCTTTCAATGGCTGAATATTCTTGAAAACAAAATCAGTAACCACAGCTTCAGCAGTCAGACCCCTCTCTTTCAGCAGTCCAACTTCAGCTAGCAACACACCTGCCTCAGCTACTTCCTGATCTGTGGGAGACTCGGTCCAGCTTGGGGTGCGAACGTCCGGCTGTCTTCCCGACCGGGAGGGGAGAGAATTCCCATAATTCTCAACTATAAACCATTCCAGGCGCCATCCCTTAATACTGTCCTTGAGAGGGATCTCGAGATATTCAGTTTTCCTCCCGCGGCACATCTCCAAGCTGGCACCCCTGACCAACTGGTGTTGTCCCCCGGCCATCCTAGGGCGACAATGATACAAGTATTTCCACAGACCGAAATGCGGCAGCACGCCAAGAAAGGCCTCGCATAAATGAACGAAAATGGAGATTTGCAAAATTGAATTGGGATTCAAATGGGTCAAGTTAATATGGTAGAAATCAAGGAGGCCACGGAAAAAGGGAGAGATGGGAAGGCCAAGGCCGCGGAGAAGGAAAGGGGCGTAAACAACGGACTCATGGGTATCCTCCGTCGGAACAGTAAATCCATGGCAAATCCGCCAAGAACAGAGTTCTCGCGGAGGAAGAACCCCGATGGATACGAGGTGGAGAAGTTCAGTTTCAGAAATGACGGACATGTGGTTACCTGCGAAAGGCAACTGGCTGTTGGGGTCGATTGGAGGAATCACCACAGCAGACGAACTCGAGGTCTTCCTCTTGGGTGCCATCTCGATTCTACCGGCGAGCAGAATGGGAGGCGAATGGCAGAGAGGATTCGGAAGCGGGAAAGCAAGAACTAGGGTACGGAAAGCAAAGGCGGCTAAAAGCGCAGCACTTATGGGATATTCTCGAGCCAGATACCGTTTCAAAAAGTGCTCAGTCATCACCCGGCGGTTATTTCCAAAACCCTAGCATGCCACATGGTCACCCGGCGGTTATCTCCAGAACACCAGTGCGCCACCTCATCACTCGGTCATCATCCTCTAAGTGGCTCGCGCGGCCTGCTATCAGTCGGCGCTACCTCCAAAACGCCGATTTCGTGTTCAGCCGCTCGACATTACCTCTAAAATGCCGACGTCGCCCTCCAGTCACTCGGCGTTACCTCTAAAACGCTGCTATCGTATTCAATCACTCGGCGTTGCCTCTAAAAAGCTGATATAGTGATCAGTCGCTCGGCGTTGCCTCTAAAAGGCCGACGTCGCCCTCCAGTCACTCGGCGTTACCTCTAAAACGCTGCTATCGTATTCAATCACTCGGCGTTGCCTCTAAAAAGTTGATATAGTGATTAGTCGCTCGGCGTTGCCTCTAAAACGCCGACATCACCCTCCAGTCACTCGACGTTACCTCTAAAACGCTGCTATCGTATTCAATCACTCGGCGTTGCCTCTAAAAAGCTGATATAGTGATCAGTCGCTCGGCGTTGCCTCTAAAACGCCGACATCACCCTCCAGTCACTCGGCGTTACCTCTAAAACGCTGCTATCGTATTCAATCACTCGGCGTTGCCTCTAAAAAGCTGATATAGTGATCAGTCGCTCGGCGTTGCCTCTAAAACGCCGACGTCACCCTCCAGTCACTCGGCGTTACCTCTAAAACGCTACTATCGTATTCAATCACTCGGCGTTGCCTCTAAAAAGCTGATATAGTGATGAGTTGCTCGGCGTTGGCTCTAAAACGCCGACATCACCCTCCAGTCACTCGGCGTTGCCTCTAAAAAGCTGGTATTGTATTCAATCGCTCGGCAGTTATCTCTAAAACTCCGATATTGTGTTCGATTACTCAGCAGTTACTCTAAAAAGCGCCGACACCATCTACAAAGTTACTCGGCGGCTACTCCTAAAAGCATTAGTTTGATGCCCGAGTTATTCATTTACTGTCTCAAAGGAATCAGTTTCACAAACGAGCAAGACAAGTCATAAAGGAGAAGCCAACATCATTCTTTCATTAGAAGGGAAGATAGCGCACTTACAAATCAACTCTTTACGAGTTGATACTTCCCTATTACTACTACATTACATTACTACTACTACTACTACACTACGTTATACTATTCTACATTACTACTACATTATTCTAACTATACTATACTAATATCTAAAAAAAATAGTGGCATCTAGCCACTGGCCCTGTTGCTGCCGCCGCCGCTGCCGCCCCTGGTGCTGCCCGTGCTGCTGCCGCCCCGGTTGCTGCCCCTGCTGCCGCCACCGTCACCATCCTTGCTGCCGCCGCCGCTGCCCCTGCCGCTGCCGTCACCGTCACCGCCGCCATCGTCGTCGTCGTCGTCGTCCTCGCTCGCCGCCGCCGTCCGAGTCCTCCTCATCAGAGGAGTACTCCGACCCATCCGAGCCCTCGAGCCCGGAGCGCTCGACGGCCCGGATGTATGACCAGACCTCCACCGCGAGCCCCTGGGAGTCGTCTGAGTCGTCAGACGACTCACGCGGGGGGACGGGAGCCGGAGACCCCTTAGACCTAGAGGAGAACTCCTCCTCTGTGTACTCCGAGTCACCAAACTCCTCCGATGGAGGAGTTGGCTCACGCTTGCATTTGTTGTTCTTGCCCATGGTGGAAGCAGAAGGGAGAGAAGAGAGGGAAGCAGCAGAAGAACAGCGAAGAGATGTGAAAAAGCCAGAGAGACAACGGCGTTATTTATAGAAGGAGAAGGCAACCGCTCACCTCCAACCGCGGTCACTGAACAGTCGCAAAGCATTCAATAAGCACTTCAACCCGTCTGAAGACACGTCAGGCGGCTGACGCCGTTTCACGCAACACAACACCCATTGGGACTCCAGTCAACAGCGCGGAGGATATGATTACACCCGCCGTCACATCACATTACTACTCAGAAGCAGCCGGCTAAAACACTCAGCGTACCAAACCGTCCCTTGCCCACACCCATTGGGGGGGACGCCCAGGAATTATCAGTATATTTTTCAAAATGGTCACATCTGTGCAGGGCACGCAGTGAATACCTCAAGACAAAAATGAGATATCGGTGAGGATTAGAGGAAAGCCAAATATAGCCAGTGAAGTACAAAATATGGTCGACAGAAGCGACTTGAAGACTAGACAGAGAACGTCCATCAAATGTCCAATCAGTCACAGAGCAAATAAATTACACTACCTAGCAAGATATGGATGGATTGCAAACTCGGCTGCAAAAGACAAAATACATGCTGACCTTTGAAGCATAATATTGATGACATAGTGCGGATGACATCATGCCGATTTTTTACAAGCAGAAAGGATAATCTTCAGCAAAAAGACACAAAAGGAAGACCTTCGAGTGGATTATCCTCAAAAATCCACTTGAAGCTCGGGGGCTACACCCATTGGGTGCACCTCCGGTGCACCCCATGAATCATCATTCCAAGCCAAGATAGTGCCGACTCCTAACGCATGGGACAAGATTAAAGACAAATTTAGCACTCAACCGAAATGCAGGAGTAAAAATGGGAGTAATTTTTGGTGAAGACCTTCGAGTAGATTATTTTCTAAAAATCTACTCGAAGCTCGGGGGCTACACCCATTGGGTGCACCTCCGGTGCACCCAATGAAGTTTAGGGTCCTACAAAGCGAAATGCCGACCTCTAAGGCACGGGAACGAAATAAAGCTTCGGTTTGAGAAGGGTCAAAAGCAGGGGGAAACAGTAAGAAGTCGTTCTCTTCAAATCACCTGCAAGCTGGACCTGGGATCTTTGGGCTGATTACTTTTAAATTAACCCAAAGATCGGGGGCTTGTGGGGGACAGATATCCCCCAGGTCCACTAAAAGAGTAAAAGACCTCACGAAAGGCCCAAGGGCCCGATAAATCGTGAGGCCATCCTTTTGTGGGCCTGGGGAAGAATAATCAGCAGAGCAGGTTGACACGAGGCCGGGTCGGTGTAAACCTGGACGGTTCACAAGTCGAGCGAGCAATCGCAACAGAGATCCGACTTTCCCGCGCTGGAGCTCTCATGCAACGGAGCCACGCGGGGATAGGTCGGCAGAATCATAGGGAGATAGACTCGAGCAGTTCACTATCTTTTAGGCGCACGTTGTTATCATATCCACATGTATTGCTCCACGGTCGAATATATAAGGCCTAGGGGGCACCCCTTCAGAACGATCGATCCGACTACTTAGCCACCCACTTCGACTCTCGGCATTCTCGATTCAGAGAGCTCTCTTGTAACCTCATTCACCCAGCATACTCACAGGACGTAGGGTGTTACGCATCTCTAAGCGGCCCGAACCTGTAAACATTGTCCACTGTCCCACGTGCAATTGGCACGAACCATTTTGCTACAGTCGTCAACACCATCCTACTCCTAAAAACACCTTGAGGGGCAACCCCGGGTGTGCGGTCGGATCCAAAACACCGACAGCTGGCGCGCCAGGTAGGGGGTGTGTCGACGATCCAAGCTAGCTCAATGGCCGTCACCTTCTACAGCAAGATCACCCTGCATCTCGGATCCGTATTCTGCTTCGGAACAATCTCATCCGTAGCGGATGAAGAGGGAACTCTACACCGCATTGCGGATCCGCCGGAAAAGAAGTCTCACCGCTGGCGATGGGCGCACCGGACAGTCCGATGCGCCGCCACGTCATCCTGTCGTTAGGGCTTGGAGCTGGTTGACCGTTGGAGGCTTTGTCCTCATGCGGCACCGAACAGTCCGGTGTCCCTCTGACCATCTGCTCTGACTTCTGCCGCGTTTACTATGCTGCACTGTTCACTGTCAGAGTCGACCGTTGTGCGCAGATAACCGTTGATCCGCTGGCACACCGAACAGTCCGGTGGTACACCGGACAGTCCGGTGAATTATAGCGGAGCTGCGCCTAAGAAACCCGAAGCTACAGAGTTCGGAGTGTACGGTCCCTGGTGCACCGGACAGTCCGGTGCGCCAGACTAGGGAGCACTTCAGTTTCCTTTGCTCTTTTCCTTTTGAGCCCTTTTTAATGTTTTGGATTGATTTGAGTTGAACCTTTGGCACTGTTGGGGACTTGTTCTCAAATGCTAAGAGTTAAGAACAAGACAACATAAAAAGTGTTAAATGTTAAAGTCCTTCGTCCTTCAAGACATTATGTCCCTTCAGATATAATGAATTCCGGACGAAGGTTATGAAGAAAGAGACCTTCGTAAGTTCGATAGATGATGAAGAAGAATACATATGTGAAATACGAATAATACAGATATTATCATCAATTTATTTTTATTTTGCACTATTAGAATCATAATAACAAATTATAATTGTACCTTCGGATTGACAAAAAGCAAAGGTACAGACGTGATGCGAAAAGCAAATGCCAAATTAGCGTGAACAGTACGGGAGCACTGTTCATCTATTTATAGGCACAGGACGCAGCCCGTGGAGAATTACATTAATGCCCTTTACATTTATCAATAACTCTATAGTGATTCTTCGAGGTCTACTTTGGTTTTTCATCATATAAGTCGGTTCCCCTTTTCTGCTGTCATACCGAAGCTTTTTCTGCGCATAGCTTCGTGATCATCTTATCCTTCGTCATGATCGCCTTCCGTCCTACTCAAGCTTCATCTTGACCATACTCTTGTATACTCGTGACCCGATTCCGAAGATACCTGCTCACATATTTCACTTGGAAAACATTGTCAAATCATGTTTTTGAGGACCTTCGGAAGCCGAAGGCCCCCAACAGTAGCCCCTCGCAATATTAATTTGCTGGAATGGTAAATTCATATTGCGACATGGACGAAGGCTTTAAGCCGAAGGTCCAAAAAAACGCCTTCCCTTTGCTAGAATAGCAACAGTCTTTGACAAGTGGGACCCTCCAGTTTTCAACGCACTAGGTGTATAAATAAGAGCTCACCACCAGTTTATTTGGCACGCTCCCTTGCCATCTGCTTTTACTCACCCAACTTTTAGCCTGCGCGCAACAACACTTGCTTGGCTTTTAAAATTTTTAAGCTTCGGTTCCGAGAGCACTTCCTCAGCGTTTGCGAAGATGTCTGAAGATAAAAAAGCTGTTGGTGATTCAAAGCTAAGCCTTTCAGAGGAGATGCATCTGGGCTTTCTTGAATCAATATCAAAGACTAATACAGAGAAGATTACTAGGGAGATTTTGGAGGGTTTATCTGAAGATATTGGTGACAGTGACAGTTATGATGTGGATAGTGGTGGTGAGGATTCCGAAGATCGACCTTGGCGACCAAGCCATGCGGTTTTTGGTAAATCCAGTATTAAAGAAAATCATCTTGTCAATATGAGGGGCAGATATTTTCGGGACTTGTCTGTTGTGAGGGCTGATGAAGGAGAGAAGACTTGTCCGACTCCCAAGGAAAATGAAGTCGTGATATTCCGAAGCTTCTTAAAGGCTGGACTGCGATTTCCCTTGAGCAGTTTTGTCGTGGAAATACTGAAGATATTTGAAATCTACCTTCACCAACTTACCCCCGAAGCAATCATAAGGATGAACATCTTTGTGTGGGCCGTGAGGAGCCAAGGTTTGGAACCTAATGCAAAAAGCTTCTGCAACATACATGAGCTATTGTATGAAACAAAACCCTGGGGTAAAGAGCAGTATCACAACAATTTTGGCTACTACAGCTTCGGCGCCCGGTCTGGATCAAGCTGCCCCGTGCCAACCTTTCGAAAGAGGTGGCCCGGCGACTGGATGACGGAATGGTTTTATGTGAAAAAAGACTTGAAATCACGGGAAGATATTAAAGGTATTATTATGTGCCCTATCTGGCAACGCTTCGGCCTCCGGAAGCCGAAGGTGGAAATGAATGAAGCAACCGAAGAATGCCAGAGAGCCTTCGGCGTTGTTTGTTCTTTTATTGGGACAAGGGATTTGGTCCAAGAACACATTGCTTTCAGAGTATGGCCACTTGTGGAAAAGTGGGAAATGCCGGAGGAGACCATTAAAGAAACTGACGAAGGTGGACTAATCAGGCTAAAATACACATTCAAATACGGAGATAAGTTCGTTGAGCCAGATGATGACTGGTTGAAAAGTATTGAGGCCATAAGTGACGAATTGCTTGGGGTATACTCAAAGGCCAAAGATACTGCATTATCAGCGGCCTTCGGAGGTCGAAAGAAGAAGAGACTCAACCGAGTATTTGATGCAATTGGGTTTGTTTACCACGACTACCGCTATCCAACGCGGGGTCAAAAAAGAAAGAATACATCTTCTGCGAAGGAAACTGCTTCAGCCGCTCCTAGCGAGCCGGCGCCGAAGAGGAAAAGGGTAAAAGTTCTCACACACCGGCCACGTTATATTGAACCGGCCACAGTGCCTGAGTTTATCGGTGAGACCTCTTTGGCCACCGAAGCTAAAGATCCAACTCCACTGTCAAAAATCGAAGAGCTGGCCGAAGTGCCAGCGATAGAAAAAACAGAAGAACCGAAGACTGAAGAAACAAAGACATCAGAAGCTTTAAGTCCTTCAGAAAAAATTGAGGCAGCAAAAAGCCAAAAGGGTCCAGCAGTGACCCCGAAAAGAAAAAGGATGGTTAATGTGCTGGATGTTTTGGAGACAATTAAGTCTTCAAGCACAACTCCAAAGAAAATTGTTGAAACTTCCGAAGTGCATACTGAAGCCTTTGTTGCCGAAGCTTCAAAGCAACAATCTGAAACTGAAGCTGGGCCTTCAGAGCCCACCAAGGTAAAATCCTTGGAAGCCGAAGAAACAAAAATGGCAGAGCCAATTTTGGTTGAAGAAACTGGCACTGCTGCCCCCGAAGCATCCTCCAAAGCCCTCGATTATATTGTACGACATGCTTCGAGAAAAAGATTATCTAAAGAAGAGATTTTTGAAGCTAATCACTATGCCCAAGAACTGAAGTATCCAAAGGGGGCCTTAGTATTCAATGGCACAGACGAAGATGACTTCTTATACTGTCTCCCAGATAACAAAGAATTATCCGTCTGCCGGGAGATAGCTAGAAGTATGGGGTTCTCGAAGCTTGAAGCTGGCCTCTGCGCTATGACAAAGGACGATCTTGCAGATAGCCTCGCATATAATAGTCTGAAGGTATGAAAATTGTATATTTGGAAATTTATAATTTTGAATTATTCTTTTATTCTTATACTAATTCTTTTCATATAGGGTTTAATACTTAGCAACACTTTGAGAGCGCAAAGGAATGCTGAAGACGAGAGCTATAATATTGCTTTCAACAACCTACGAACAGAGGTTATTAAGCTGAGGAACGAAGCTTTGGAAAAAGATAAAATTCTGCTTACATTGGTGGATAAGATAAAGGAAGACGAAGCTACTTCTAAAGCTCAAGTTGAGGCTCAGAAGCACGAAATCGAGGATCTTCGGAAACAGTTAACCAGAGCTAAGGAAGAACGCATACTTGAAGAGACGAAACGAGAACTTAGCGATCAATGGGCAAATCATTTAGAAGGAAACGTTGAAGAGCTTCGTGCATCCAAGAAAAGGTGCTATGACAAATCTATAGAATGCGTTAAGAAAATAAAAACTAGTTTTGCCAGCGTTGGCGCATTCTCGAGCGAGGAAAACTTCACAAGGGGTAACCCCGAAGGCCCGATTGAATGGATCAATCACGAAGCTGAGGCCTTTGAGGAAATTTTGAATAGACGAGGAGACATATGTTCCTTTTCGGGTGCCAGGGGGATTGCTACTATTTTGGAGAGGAAAGGCTGTGAGCATGTAAAATCTTTGGCACAATCTGAAACTGCCTTATCCTCCGAAGATATAAAATACCCCTCGTCCGAAGCAAGCATGGTTGGTGGAAAATTTTTCACCGACATCTGGGACAATGGTGGCCGGGAAATGGCCCAAGAAATTATTCAAAAAAGTGAAAAAGGCATTCATGATGCTAAAAAAGTAGCAGAGGTCGCTGAGAAAAGCGCAGAGCCCGAAGGGCAAATAGGTATTAACTAGTGGTTTTTGACTCTTTGTTGTAATTTTTTGATTTTGAACTTGTTCACGGTTTGTAATAGTAATAAATCCGTATCTACTCTTCCCTCAGAACCTGCTGAGTCATCTGCGGGCCCCCACACGAAGGGGGGTGACAAAATTAGACAAATGGCCGAAGCCATCATGGATAGAGTTGTTGATCAGCTTCTAAACGAAGCTGCAGAAGTAGTCTTAAGGGAAGATTAGATGCTGTTGCAAAAACATTTAGAATGTAATGTTTGTTGAGAATCGTGTGTAATATTGTGTAACTTAGGGTGTAATATATTAGCTGTTTATAGTTCTATTCTTTGCGATGCATGAAACATTATATACATACCGTTTTTGAGCCTTCGGCGAAAAAACACCTTCCCTTCTTTTCATGCTTCGTAAATAATATCCGTGTTCTCATAAAATCAGTAGCCAATCCTCGTAAAATCAATAATCAATAGATCTTTCCATTTCAGAGTTTGACGAAAATATAACTCTTCAATGGCTATTGTTTGTGCCGTGTCACTATTTCTTCAAAACGATCTTCGAATATCAATATTGAGACACCCCTTCTTGCGTTGTTGATGCACTATGATGTATGATGTTATGTTATGCAAATGATGTAATGATGTGATGTTATGCAAAATGATATTTGCCGAAGGTCGACATTTCTTTTTCACTGTAAGCCTCCCTTAGGAGCTTCTTTGCCTTTTACTTCAGCGGAATTAGCGTTTATTTTTCGCTGTAAGCCTCCCTTAGGAGCTTCTTCGCCTTTTACTTCAGCGGAATCAGCGTTTATTTTTCGCTGTAAGCCTCCCTTAGGAGCTTCTTCGCCTTTTACTTTCAGCGGAATCAGCGTTTATTTTTCGCTATAAGCTCTGCATTCCCTTCGGAACGACTTTTGAGCAAAAAACTTACACTGCGCTCCCTTAGGAACGACTTTTGAGCGGAAAACTTACACTGCGCTCCCTTAGGAACGACTTTTTGCTGCTTCGAAGAAATTGCACTGTATTCCTTAGAACAAATTTTTGATAATTCGAAGGTCCTCCTTGCCACCATAAATTCTTATGCTTCGACAACTTAAATCTATGGAGAAGACATATTTTTATTATGGTAAAAAGCGAAACTGTTACAAGAGATTAAAAAGCGATAAAAAGCACTTAAACTTCCCAAAATTGTTCCTTATTAAAAAGAAAGTAAGACTGAAATGCAAAAATGCGAAAAGCCGCTGTCGAGGTAGGATATTTGTCAGTAAATATGCTTCGACTCTGGCACAGTGCTATTGACTGTGCGAGCTTCGGACTCCTCTCTGAAGTCCCGCTGAAGGTGAGTGTGCTGACTCCATTCTGGCTGCTGACCTCGTTGCATTGGTGATGGCGGTGGAGGCTGTTGCCAAGATGCTTGGGGTTGACTTGCCAAAGCAACAGAAGCTGCAGGGTGATTGCCTACATATTCTGGAATGTAAGGCAAATGGTACGAAGCAGTATGCATGACTTGCTTCAGCTGACTCTGTTGCGCTGCAGCTTCTGCTATCTCCTTTTGCTTCTGGATGGTAACATGGCACATCCTGGTGGTATGGCCCTTGTCTTCACCACAGAATAAGCAGTAAATTTTTCTTGGCTGATCCCCAAATCTTCCTCCGAAGCCCCTGGCGCCTCTGCCCCTTGGCGCTGGCGGCCGGAAAGAGCTTTGCTGCTGCCCCGAAGCTTGCGAGGAGCACTGTGGCCTTTGCTGTTGACTCCCTCTGTCATCACTTTGAGTAGAGTTGTGAATTGACCTGACGTGCCTCGGATGGAATCTTCCTCCGAAGCCCCTGGTCATTTCAGAGAACCTGAATGCTTCCTCCCTTCTTTGGCGAAAATCATTGTCAGCTCGAATATACTCGTCCATCTTCTAGAGCAGCTTCTCCAAAGTTTGAGGAGGCTTTCTGGCAAAGTACTGAGCTGAAGGTCCCGGCCGAAGCCCCTTAATCATGGCCTCAATGACAATTTCATTGGGCACTGTTGGTGCCTGTGCCCTCAGACACAGGAACCTTCGGATATACGCCTGAAGGTATTCTTCGTGGTCCTGGGTGCACTGGAATAAAGCTTGAGCAGTGACTGGCTTCATTTGAAACCCTTGGAAGCTGGTTATCAACATGTCCTTCAGCTTTTGCCATGAGGTGATTGTCCCTGGCCGAAGAGAGGAGTACTAGGTTTGTGCAACACTCCTGACAGCCATGACGAAAGACTTTGCCATGACCGTCGTGTTGCCACCATACGAAGATATGGTTGCTTCATAGCTCATCAAGAATTGCTTCGGGTCTGAATGACCGTCGTACATGGGGAGCTGGGGTGGCTTGTAAGACTGTGGCCAAGGTGTAGCCTGCAGTTCTGTTGACAGAGGAGAAGTATCATCAAAAGCAAAATTTCCATGATGGAAATCTTCATACCAGTCGTCCTCGTTGTAGAAGCCCTCCTGATGAAGCTCTCTACGCGGAGGCCTTCGGTTCTGGTCATCTTGAGCAAGATGACGAAGTTCTTCAGAGGCTTCGTCTATCTGCCTTTGTAGGTCAGCTAGACGAGCCATCTTTTCCTTCTTTCGTTGGACCTGTTGATGGAGCATCTCCAAGTTTTGGATTTCTTGATCCAAGTCGTCCTCCGGAGGCGTTGGACTGGTGGCCTTCCTCTTCTGGCTTCGGGCCTCCCTGAGAGAAAGGACATCCTGATTGGGATCCAGCGGCTGCAGAGTGGCAGCCCCTGTGGCTGAAGCTTTCCTCGGCGGCATGACGAAGGTGATGCTTGCCGAAGATGTTCAAAACTCAAAAAATGGACGTGAGTTCACCGGAGGTGGGCGCCAATGTTGGGAACTTGTTCTCAAATGATAAGAGTTAAGAACAAGGCAACATAAAAAGTGTTAAATGTTAAAGTCCTTCGTCCTTCAAGACATTATGTCCCTTCGGATATAATGAATTCCGGACGAAGGTTATGAAGAAAGAGACCTTCGTAAGTTCGATAGATGATGAAGAAGAATACATATGTGAAATACGAATAATACAGATATTATCATCAATTTATTTTTATTTTGCACTATCAGAATCATAATAACAAATTATAAATGTACCTTCGGATTGACGAAAAGCAAAGGTACAGACGTGAAGCGAAAAGTAAATGCCAAATTAGCGTGAACAGTATGGGAGCACTGTTCATCTATTTATAGGCACAGGACGCAGCCCGTGGAGAATTACATTAATGCCCTTTACAATTATCAATAACTCTGTAGTGATTCTTCGAGGTCTACTTTGGTTTTTCATCATATAAGTCGGTTCCCCTTTTTTGCTGCCATACCGAAGCTTTTTCTGCGCATAGCTTCGTGATCATCTTATCCTTCGTCATGATCGCCTTCCGTCCTACTCAAGCTTCGTCTTGACCATACTCTTGTATACTCGTGACCCGATTCCGAAGATACCTGCTCACATATTTCACTTGGAAAACATTGTCAAATCATGTTTTTGAGGACCTTCGGAAGCCGAAGGCCCCCAACAGGCACCTGTAGAACATATACTCTAGAGCAAACTAGTTAGTCCAATTGTTCGTGTTGGGCAATTCAACCACTAAAATTAATTAGGAAAAGGTTTGACCCCATTTCCCTTTCAACAAGCGCTGACGACGAATATATGTCTAAATCCTAGCTCTAGATATCAATTGTTAGGGTCATAGATGAGAAAAATGAGACCCATAGTTTAGGGCTAGTTTGAGAACCCAATTTTCTCTCGGGATTTTCATTTTCCCAGAAAATTAGTTTATTTTCCTTGGAAAAATAGGAATCCCTTAAGAAAATAGATGTCCCAAACTAGCCCTTAACGTAGAAAAAACTCTCCCAATGTGGAGGAGAAAAATCTACAGGAAAACAGATCTATTATATGATGTTGTACATAGTATAAGTAAAGATGGCAATGGGGACCTGATCCCCGATTCTCCGTGGAGAATTCCCTTATTAGGGGAGAAGTATGGGAGCAAATTAGTCCCTGCGGGAATCGAAACGGGGAAAATTTAGTCTCCATAGGGGTTCGTGGGGACAGGGAGCCCGCGAACTTGTGTTGATATAAATTAGTCTATTGACTAGTTACAATTATATAAAAAACTCAATACATAGTCTATTATAAAATAGCAAACTAAAAGATTAGATGTTTTTTTATAATTTTAATTTTAATTTATTATATTTATATTGATTTGATATAATCAATTTAAATTTGCCTTTAAATATATTACACTTCCTAATGGGGACAGATCCCTGTAGGGATAAATTCTCGGACAGATACGGGGATGGGAGGAAAAGCTCCTCTTGAGGCATAGTTTGAGTACTCTTGAGTTGAAGTTGTTTGGAGTGATTGAAGAGTGTTTAAATTTCCAATAGATCAAAAACTCCAACAATATATCCCAATCCACTCTAATCCATCTACTTACTAGAGTGTCTAAAATAGACCTGAGTGTTCGCAGGACGGAGAATTTTTATTCATGTGAGAATTCCTAGTTGCTATTCAGCGATGGAGAATTCCTAGTTGCTATTCCTAGATAAGGAAGGGCTACTTATATGAACAAAGAAGGGAGAAATAAGATCATATTATTTTATCCACATTACAGATCCTCACAACCATTAATATTTCTTAACGCATAATGCATGCAACGCAAAAAATAGAGTATGAGGAACCAAATGGAAAGGGGACCTAACTGCTAGCTTAGTTCGATTTCTGAGTGGCCGGCGACCCGTATTTTTTTTTTGTATTTTGTCCATTTTCTCCAAAAATTGTATGTTTGGACCAACGACTTATAATTACATTTGGACTATTTGCTCGGCGCTATCGTTATCCCTATAAGCTGTGGTCTAAAAATAACATTAAGGACTAGTTTGAGAACTCCATTTTTCTAAGAGATTTCTATATTTCAAAAGAAAATTAACTATTTTTTTTGGGAAAATAGAAATCTCTTGTAAAATATGGTTCCCAAATTAGTCCTAAGTCATTTAAAAGTCTAAACGTATTTTTTAAAAAGAATATGCTAAAATACTAAAAAAATTCAGACTGGCGACCTGCAGAAGGCTTCTCAGTTGGTGACGGCACCAAGGAAGTGGCGGACAACCAGATGGCATTGTTCTTCCACGTACCTATTCAGCTACAGCCAGAAAACAAACAAGGCTAGCTTAGCTACCTCGAGCGCTATAGGTGAAAACGAGTCGGGTATATCCTTCGGATACTAGATATGAATAGTGTAAATATCCGTTTTTTATATGGATTCAAGTATTTTTTATATTCGGACTGGATACGGGTAATACCTAGATAGTACAGTTTTGGATTCGAGTTGGATGCAGAGCCTGGATCAGGGGTACCACTTACTACGGTATGAAGACACGATGCCTGTGCGGCTATCCCTAGCCGCGCGGAGAACAGCCCCAAGGATATCTCGTGAGCGGTTGAGGTGGTGTTCTTGGAGACAACGTTATCGGGCCCAGACCTCCTAAGAAGGTATAGGACACCTGTGCGCACAACCCGGACCCACAAAGTAAAGCAGCCCGGAGCCATTGGTTGGAGTTCGGACCCCACCAAGTAAGCTCCAGACCACCTATAACAAGGTCCCGGGGGAGGAAGTGTCGTGGCCTAGGCATGGGTCCAGTGTTGACGCGTGTCCGGGCTCTATCCGGTGCGCCTCCGCTCTCCGCTCGGCCAAGGGCCCAATGCTGCCACATGGCTTATTGTCCGTGACGTAGACCAGTGGGCGGAGCATGACGTAGGGACTCTGGGCCGCGTGGCCTCCACATTTATTATGGAGAGGATGTGCCGTCTGTCCATCCTGCTGTCAGGTGATGTGCCCCTTCGGCATTTAATGTGTCCTGTCCACTCCGCTGGCAGACGGCGCCCAGGCCATACAGCAGGCGGCGTGCCCATCTAATCCGAACAGTATGCCCATGCTGTAAGATACGCTATGTCCACTAGCACATGTGCATGACCAGGGAAGCTTTCCCAGCACACCAACACTACGCGGACCACGGGTGTCAGAGCGCAGGAAGATTGCTCCAGCAACCAACTATTGCTGCCCCAAGTCTTACATCCATTGTGCTCCTGGGCCCATATGTCGGGGCTCAGCACTCTTGTACACGCCCCCCTTGAGCTATAAAAGGGGGAGCATGCAACGTTACAGAGGGAGAACACACTTAGACTCCCTCAGCCTTACACACGACTGAAGCTCTCAAGCAATACAACACACAGTGGAGTAGGGTATTATGCTCCAGCGGCCCGAACCACTCTAAACTCTTGCTTGTTCTTGTGTTATTCCTACATTTCGCAACATGCAAAACGCTTAAGCCCCCTATACATCTTAGGACTTAGGGCGGGTGCACTCCGCCACCCGGCCGGAGAATTTCGTCTCCGACACCGGTAAATACCCGAATATTCGGGTCAGATACGGGTACCCAAAATTTGGGTACCCGTTTTTCTTTTCTGCATAATATAATTATATAATCATAACTTTTACAAATGAAATCGGATGAAGATAAAGTTTATATAAAAATTATAGAGCTCGAAGAGATCTATAACTTTGTAGTACATCATTTTTTGTTTAAACACATATTTAGGCTAAAATCATTGAAATAATCTCCAAATTTATATCAAATTAATAACTTTATCATTTTTATGTGGGGGTTTAAGGTTATCTCCATGTGAGAATTTAAGGTTATCTTTTTATAGACTATTTATTAGTATTGGTAATTTATTTGCAATTTTCGATCAAGGCTACAACATTTTATAGATTTAATTGTATTTTGATGATTTTCTATGACAAGAAATTAATAATACAAAAATAGTCTAAAAAATCATGAAATTTTACATAAACACAACTGTCGGTACCCTGGATTAGGGGTACCCCTTACTGCGATATAAAGGCACGATGCCTGTGCGGTTACCCTTAGCTGCACGAAGAACAGCCCCAGGGGTATCTCGTGGGCAGTTAAGGTGGCGTTCTCGGAGACGACGCCATCAGGCCCAGTAGGCTCAGGATCCCTATGCGCACAACCCGGACCCCCGAAGTAAAGCAGCCCGAAGCCATTGGATGGGGTTCGGACCCCACCAAGTGAGCTCCGGACCACCCATAACAAGGTCCCAGGAAAGGAAGTGTCATGACCTAGGCATGGGTCCGGAGTTGACGCGTGTCCTGGCTCTATTTGTAGCGCCTCCGCCCCCCGCTCGGTCGAGGATCTAATGCAGCCACATGGCTTATTATCCGTGACGTAGGCCAGCGGGCTGGGTATGATGTAAGGGCTCTGGGCCGCGTGGCCTCCACATTTATTGCGGAGAGGACACGCCTCCTGTCCACCCATCTGACAGATGATGTGCCCCCATGGCATTTATTGTGTCCTGTCCATTCCGCTGGCAGGCGGCGCCAGGGCTACCCTGCAGACGGTGCACCTATCCAGTCCGTTGTCGAAACAGTGTGCCCGTGCTGCGCGGTGCACTGCACTCATCCCTTATACGAGAAGCTTCCCCCTGCGCGCCGAGACTACGCAGATCTCGGGTGTCAAGGTGCACGGAGATTACACGGGCATGGCAAGCAAAAGTTCCATCCTTCCATTTGTCCCCGGGCTCACGTGTCAGGGCTCAGAACCCTTGTACATGCCCCCCTTGAACTATAAAAGGGGAGGCATGCGACGTGAACACACTCAGAGGCAAGTCATTCAGGCTTATACACAACTCAAGCTCTCGAGCAATACAACACTCAGTGGAGTAGGGTATTACGCTCCGGCGGCCCAAACCACTCTAAACCCTTGCGTGTTCTTATGTTCATCCCTCCGATCTCTAACAAGCAAAACGCTTAAGCCCCCTCCACATCTCAGTACTTAGGGCGGGTGCACTCCGCCACCCGGTCGGAGAATTTCCTCTCCGACATTTGGCGCGTCAGGTAGGGGGCCTAGGCATTAGGTTTTTGCTTGTTTTCTCGCTCAACATGATGGTGTAAATCGTTGAGCACCGCGCCGAGACTTCGGTGGATTTCGTGGTGGAGGAAGAAGCTGCTTCTTCCATGCCACAGATTCCCAACTGCCATGTGCCGGGTACTGCTGCTATACACACCGCACAGCAGCATACAGCTGCACAAACATCCCGGACTCCGTCGAGGGTGGCTCCAGGAGCGTTGTCAGCAGCCAGAGAGTTGCTGCGACACCCTCCAAGCTCCACGTCCTCGCCAGGGGCCATGAAGCAATGGTGGGACGACGTCGACCGGTTGCTCAGTATGGCACATTCTACCTCGACCAGGTCGAGGCCACGGTCATCCCGGCGCCAACATAAGGCGTCGATGTCTGTGCGCTCACCCTCAGTGAGGGGCGCACAGACCAACGACCTTCGGGCAGAGCTCAACCGCAGTCATGCGGGGGAGGACGCCTGGGTATCTCTGGAGAGGGTGCGGGAGCGCCGACAAAACTTCGAGGGTCGCGATGACGCTCGAGTCTCTCTAGAGAGGGCGCATGAGCGCCGCCAAAACATCGAGGGCCGCAACCTCGATCAAGACTTCGCTGCGGTAGCACCGCAGACACCAATGGGCACCCGGTCCCAAGCAGGTGTCCCCTTGGCCGGCGTAGGCTGCGCCGCTTTCGCGGATCATCTCCGCGCGGCGTCATAGCCGTCCAAGTTCCGGCCACACCTGCTAGAAAAGTACGACGGAACGTCAAACCCGTCGAAGTTCCTACAGGTGTACGTCACCGCCATCACGGCAGCAGGTGGAAACACCGCTATGATGGCGACATATTTTTATGTCGCCTTGTCTAGACCTGCCCGGACTTGGCTCATGAACCTCGCCCCAGGGTCAGTCTACTCCTGGGAAGAGCTCTGCGCGCGGTTTGTTGCAAACTTCGCCAGCGCTTACTAGCAGCACGATGTGGAGGCCCACCTCCATGTGATGAGGCAGGAGCCTAGGGAGACTCTTCGAACGTTCATCTCCTACTTCACCAAGGTGCGAGGTACTATACCTCGCATTTCCGATGCTTCCATCATCACGGCATTCCGACAGGGAGTACGTGATGAGAAAATGCTGGAGAAGTTGGCCACGCATGACGTGGAGACTATTCCCACGCTCTTTGCTCTGGCCGACAAATGCGCCAGAGCCACCGAGGGCCGTGCATGGCACTTGGCCCCACAAACCGGGGTTGCCCAGTCGGGAGGCTCAGGTGCCGCCCCCCGAGACGGTAAGAAGAAAAAGAAGAAGGACCGCGACTTCCAGAGATCGTGGTCCACCGCTCTAGTCGTTGCAGCCGCGACCGGGGGCTGGGGCGACCGCAACAAACGCCCACGACCGTAGAGGGGTAACAGCAGCCCATGCCCGGTGCACCCCAACGGTCGCCACAGCGCCGCGGAGTGTCGCGAGATCATTGATCTCGCGAAGCGTGTCAGCGAGAGGCGCGAGCAGTCTTCCAAGGACGGCTCTCCACCTCGTCGCCGACCTGGCATAGAAAAAGGCCGACGACGGCGAGGTGGCCACGACTGAACGGGACCTCGGGTATCAGTCACCCGAGGGGGACCTGAAGGATGTCTTCACCGGAGGCTCCTACTCCGGTGGAGATAACTAGATGGACCCCCATGGGGACCCCGTGCTCCCCGGTCTACGGGGCCAAAGCCTGCCTTCCCCCAGAAACCCTTCTGGACTCCCCACGGGTCCAGACTTCCGACAGGTTCATGCAGAAATGGCCACAGCCGAAGACAAGGGCTCCCTCGTCAAACGTAGATGGGAACCTAGGGTCGGGACCTAGTGCTACGGCAAGTACCAAACCAAGAAGGGCTCCGCAACTCTCCCCCAGCTGGGAAGGACCCTTCAAGGTAACGGGAATACGCTGACCCGAGGGTGACCGTCTAGCTACGACTGAAGGAGTGCCTCCCCCAGGTGTTGGAGCATCTCTGTAAGTTCTATCCATATGAGCAAGTCTGAGTGGTCGAATTTATTTCCCTTTTGTAACTAGGTAACACATACGTGTACGCCAACCCAGTGAGGTCCATCCCCATAAACCCGGTCTACTGGTCTACACCCATGCATGATAAGTTATAAAAAAGGATTACCCCCTCAGATGTGCCCCTATGATAGTTCCATCTTGCTGCTCCATGGTTTTACCTTGCAGTTTTTCAGATAATACCTTTTATCTAACCCACCCGCGTGGTTCCCATCTGCCCTGACATGACGACATCCGAATTGAGCAGCCAGGCTTGTAGTTTAGGACCTCCTTTACGAAAGCTGGGAGGTCCGATAGCCTGGGGGTCGGTTCCAAAGAACGGAAGCCCGTTCCATGGAGTGGTCTGGTGCAGTGTAGCCGCTTAGCCTGGTCCTGTACTGTAAGCCTGCACTATGGGGGATAGATATCCCCCGGGTCCACTGAAAGAGTAAAGGACCTCACGAAAGGCCCGAGGGCCCAACAAATCGTAAGGCTATTCTTTCGTGGGCCTGGGGGGAAACAACCAGCAAGGCAGAGCGACGTAAGGCTGGATTGGTGCAAACCCGGACGGCCTATAGCGTCGAGCGAGTGGCTGCAACGGAGATCCAACTTTCCCGCGCGGGAGCCTCCATGCAACGAAGCCATGCGAGGATAAGTCGGCGAGGGTTACGTAGGGATAATCACAAGATGTTCACTATCTTTTAGCTACTCGTTACTATCTTATCCACGTGTATTGCCCCACGGTCGAGTATATAAGGCCTAGGGGGCACCCCTTCAGGACGATCGACCCATTACTTAGCCATCCACATCAACTCTCTGTATTCTTAATCCAGAGAGCTCTCCTGTAATCATTCCCACCAAGCATACTCATCAGGACGTAGGGTGTTACGCGTCACTAAGCGGCCCGAACCTGTAAACCTTGTCTACCGTCTCTCGTGCGATCGGCACGAACCATTTTGCTACAGTTGTCGACACCTTCCTACTCCTAAAACACCTTGAGGGGCAACCCCAGGTGTGCGGTCGGACCCAAAACACCGACAGCTGGCGCGCCAGGTAGGGGGTGTGTCGACAATCCAAGCTAGCTCAATGGCCATCTCCTTCTACAGCAAGATCACCCTACGCCCCGGATCAATGTTCTGCTTCGGAACGATCTCATTCGTAGCGGACGAAGAAGGAATTCTGCACCGTATCGCGGATCCGCCGGAAAAGGAACCTTCCCCAACAAACTCCGAAAATACCGGAGAAGCGCAACCTCCG